>JAXIVH010000007.1:13098871-13113871 GCA_036785325.1 Urophycis tenuis | reverse complement strand
TCACTCCCTTCCCCCTCCCCCACCTCCCCTCCTCACCCCCTCCCCTCCCCCCTCCCCACCACCTCCTCTCCTCTCCTCCCCCTCCCCATCACCTCCCCTCCTCCCCTCCTCACCCCCACCATCTCCTCTCCTCCCCACCTCACCCCCACCCCCCCCTCCTCACTCCCTCCCCTGCCTCCCCCAGAGACATGGTGAGGCTGGTGGAGGTGACCAATGACGGAGGCCCCCTGGGGATCCACGTGGTGCCATTCAGCTCCAGGGACCGCAGGTAACCGGGGGGGGGGGGGGGGGGGGGAGGGGGGGAGGGGGGGGAGATAGGGGGATAGTGTGAGAGGGGGGAGAGATGTGTTTTTGCTGAGGTTCTGTTTTAGAGCACCACCAGCACAAGCACACTACTGTTCATTATATTTCTGTCCATGTGTGTTTCTTTAAGCCTCTCACACACACACACACACTCACACACACACACACACACCCCCACCCACCCCCACCAGAGGTTCTGGTATGAGTGGAATGGGCCCTGTGGTGTGTGTTTCCCTGTGATACTGGTTCAGGATGTAGCCATCACAGTCCCCCCAGAGCTCTGGGTACAGCTGCAGGTCTGCTGGGGCTCCCTGGGACTAAACCCTTTCGAGCTCTGTACCCCACCGCCGTGAGGGCCACGTTGACCTCCGACCCTTGTCATGCCTGTTTGTGGGTCTTCCAGTCCGCTCCGGGCGGAACCGTTCCGCCATGATGAGGAGCAGGATGTTCTGGTGGTCTGTTAACCAGCCTAAAGGTTCTGGGTTTGATGTTGGTGCAGACTCCGAGAGCAAGGCGACCTCTGACCCCTACCTGCTCCTTAACATCCTGCTCTGTACTGTCTAACCATGACCTGCTTAGTGACCCTGGATTTGAAGTCACTTGAAGCTCCTTCAGACAAAAGCATCTGCTTCCTGGCTAAGGAATGAAGATGATAGGATGACTGATCGACACTGCATCAGAACACTGTCTTCATCACCAATCACCTCCCGCCGGATCAATACATGGAGGGGCACCCTGTCTCTCCCAGGGTGCCCCTAATGCTGGACCGGTCCACACGATGTCCCTGGCCTGCGTGTATATATATATATATATATATATATATATATATATATGTATATATGTATATGTATATATATATATATATATATATATATGTATATATATATATATATATATATATATATATATATATGAATGGTGCTCAGAGCTCTGCCTGGTCTCTTAGAAAGCGTGTCCCCGGCTCCAGCGTGTGCAGATGTAATCAGTCAGACTGATAAGGACGTGGCCGTATCACTTCCCCCCGCGCCGCACCCAGCACGCAGATGCTGCGTCGCCGTGACGACCCGATTAGGTCGCCGAGGGGGGTGGGGGCTCCTTTTGTGGAGCGCCACACGCGCCGCGATAGCATCACGCCGCGGCGGCCCGCTGATGGCATCACTTCCTGCCCGCCACCCGCCCCCAATCAGGCTGATGGCGTGCGGCTGGTGGTGCTCGTTATTCAGACTGTTCCTCCTCTTCAGCCCGGAGGAACAGTCGCTCCCGCGCAACACGTCTGATTGTGTTAGCAGGCGGGAACAATCAGAGGTAATCTGTTTGAACCTGTGAACTCTGCGCGCACACACACACACACACACACACACACACACCCCTCTATAATCAGATTCCAGCTCTACTGGATTATAAATGGGGGGGGAGTCTGGATCCGAGCCTTTCCTCAAAGTCGCGGACAAAGTGGATGAATAAATACATACCAGATAAATCAGATGTTTGCTTGAGGGTAACAGGTGGTTGTTTTAGCTGCTGATATCTGTTCAGGACAACATGAGTCCACACTGTCACAGCGTAAGCTTCAGAAGTCTGTCCCATCATGTGGTGGTGCTCCTCTTCCTCGTTTAAACCAAGGAACATTTCTCCTTCCCCCCACTGAGAAGCTTGTGCTGTGGGACTCCATTCTGGTGGAGGGCTGCGGAGAAGAAGAGCCCAGAGGGAGGTGATGAGGGTGTGAGGCGAGCACGGCCGCCTGCTGCTGTGGGACCATTTAACACCCATGAGCTTTTAACATCAAATGTACTCGTGGTGTATGAATCAAAGCATTGCCTTTTACATTTGATTCATGTATTTATTGAGATATATTTTCATAAGCTACAGTTTATTTAACAGCCTCACCCTTTCCCGCCGCAGGAAGTCAGAGCTGCTGCTGTCAGCCATTTTGAGTTGTTTTCCCGCCCTTTCCCCACCCTGACGTGTGTGTGTGTGTGTGTGTGTGTGTGTGTGTGTGTGTGTGTGTGTGTGTGTGTGTGTGTGTGTGTGTGTGTGTGTGTGTGTGTGTGTGTGTGTGTGTGTGTGTGTGTGTGTGTGTGTGTGTGTGTGTGTGTGTGTGTGTCAGGACCCTGGGCCTCCTGGTGAAGCGTCTGGAGCAGGGCGGTAAGGCCGACCAGCAGGAGCTGTTCCAGGAGAACGACTGCATCGTGTGCATCAACAACACGGACCTGCGCCACACGCGCTTCGAACAGTAAGGCCCCGGCTACGCTACGCTAACGTAACGCTGCGTTGCTACGCTAGCTCGCTGTGCTCCCCCGGCCCCTGGGGGTCATGCTGCCGGAGCCTTAGCTTAGCATTCCTCCGCTCTGCTCTATCCAGCACAGCAGCGGCATCATGTAGTGGTCGTCATGGCGATAGCATGCTATCGCCATCCAGGTGACAGTAAGCCATGATACATGCTACACGATGATAGCATGTAGCATGCCATGGCGATAGCATGCAGCATGTAGCATGGCTTACTGTGACCTGTTGAGTTGAAGGTGAACCACCACACGGCCTCCATCTGAGGCCATTGGTTTAGAGCTGAGGTCAGAGGCCAGTTTGTTTCCTTGTTGTTGCCATGGTGTTTATTCCTCTATGGGCGGGGCCATGAGGGGTGGGGCAGAGTAGGAATTGAATGTATGGAATCAAACCTGCGACCGCCACGAGGGGTATTACCTGTGTTGTTGGCACACACACACAGACACCCACACACACACACACACACACACACACACACACACACAAAAAAACCTACGGTCATAAAGCACACATACATTCTAGGAATTAGGGTCCACATTCCTGGTCTTGGGAACGCCTCTTCCCAATGACTAGGAAACGGGAATCGAACTCGCCAACAACTTGAGGGGCCCCTCGGCTGGTGATGGGGGGCTGGGAGGATTCTGGAGGAGGACCTGGATTTTATTGTTCCCCTCCTGGTCCAGCTGCCAGGGGGTGAGGGGGGCCAGGGGGTGAGGGGGGGTGCATGTTTTTGGGTGGCGGAGGGGGAGGTGTCGGAGGATGGAGGCGGACCCTGTGGGGATGAGGGTCTCTTAGCGTGGGGGGGGAACAGGTGTGGCTAACAAGAGCTACTGTCTCCCCTCAATCCTCTGCCACAGAGCCCCCTTCATCTACTGCCAAATGAGGGGATTATGGTATTATTATGGGATAGAGCTGGCTCTGTGTGTTTTCACAGGCTGGCAGCCAGCAACAAGTGTTCCTTTACTGCTGCAGATGGATGGTGTGTGTGTGTGTGTGTGTGTGTGTGTGCCTGTGCCTGTGTGTGTGTGTGTGTGTGTGTGTGCCTGTGTGTGTGTGTGTGTGTGTGTGTACATGGACACAGGGATCTCCTTGCTCAACATGACAGTGATCCTGGTGTGTAACTCTGACTGGAGACATTAGCCAGGGGAGGACATGCATGCAGGGGCTTCTGGAGACCTTCAGACGGTACAGAAGTCCCTGCTGGACCCCTCCCAGTGGCACCCCTCCAGCAGCACGCCTGGTCCGGCCCACCTGGTCCGGCCCACCTGGCTGCTGGGGGCTGGGCTGCCTCAGGGACCCCCGGGACCCCTGGGACCCCCGGGGTGCCCTGTGATAGTGGTCAGCTCCCCCTCAGGATCAATAAAGTTATGTGTGTTTGAATCAGTTACCCTGCTCTGGTTCTGTCCAACATCACATGACTCGTGTTCCTCCCCCAGGGCCCAGAACATGTTCCGGCAGGCCATGCGTTCCCCGCTCATGGTGTTCCACGTGGTTCCGTCCTCGCTGAAGGAGCGCTACGAGCACATGTCTGCCGCGCCGCCGGCAGCCTGGCAGGGCTCGGGCCGCTTCAGCCCCGCCTCGCTGGCCGGGAGCTCCGCCTCCGACCACGCCCCCCAGCGCCTGGTCCGCCACGGCTCCCAGACGCACGGCCACTCCCCCCTCCACGACTCCCCCACCCTCCCCCCCCACGCCTCCGCCAAGCCCCCCACGGGCCACGCCCCCTCGCCACAGCGGGGGCCGGGCCCCGCCTCCGCTGGGAGCTTCGCCAAGAAGGTTGGAAGGAGGCTCAGCATCCTGCTGAAGAAAGGTCAGTCCTGAAGCTCCTCTGACCTTATAAGGCTTTGGGGCGCTCACCTGACGGCCCGTGCTGCTTTTTGATTGGACGGTGGCCCACCTCCCTACTTAGTGGGGATGTTTCCTGGTGTTTGGTGCGGTTCAGCCCGTCTGTAGGAGGTCAGGAAGGTGGGCGGGTGTCTTCAAAAGGTTGTGGGTTTGAGCCCCGATGTGCGCGGCCTACCTGTTGGGCCTGTAGAGCGGGCTCTGCTCCTCACTGCCAGGAGTCTCCTGGATCCGTCCTCAGTGGAGGACAGGAGGAGGTCGGACGGAGGTCAGAGGGAGGTCAGAGGTCAGACTCCATCGCTCGCAGAAAGGACAGCCGATCCCGCGGGGGGGCAGCCTTGTGACGGACAGCTGGCTCGGCCCGCCCTCACCTGGTCCGGCCGCCGGCCGCTCTGCCGGCGCCGCGGCCACGGAGACGGTCGCTAGGCCCCCGGGTCCCGGTGCTGGAGCCAGGCCGGGCCCGGGAACCAGCATATGGCCGCGGGAGGTTCAAACAGAATGTGTTCCCCTGGCGGGGTTTGGATCCCAGCCCGGGAAATAATGAGTCAACGACACGGCGCCATCTGGCCGCCACCGACAGAGCTCCTGGGAGCCCAGACGTCTTTGATACCATCAGCTCCCCACTCCTCCCTGGGGGAGGGGGCGCGGCCAGGGGGCGCCGGGGGGCCCACTGAGGTCTGAGGGAGCGCTCTCAGACCTCACTGGGCTGGAGACCTCAGACCTCACTGGGCTGGAGACCTCAGACCTCACTGGGCTGGAGACCTCAGACCTTACTGGGCTGGAGCCCTCAGACCTCAGCACGTCCTCAGACCTCAGACCTCACGTTTACGTTTACATTTACATTTAGGGCATTTAGCAGACGCTTTTATCCAAAGCGACTTACAAAGAGTACATTTGTCATAAGAAGAAGAAGAAGAAGAAGTTAAACATTTCATTGCTGCCAATGCAGTAAGAAATTCACCAAAACAAATTCAAGCATTTCAATTGCGAGGTTAACCATTGCTAGTATACAACATCTCTGACTAAGTGCCAAGTTACAAAGAGCGATTGAAGTGCCAAGACGTACAACAAATAAGAGCATGAGGGGAGGGTTACGCAGGGTTCACTTCCTTTTGTCGTCAACTGTCGACTGGCTGAGGCGTGCTCCTCCCCCTCGCTCCATCTTGGTTCTGTGCTCCAATCAGAACACGGCCTGCTGGCCCCTGTAGCGACCAGTCAGAGAGTTCTGTTGGGAAGTATTTCACCACCATATAAAGTTGGTGACTACTTGTGACATGTTGACACAAGTGGGCTGATGGATAGACTCCCAGTTGGTACAGTCCCCTCCCAGTTGGTGCAGTCCACTGGTGGGCTGATCCATCTCACATCTGGGCGCTCACTCCCGTGTCCAACGGCTTACACTAAAGAACCTCCTCACACCTGGTGGTACAATAGAGACCCGTTGACCAATTGTTCTGACCGCCTCACTTCCTGTCTGGCTTCCCTGTTCCAACAATGTCACTTCCTGCCCCCCCTCCAGGTCCGGAGGGTCTGGGCTTCAGCATCACGTCCCGGGACGTCCCCATCGGGGGCTCGGCTCCCATCTACGTCAAGAACATCCTGCCACGGGGGGCCGCCATCCAAGATGGCCGCCTGAAGGCCGGGGACCGGCTGCTGGAGGTGAGACCGGTGGTGGGATGTGGAGCGGACTCAGATGCATGCTGGGTAGAGCAGCCCTCTTTAAGCAGCGAGAACCAGGGCAAGACATTTACTGTCCACCATGGTTCAGTTAGTGTTGCCCTCTAAGATCACATTCAGCTTTGAGTCAGGGCTTTTGAACATTGACGTGTAGTGAAAATGTTTTGTGAAATTATTGACAGCATCCCAAGAGCATCCCAAGGTGAATATGTACTATTTAACATGCACTCATCTGTCAGAAGTAGCCAGTGACACAGCTGAGCGGTCACATGACGTGTTCCTACACAGCTGAGCGGTCACATGACGTGTTCCTACACAGCTGAGCGGTCACATGACATGTTCCTACACAGCTGAGCGGTCACATGACGTGTTCCTACACAGCTGAGCGGTCACATGACGTGTTCCTACACAGCTGAGCGGTCACATGACGTGTTCCTACACAGCTGAGCGGTCACATGACGTGTTCCTACCCAGCTGAGCGGTCACATGACGTGTTCCTACCCAGCTGAGCGGTCACATGACGTGTTCCTACACAGCTGAGCGGTCACATGACGTGTTCCTACACAGCTGAGCGGTCACATGACGTGTTCCTACCCAGCTGAGCGGTCACATGACGTGTTCCTACCCAGCTGAGCGGTCACATGACGTGTTCCTACACAGCTGAGCGGTCACATGACGTGTTCCTACACAGCTGAGCGGTCACATGACGTGTTCCTACACAGCTGAGCGGTCACATGACGTGTTCCTACACAGCTGAGCGGTCACATGACGTGTTTCTACACAGGTGAGCGGGGTGGACCTGAACGGGCGGACCCAGGAGGAGGTGGTGTCGCTGCTGCGGGCCACGCCCATGGGCGGAGCCGTCAAGCTGCTGGTGCTCAGACAGGAGGACGGCTTCCTGTCCAGAGACGCGGTACGGCGTGTGTGTGTGTGTGTGTGTGTGTGTGTGTGTGTGTGTGTGTGTGTGTGTGTGTGTGTGTGCGTGTGCGTGTGTGCGTGACTACCTCTCACCCGTGCTCTCTCCATGTCTCTCTACCTCCGAGCTGATTGGCTCCAGTCCTGTAGAGGTTAAACCGTTCAAAGGAGCAGGCATCAGCAGTCAGACCAGTGGTTGTACCTGGTACCACGTGCCTTTGATTCTCCACTCTCTGCATCCACCAGAGACTACACACACACACACACACACACACACACACCCCGCCTGCACGCCATCAGAGGCGAGGCCGTCTGTCTGTCCTCCAGCAGATGTCTGCCCAGCTTGATGTCTTCATAACTCCAGCTCTGTTTGCTGATTGGCCCGGCGTCCCTCAAGGTGATGTTTCACTTCAGGACAGATGTTTGGGAGGACTCCTTCTGAAACTCCGTTCTAATGGACGCCACCACGACACGACCGCTGAAGAGCAACACAGGAGCTTTGCTCCTCACAAGAAGGAGTCCCAACACTGGCTGCTTTACACAGAGCTCTCACCAAGCCTGCGTGTCAAACACATGAACACAAACTACACCATGACACAACTGAACACAAACTACACCATGACACAACTGAACACAAACTACACCATGACACAACTGAACACAAACTACACCATGACACAACTGAACACAAACTACACCATGACACAACTGAACACAAACTACACCATGACTCAACTGAACACAAACTACACCATGACACAACTGAACACAAACTACACCATGACACAACTGAACACAAACTACACCATGATACAACTGAACACAAACTACACCATGACTCAACTGAACACAAACTACACCATGACACAACTGAACACAAACTACACTATGACACAACTGAACACAAACTACACCATGACACAACTGAACACAAACTACACCATGACTCAACTGAACACAAACTACACCATGACAAAACTGAACACAAACTACACCATGACACAACTGAACACAAACTACACCATGACTCAACTGAACACAAACTACACCATGACACAACTGAACACAAACTACACCATGACTCAACTGAACACAAACTACACCATGACACAACTGAACACAAACTACATCATGACACAACTGAACACAAACTACACCATGACACAACTGAACACAAACTACACCATGATAGAACTGAACACAAACTACACCATGATAGAACTACATTTAAACACAGAGGACCTCATGACACCACGGCTCCACAAAAGAGACTCTTTGGAGATATTGACTTGTGCTGCTCTATATCACTTCAGCACCTCTAGATTGCAGCTTGCAATCCCTCTGACCCTCTGGTGTCTATCCAGAGGGTCAGTCCTCTGGGACTGTGATCACAGTCAGTCCTCAGAGTGACTGGACTGTGATCACAGTCAGTCCTCAGAGTGATGGGACTGTGATCACAGTCAGTCCTCAGAGTGATGGGACTGTGATCACAGTCAGTCCTCAGAGTGATGGGACTGTGATCACAGTCAGTCCTCAGAGTGATGGGACTGTGATCACAGTCAGTCCTCAGAGTGACTGGACTGTGGTCACAGCCCTGGATGGTTCCTCCATCTAGACTGTGATCTGGAGCCCTCAGCCCTGGAGCCCTGTGGTTATCAGGGGATGAGAGCGATGGTGCTGCTCTTTGCTAGTGAGGCGGGGTTATCTGATGGAGCGGGTGGAGGAGGAGGGGTGGGGGTCTGAGCTAACATTCTGCGCAAGCCGTCGGGTTCTCTATCAGAGCTCATCTGCGGGAACGTTGGAGAGCGAGGCGCCGGCGTTGTTAAACGCCTACGGCGGGCGATCAAAGCCGCTACGCCAAACGGCGTTATCTGTGGTGGCGTGGGGGCGTAGCCGCAGTGTGGCGGTCCTGAGGGGGCGTGGTCTCTCGGTGCTGGGTCCCCTCAGGGCTGTAGGCCGTCACCACAGCGAGGGTCCTCAGGTGTTCTGAAGACACCAGGGTTGACCATCTGTTTCCTCCTTTGGTTCCATTGCTGCCTTGCTCATGAGCCCTTTACTTCAGTGTATTTAAGGAAAGTTCATGTTTACGCCTCTGTACTGTTTATCTGTTTACCAAAGTATTCAAACAGCTTCGTTCTGATTTGAAATGAATGAGCTTTTTAAACAGTCTGGTAGCTGTTGTGATTTCACAGACTGTGATGTGATGACCCTGGTTACCGTGGTGATGATGGTTTGATCTCTCTGTCCCGTGTCTCCTGCAGAACGCCAGCCCCCTGACGCAGAGCACGCGAGACCTGGTGAGAAACACTCCTTCTTGACTCCATAGAATAGCTGTATGTGTAGGGTTAGGGTTGGGTCATGGTACCAGGCCCGGCCCAGGCTGGCTGAGCGGTCCAGGTCTGGTGTGAACCGGTCTGAACAGGAGGGGACCGCAGGCAGACGGCAGGGCAGACCACAGCCGCCCGGCTCCCCGGATACCGAGGTTCTGTTTTAGACAAGAGGCCAGCTGGGACACGCCATCCATGTTCCTAAGGGCCTCATGTGCAGCCTTCATGCAGCTCAGCTCCAACAAGATGGCCGCTTCCATGTGACCACAGAGACCGGCTTAAACTGGTTCACACTGTAAAACAAGCACAGCGGATGTGGAACCCGCAAGAGAAACGCTTTCTGAGGCAGAAGTGTTTGATTGAATGGTTGAAACTGCGATGCTACTCTATGTTATGCTACTCTACGCTACGCTGCACTGTGCTCCTTCTGGTATTTAGCAAGCTGCTCTCCCGCCACACCTCATACGAGATGTGTGTATCACCTGGGCCCTGAGGAACATGGCCCTCACTGAGACATGATCACCTGGGCCCTGAGGAACATGGCCCTCACTGAGACATGATCACCTGGGCCCTGAGGAGCATGGCCCTCACTGAGACATGATCACCTGGGCCCTGAGGAGCATGGCCCTCACCCTCACTGAGACATGATCACCTGGGCCCTGAGGAGCATGGCCCTCACCCTCACTGAGACATGATCACCTGGGCCCTGAGGAGCATGGCCCTCACTGAGACATGATCACCTGGGCCCTGAGGAGCACGGCCCTCACCCTAACTGAGACATGATCACCTGGGCCCTGAGGAGCACGGCCCTCACCCTAACTGAGACATGATCACCTGGGCCCTGAGGAGCATGGCCCTCACCCTCACTGAGATATGATCACCTGGGCCCTGAGGAGCATGGCCCTCACCCTCACTGAGACATGATCACCTGGGCCCTGAGGAGCACGGCCCTCACCCTCACTGAGACATGATCACCTGGGCCCTGAGGAGCACGGCCCTCACCCTCACTGAGACATGATCACCTGGGCCCTGAGGAGCACGGCCCTCACCCTCACTGAGACATGATCACCTGGGCCCTGAGGAGCATGGCCCTCACTGAGACATGATCACCTGGGCCCTGAGGAGCATGGCCCTCACTGAGACATGATCACCTGGGCCCTGAGGAGCATGGCCCTCACCCTCACTGAGACATGATCACCGGGCTAACGGCCCGCCGCTGGCCGGGCCGGGAAGACATCCTCCTCTTTTATTACGCATTAAAAGGCCGTTAGGATTTCCATAACGCCGTTTTAAATACATAACTGGCGTACTAATGGAGGCACTGTACTCACACAGAACAATATTTTAACTCCACATCACATCTGGCCGCCGGTCGCTGATTGGCTGCTGTGTGTGTGGTGCGTTAAGGACTTAATTGGCCGCTTAATTTGATTGGCTGTGAAGCTGGCGGCCGTCATCACAGGAGGTGATGTTGATTATCTACACAGCTGGTGGATCACACACACACATGCACAGATGCACACACACACAAACAAAAATACACAGATGGACGCAGACACACTCAGGTGTACACACTCACAAGACTTCACCCTTAAATACACTTAGAAATGGTAGATATCCAGACCATAGCACACACTCACTCAGTCACCAAGCGTAGGCTGGTCCCTGCCTCCCAGTAGGACTACAGACTGTTGGCTGTGAGCCCACCTGCATGGAGGTGTGATGACACAATGGTTCTCTCTCTCTCTCTCTCTCTCTCTCTCTCTCTCTCTCTCTCTCTCTCTCTCTCTCTCTCTCTCTCTCTCTCTCTCTGGTTTGTAGTGCAGGGTGAGGTAAGCTTCTCTTCTCTGTTACAGAAGAACTCCTGTCACAAACGTGTGTGCAGATGTTTCCATGTGTCTACCAGCCTACCCAGACTGTACCAACTGGTAGGGGTTGATGTATCCACCGTGCATCAGGATGGGCTGGCCCACTTGTGATGTCACTAGTGGTTTGGTTCTGTAATGGCGGTTGATGGCTCCTCAGCCCCGGGGGGCCGTGGGACCCCATGGGACCCCTAACATGGCCCTGGTCAACATCCCCGGAGGTGTGGAGGTCTTCATTGTGTTCGGCCGGACTCACCCAGGGACAGGATGGACGCCAGGGCAGATGTGGAGATGTTGGACCAGGAGGGAGGAGGACCAGTAGGAGTAGATGGGTCCCAGAGTCACACCCGAGTTCCCATGAGCAATTACACACTCCACTGAACTCTGCGCCTCTGATAATGTCCACCTCTCTTCTTCTGCCCCCTCTCTCTCTCTCTCTCTCTCTCTCTCTCTCTCTCTCTCTCTCTCTCTCTCTCTCTCTCTCTCTCTCTCTCTCTCTCTCTCTCTCTCTCTCTCTCTCTCTCTCTCTCTCTTCAGATGTAAATGAACAGGTTATTTTGGACGCTTAGTTGGCAACCAAATGGCTAACTGCCACAGCGATTATGGCAGGAAGTAGGTGTGTGTGTGTGTGTGTGTGTGTGTGACAGACACAGATGAAGTGGAAGCAATGAATGGAATACATGAATAGAGCTGGAAGAGAGAGAGAGGTGAGCGATGGAATAACAGAGAGGTGAGGCTCAGATTCCTTTGTGTTCTCTATCTATTCTTCCTCTGTCTCTTACCCTCTCTCTTTCTCTCCATCCTGTCCTTCCTTTTCTCTCTTCATTTACTTTCTACTCCTTCCTTCCCTGCCACACTCCCCCCTCTGTACTCTCCCTCCCCCCTTTCTCCCCCATCTCCTGCCCTCCTTTTCTCTATCCTCCTCCCTCTCTCCTCACCTCCCCCTCTCTCCTTTCTCCTCTCGTCCCTCTCTCCTCTCCTCCCCTTCACTCCCTCTCTCCTCCCCCTCACTCCTCTCTCCTCTCCTCCCTCTCTGCTCTCCTCTCTCCCCCCTCCTCCCCCCTCCAGAGTAATTCCATGGTAATGCTCGTCTGACACTGAGCCTGATGATTGAATTCATTAGACGTGCACTATGTACGCACGCACGCACACACACACACACACACACACACACACACACACACACACACACACACACACACACGTACATGTACATGTACACATGCAATCACACACATAATACACACTCAAACAGGCATGCGTGTTCCTCCATTCAGAAGACAGCTGTCAGACACCATTGTTGTTATAATGGAGGGAGGGAGAGAGGGGGGAGGAGGGGGGGAGGGAGAGAGGGGGAGGAGGAGGGGGGAGGCATAGAGGGAGAGAGAGAGATATGGAGAATGATGGCAGAGAGAGAGATACAGGGTGGAGGCCAGATTGATGGAGAGAGCAGGAGAGAGGATAGAGGAGACAGGAGAAAGGAGACAGGAGAGAGTTTCAAAGAATGATGTTGCCTGCAGGGCAACAACACAGATTACTATTCAATCAGCTCTGTTATGTTGTGTGTGTGTGTGTGTGTGTCCTGTGTGTCCTGTGTGTGTGTGTGTGTGTGTGTGTGTGTGTGTCCTGTGTGTGTGTGTGTGTGTGTGTGTGTGTGTGTGTGTGTGTGTGTGTGTGTGTGTGTGTCAGTGTAGTTCAATTGAAAGTGCCTTCTTGCATGGAAATTGGATAAAACAACTCTGAATGAGAAAACATTTTTTAAATGCAATTACTTGTATTTTTTTCTCTTCCTGTCGCTCTCTGTTTCTCTCTCTCGCTCTCTCTCTCTCTCTCTCCTGTTATTCTGTTGAACGTTCTGGATTGTAGAATTTTAGTAGATTTAGGTGCACTTGTTTTGCTTCCAAGGTTGGAAGATGCATTTATCACAAGGTTAGAGGGTTTGAATGAGGAGTTAGGTGTGTTTGTTTTGTATTCTAGTGTTTGATTGGATGTAAGGTGTGTTTGATGTCTGGGTCAGTTACCAAAAGCTGGTTCATCTCCAGGCTTTGTCCTCAACATCCAGGCCAGGCTAGGATGTTGTGGCTACGATGTTGTTTTTTTTTTAAAGGCTGCCAGCTGGTGCATTCTGGGTAGTGTGGATGTTTTCTGTTCCTCTGATGGTGGCCCACCTGTAGAACAAGAACCCATTGTTGTGTCTTATCTTGTGTCTTTAGCACGTCCTATAGTTCCCCAGATGTTCCTCCACATTTAGTCTGGCTGCTTTGACCACATGGTGGATCTTCCAGCAGGCTGTAGATGTTACCAGCCTGAAGTTGGTTTCATGTTCAACTTTGCAGCTGAATGGTGACTTTCCTCTGGTGCCGTATGGAGGGCCGTACCTTCTCACACAGTGTGGCTTTAATGACTCAATAACTCAGTGACTCTCTCCCCCTCTCCCTCCTAGAAGCTAGAGGAGGACGAGCTGGTTCTGACCCCTGACGGGACCCGGGAGTTCCTGACCTTCGAGATCCCCCTGAGCGACTCTGGTTCTGCCGGGCTGGGGGTCAGCGTGAAGGGGAACCGCTCCAAGGACAACCACGCAGACCTGGGTATCTTCGTCAAGTCCATCATCAATGGAGGAGCCGCCTGCAAGGTAGGACCCGGGACCAGGGTAGGAGACAGGGGTAGGACCTGAGACGAGGGTAGGAGACCAGAGTAGGACCCGAGACCAGGGTAGGTCAGGTCAGGAGACCAGGGTAGGAGACCAGGGTACCGGTCCACCCAACCGGCCCATCTCATGCCCCAGTGCGCGTGGTGATGGGTCCCATGGGGCCGATGGCTGGAGGGCTGCTGGTCCACCAGAGGCTGGCTCTGTTGGAGTAGTGATAGACCGATACATCGGTCAAATGCAAATATCGGCCGATAATATCGGCCGGCCGATATTATCGGCCGATATTTGCATTTTTTACGTGTATCGGCATCGGCCGATTCGTGGGTGTGTTCACCGATAGTTTTTTCTGGCATGACTATGCCCCATCTACATTAACCCGGGTAAATATAAAAACGCACATTCGCAATGAAAACGATCTCCGTCCACACTATTGTTTTCATATCGTTTACGGAATGTTTTGCATCCACGTTCCACACTGAAATGATTTTGATAAACAATGATTGTCATGGTTACGAGACTCCAGCCACGCCTCTCTGTTTAGATTACAGGCGCGCGATCAGCTGATAGCGTTAATACACACGACTCTCGCTTAAGCACAACAAGTACAGCGCTCGCCTTCGGCGTTGGAGTAACAAATAAGTGTTACATAGTATGCCGAGTTGTAACTGAAGATACACAAGTACATTGCTCAGATAGATCATCCTTTCCATTTTACCTGCCATGTTTGTTAAGATGATCGTCTCAGTCTCGAGCGCAAGCTTGCGGCATTGTCATGGCAACCGAACGTCATCGTTTCTAAAAGCCTCCGTCTACCCTGATCACACTACAACACGAACCCGGAGTTTTCACATTCATCCAACTCAGCGACCGTTCTGAAAAGCATCGTTTTCAGCGTCGGAATTCTCCGTTCTAATGTGGACAGAAGGGCTAAACGGATAAATATGTATGCGTTTCTTTTACCCGGGTTAATGTAGACAGTACAGAAAGGCGTCCACAGGCGCACTGCAGTCCACGTGCAGACCATGCATTGCCCCTCCCCCAAATTGAGACTTGTACATTTGTTATCATCATTGTATCATTTTTATGATGTTAATTGAGGGAGCAAAAGCAGTATCGGCTCCAAATATCGGCTCAAGAAAAT
>JAXIVH010000007.1:13089444-13094444 GCA_036785325.1 Urophycis tenuis | reverse complement strand
GTGTGTGTGTCCTTGAGGGCAGGCGTGTGCGTCTGTGTTTGTATGTGACAATTGGCATGTGTTGTGTTTTTGTGTGCGTACGTGAGGTTTGGGTGTGTGTCTGTGTTTGAACATGTGTGTACGTGAGGCCAGGCATATTGTGTTTGTGTCTTTGCATACGTGAGGGCAGTCAGGTGGTGTGTGTGTGTGTGTGTGTGTGTGTGTGTGTGTGTGTGTGTGTGTGTGTGTGTGTGTGTGTGTGTCTGTGTGTGTGCGTGTGTGTGCGTGCGCGTGTGTGTGTCACAGTCTTGTGATAAGGGTGTTGGACTCTCAGCCATAAGGTTCTGGGTTCAATCGCCCCATGTCCTCAGTCTGTAGGCCTCCTGGAATAAGGTCATAAAACAAACGACATAACGACATCAATCAGACTGGCTCTGTGATGTGTTTTCTGAAGCCACCTGCAGACTAATGTGGTTTGAAGTTAATTGAGTTCATCTTGTTGAAAGTGTTTTTACCAGACGCTGTTCGCCATGTAGCTGTAGATGTGTTATTGATCAGTTTGTTTCCTATGGACAGATGAGCTCTTGTGGGTCAATAAACACGCAGCCTTGGTCTCCTGCGTCGATCGCCTCAAAGGTTTCTTGGGCTGCAGGTGTTCCTGCGTCCGTGTCGATAAAGTTTTGTCTGGTGGTTCCTCCAGACTTTGAGTGCCTGGGCGCCCCTGGGCATGGAGTCTGGAGACATCTCCCCAGACCAGATCACCGCCTCCTCCCAGTACAACGCCAACTGGTCCCCGGGGAGATCGCGCCTCAACTACCAGGAGAACGGCTGGACCCGTCTGACGACACCATCAGGGAGTGGATCCAGGTACCGGCCCGGGTTCTGACGCAGCCCGCGGTGTCAGACCCTTTGTTGTTTTAACCAAAATGTACCGTCAAATGTCTCCCTGCCACGGGGGGGCTGGTAGGAAATGGCAGGCTGATTGCACAAGGCCTGCTTGTTTCAGAGGAACGTGTGGGGGAAAGATTAAGCCTCCTTGACCTACAAATGTCACATGACCTTTATGAAGCCGCCGTCACGCTTGGTGGAAACTCTTTGTGGCATGCGGTTGAGACCTGGGTTAGCAGTGATTATAGATAGTACATATAAATATAGCTTGCTATTCAGCTGGCTAATAGAGGGAAACTTTATTGACCTGAAGGACTTTCCAATAGTAATACCAATTTACATGAGCGAAGAGAGGAAAAGACAAGACAGATAAAACACAGGGACGGATTGGTAGTAAATTAGTATAAATAAATAGTTAAAATAGTCATAAATGGTGGCACTGTGCAAAGTGTTGATGATAGTCTATATGTTGATTATAAAAATAAAAATGGTGGCATGAGGTACACATTCGCCGACAAACCTGGAAAGCGTTTAGCTTTAAGTGACCGCTAAGCTCTCCTACAGAGACATGATCCTCTACAAACCCCTGGTGGTTGTGAACCCTGGAACCTCTGCCTTGATTATTCTGCACAGGAACTCATACAGGAAGTCTCCAAGCTGCCGGGCCGCTTCCCTCTTCCTGTGGCCAGTGAAACAGGAAGTACACAGGGATGTGAGCTTTAGTGCTACTGCTACCGCTAACGGCCCTCTCAGGGCCAATCCAGTGTCTGTTCGGGAGCCATCGGAAGACCCTGGGGGGCATTTTCTGTAGTCCCAGATTAATAGTTATGATAGTGTGTAAAAATAGTTCTAGATGCCTTTTGGTAGATCATCGATTGGAGGCATCTGGCAGCGCCCGGGAGAACACAGCCTTACAGTGTGTGGGGCTCCGCTCTTCAGTGCCCTGATTACTGGAGACGGGGAGATGTTTGACATATGAGCCATGTTTGGTGAAAGTGAGGAGAAGATCCATCTCATTTGATGAACTGTGTCTGTGATTAACTAAACCATCTTCACCACCAAACCACCTCCACCACCACCTCCTCCACCCCGGCAGTGGTGGTGGAGGACGTGGTTGGAGGAGGAGACGGTCCTCTCAAGAGGAGAACGTAGATATTAGTTTCTCTCTTGTTCCCCGCAACACACTCCTCCATCCTCCTCGCCAGGGCCTTTATTTCTCCTCCTCACCCGGCTGCCTCCCTCTCCCCCCTGGTGGTGAGTGGGGGAGGAGGGATGGTGATGGCATGTTATTGAGAGCCGTGAGGTAACACGAGGAAGGGCTTCCTTCCCCTCGGGGTATTTATAGACGTCACGTCGCTCGGAGGAGAGGACGTTTTGTCTCAGCAGACCAGGAAGAGCTTCTGACAACATCTGGAGAACACATTTTCTGGAGGCTCGATGGGAGGGGCTGTTGTCTTTTGTGAGTTGTATTCCAAACTTGGAAGCAGGGAGCTTCAAACAAAGGGGCCAGCCTCCTGAGCGGTGTCAGAGGTTTCTCACGTGAACCCAGGAGTAAGATCACCGAGAAGTGAGATGGAAAGGACAGGACGTATTCGCTCCTGGTGTCGATTAAAAGCAAGTGTTCAGGAATTAGTTTGAGCCCCACATCGAGCCTCTGTAATCCCCCTAACCAGGCCAGCTTAACCCCAAACCTGGTTTCAAGTGGCCCGTGTTTATGGAGCTCGTTCAGCACCTCGTAAAGTGTCCGGAGCCTGGGCTACCCTTCTGGGGTCTGCTCACTGCAGGGAGGAGGGAACCAGTCTGCTCACTGCAGGGAGGAGGGAACCAGTCTGCTCACTGCAGGGAGGAGGGAACCAGTCTGCTCACTGCAGGGAGGAGGGAACCAGTCTGCTCACTGCAGGGAGAAGAGAACCAGTCTGCTCACTGCAGGGAGGAGGGAACCAGTCTGCTCACTGCAGGGAGGAGAACCAGTCTGCTCACTGCAGGGAGAAGAGAACCAGTCTAGGCTACCCTTCTGGGGTCTGCTCACTGCAGGGAGGAGGAACCAGCCTGCTACCCTGGGCTGGTTCTCCTCACTGCAGGAAGGAGAACCAGCCTCTGGATGCCCTGCACCTCCATAACCTTCTGCCAGGAGCATTGAATGTTCTGGATCCATTCTACTGTCAACGCTCTGTCTGCAATGTTCTCACTCCAGAACATCCTAGACGGCTCTGGATCCAAGGAGAAAGAAACGCCCCAGACTGTCTCTCTTCTGTCTGGGGTACTTCCCCCTGTTTCTGCACGGCAAAAACAATAAGATGTTGGAACCTCCAACTGGAACCCAGCTCCTCACCGTTCCTGCCGGTGACTGAAGTCAAGGAACAAAAACAAACAGTATCCTGTTATCGACAGGAAGTCCTCTGTGAGGCTCTGTTCGTCTCGGCCCATCGGAATGCCAGGATGTCCGTGGTTTACTCCTCGGTTCGGAGCAGAGCTGCAATCGATTAGGACCACGCCGTCCAGGACATTGTTTTGTGTTCTGGGTGTGGTCGGGGATCGATTCTAAAAGGCGTTCGAACTTCTAAACAGGCCGCCTGCAACAACACAGAGCTATAAGGCTCCGATGACTCCAACCACCAGAACCGTGAAATATAAATAACACACACGCAACCCATGTAACAATTAACGCCAGAAGGCTCCGATTCACACGAGAGTCAATGACATCCCTTGTGTACACAAAGTCGTTAAACCCCAGAAGGGAAAACCCTGAAGCCCCGTTGGGAGGAACAGGATGAGAGCAGAGCAGAAGGGAGCAGCCTCCTCAGAGCTGAGAGGAGCAGCCCAGTAGGAAGGGAGCAGCCTCCTCAGAGCTGAGAGGAGCAGCCCAGTAGGAAGGGAGCAGCCTCCTCAGAGCTGAGAGGAGCAGCCCAGTAGGAAGGGAGCAGCCTCCTCAGAGCTGAGAGGAGCAGCCCAGTGGGAAGGAAGCAGCCTCCTCAGAGCTGAGAGGAGCAGCCCAGTGGGAAGGAAGCAGCCTCCTCAGAGCTGAGAGGAGGCAGCCCAGTAGGAAGGGAGCAGCCTCCCAGAGCTGACGAGGAGCTGTTTTAGATTTCACTCAGCGTCCTCCGTGGGAACAAACATCCAAACAGCACTCCGGGGTCTCAGAAGAGATGAGGATGTCGGCCTCCTTTATTAGAAGTAGGGTGTCACAGCCAGAGTGAGACAGATCAGAGAAATCTCGAAAGAGTCGAATGAACGTAAATCTTTTCCAGATTTGTGGTGGTTTGCTCTCGTCCTCCTGGTCCCGTCGTGAGGAGCCGCGTTATGCTGAGCTCAGACCCCGCCAGGGCCGCGGCGTTTGATGTCCGGTCCCCGGACCCGAGTCCTGTCAGCACTCGGGTCTCGGGCCGTGTGTCTCTGTGGGGGCGGGGCGAGGCTGAGGACAGACCGACCGTCAGCCAGGCGAACCGCACGGCTCAGCGCCACCCTGACTCACGTTCAGCGCTAACGCCACCCAGCTGTGAAATCAAAGCCCAGGGTTTCACTGCACTCGCCGGCAGAAACCCAACCTCTGAGGACTCTGGTGGGACGGCGCTCTGAGGCGCCGAGGAGACCAAGAGGGGTGGGGTCTGGTCTCTGAGGGAACACATGGGAGAGAACCTACGCCACGGGAGAACACATCCACATCCAGACCAAGTCCTGTAGTCCGGGACCAGGGACTACAGGACTGCTGGTCTGTCCATCCAGGTTTAACCAGCACCACTCCACGTAGAGTTCTTCAAAAATGTTAGTTCATTTAAACATCTCAAGGCTGCTAAAGCTGCTACCAGTTAGAGCTAGCAGGGTGGAGGTTAAATTCCTCTCTCCACCTCTCTCTCTGTGTGTATTGTAACCTCTCTCTCTCTCTCTCTCTCTCTCTCTCTGTCTCTCTCTGTCACTCTCTCTCTCTCTCTCCTCTCTCTCCTCTCTCTCTCTCTCTCTCTCTCTCTCGTCTCTCTCTCTCTCTCTCTCTCTCTGTCTCTCTCTCTCTCTCTCTGTCTCTCTCTCTCTCTCTCTGTCTCTCTCTCTCTCTCTCTCTGTCCTCTCTCTGCCAGGTGGACCTGGGGTTCCTGCGCTACGTGTCAGCGGTGGGTACCCAGGGCGCTGTGTCCAAGGAG
>JAXIVH010000007.1:13021944-13081944 GCA_036785325.1 Urophycis tenuis | reverse complement strand
CTGGACCCACCTGGTGGGGAACACACAGGTAGAGAACACACAGGTAGAGAACACACCTGGACCCACCTGGTGGGAAACACACAGGTAGAGAACACACCTGGACTCACCTGGTGGGGAACACACAGGTAGAGAACACACCTGGACCCACCTGGTGGGGAACACACAGGTAGAGAACACACCTGGACTCACCTGGTGGGGAACACACAGGTAGAGAACACACAGGTAGAGAACACACCTGGACTCACCTGGTGGGGAACACACAGGTAGAGAACACACAGGTAGAGAACACACCTGGACTCACCTGGTGGGGGAACACACAGGTAGAGAACACACAGGTAGAGAACACACAGGTAGAGAACACACCTGGACCCACCTGGTGGGGAACACACAGGTAGAGAACACACCTGGACCTACCTGGTGGGGGAACACACAGGTAGAGAACACACAGGTAGAGAACACACCTGGACCCACCTGGTGGGAACACACAGGTAGAGAACACACAGGTAGAGAACACACAGGTAGAGAACACACCTGGACTCCACCTGGTGGGGGAACACACAGGTAGAGAACACCAAGGTAGAGAACACACAGGTAGAGAACACACCTGGACCCACCTGTGGGGAACACACAGGTAGAGAACACACCTGGACCTACCTGGTGGGGGAACACACAGGTAGAGGAACACACAGTAGAGAACACACCTGGACCCACCTGGTGGGGAACACACAGGTAGAGAACACACAGGTAGAGAACACACCTGGACCCACCTGGTGGGGAACACACAGGTAGAGAACACACCTGGACCCACCTGGTGGGGAACACACAGGTAGAGAACACACCTGGAACCACCTGGTGGGGGAACACCACAGGTAGAGAACACACAGGTAGAGAACACGACAGGTAGAGAACACACCTGGACTCACCTGGTGGGGGAACACACAGGTAGAGAAACACACCTGGACCCACCTGGTGGGGGAACACACAACTGTAGATACTACACTCTTCACAGTACTCAGTGAGTACCTCACAGGACAGAGTACTCTTCAAGCATAACAGCAATACAAAGACTTGACCTTGAGTGTGACTATAATGCCACAGAAGGTGCAGCATGGGTAATGAGGTTGTAGCGTGGATGTCCTCACTGGTGGTGTCATCCCTCATCCCGGCAGTGTTCCACACTCCACAGTGACTCTGGGCCATCCTTACCTTGTGTTCCACTGCCCCCTGCAGGCGAGCCCGAGTACTTCCTCTACAATGAAACTCCTGGACCACACGACCGCCGACTCCCAGGAGCAGGAGCTGAGGGGAGCGCAGCAGCAGGAGCTGGAGGAGCAGCAGGAGGAGCAGCAGGAGCAGCACGTGGCCCGGCTGGCCAGCCTGCCCGTGGTGTGCCGGAGGGGGAGCTGTGTCTGTCCTTCTGGTACCAGATGAGTGGCGAGCACGCCGGCGCCCTGCACATCAAGCAGCACGGCCAGGGGGCGTGGCCCAGCTGCTGTGGACCGTCAGCGGGCCGCAGGGGCGGGGCTGGAGGGAGGGCCCGCGTCATACTGCCCCACGCGCCCTCGGCCTATCGGGTGAGAGCGTGAGGCAGGGACCAGGAAGTGGCTCTGTTTGGCTTTGCGTCAGGGTGGGGCGTGTCAGGAAGGCTTATGGCAGTGTGGGCGGGCTCTAAACTCTGTGACATCACAGGTTCTGGTGGAGGGCGTGGCTGACAGACGGGGGACCGCCACATCGCCGTGGACAACATCCAGATCTTGGGATCCCTGGAAGACACCAACTGCAAAGGTCAGGAAGTCTGCTGTACTCTGTCATGTACTGCTCTAGTCTGCTCTACTCTGTAATGTACTGCTCGAGTCTGCTCTACTCTGTCATGTACTGCTCTAGTCTGCTCTACTCTGTAATGTACTGCTCTAGTCTGCTCTACTCTACTTGGTGGGGCAGCCGGCCTACTGGTTAGGGCTTTGGATTTGTAACCGGAGGGTGGCCGGTTCGAACCCCGACCAGTGCGCATGGCTGAAGTGCCCTTGAGCAAGGCACCTAACCCCTCACTGCTCCCCGAGCGCCGCTGTTGCAGGCAGCTCACTGCATCGGGTTTAAGTGTGTGCTTCACCTCACTGTGTGCTTCACCATCACTGTGTTCCACTAATTCACGATTGGGTTAAATGCAGAAGACCAAATTTCCCTCACGGGATCAAATCAGTAATTCTTCTTCTTTCTTCTTCTTCTTCTTCTTACTCTGTCATGTACTACTCTAGTCTGCTTTACTCTGTCATGTACTGCTCTAGTCTGCTCTACTCTGTCATGTACTGCTCTAGTCTGCTTTACTCTGTCATGTACTGCTCTAGTCTGCTCTACTCTGTCATGTACTGCTCTAGTCTGCTCTACTCTGTCATTTACTGCTCTAGTCTGCTCTACTCTTTATGCTCTGCTACCAGGAGGACATGTGATTGGTGTGTGTACTGAGCATGTTTTAAGCGTGTACTGTAACTCGTCTCTGTTTGGTTCAGATCCTGAAGCTCCAACATCTCTTCCAACGGAGGGCTTCATACCTTGTGAGTAGACATCATGTCGTCTCCTCGCTCTGAGGGTTCAGTCCTCTGACCATCACACAGAGGTGGTTAACATCTCTCTCTCCCCCCTCTCTCCTCTCCTTCCCCCCTGTAGCGATGGACTCGTACAAGTTTGAGGGGGACCTGGGCGCCCCAGGCAACATGCTGAAGACCCTGGACCCCATCCTGATCACCATCATCTCCATGTCTGCTCTGGGCGTGCTGCTGGGTGCAGTGTGTGGCGTGCTGCTGTACTGCGCCTGCAGCCAGGGGGCGCTGGCCGACCGCAACCTCTCCGCCCTGGAGAACTACAACTTTGAGCTGGTGGACGGCGTCAAGCTGAAGAAGGAGAAGATCGCCGCGCAGAGCAACTACTCCTCCGAGGCATGAGGGAGGAGGAGCGAGGAGGGGGAGCAGGAGGAGCAGGTGGAGGAGGGGGAGAGGGACAGCGGACGCTCTTGAGAGTGACACTCTGAGGACCCAGTGGGGAGGTCGGGGCGTGGCCCGCGGCGGGGAGCAGGAGGAGGAGGAGGAGGAGCGGTTCTCCTCAGGAGCTGCAGGCCCGGCTGCAGGAGGCGCGGTGTACAAAGCTTACTGTACAGAGGGACTACCCAGAGTTTGTATGCGTGTTCTTGGCGTGTTTTTGGGTTGATTTCATGTGTAGACACACGCTGGTCTGCAGACCAATCAGCTGGTCTGCAGACCACTCAGTCAGAGTATTTATCAGTTGCGGAACTTTCCTCTGGAAAGATGAGAGATTTGATTTGTCATCGTTTTTGTTTTGCAGATGTCATTGATTCACACAAAAAAGATGATTGACAGATTGTAGGATTTACCACCCTGATGTCTAGCTCTTCTGGCTGTGTGTGTGTGTGTGTGTGTGTGTGTGTGTGTGTGCGTGCGCATGTGTGCGTGAGTGCGCCTGTGTGTGTGTGCCTGTGAGTGTGTGTGTGTGTCTGTGTTTATATGCGTGTGTGAGTGTGCGTGTGCGTGTCTGTCTGTGTGTGTCCATGTGTGTGTGAGTGTGCGTGTCTGTGTGTGTGTGTGTGTGTTTGCGTGTCTGTGTGTGTGTCATTCCAATAGTGCCTTTCATTTCCGGAACATTTTCCGTTGCCTTTTCTTTGGTTTTCCTGTGTGAGTGCGGCGGCCATCTTGCCCAGGGGCCCGTAGAGCCCCCTCCAGGTTGTTACAGAGCATAGGATCCCGCGGGGCCTCCTCACCTCACCCTCCATCCCACCACCCAGCCAGGGGCCGCCGGGCTGCTTTTAACCCATTAGAATCAGCTGGGTCTGGTTTGGTCCAGTTTGGGACCGGTTTTCAATGGTCAGGACCGGTTGGAGTGGGTTTGGACCGGGTGGGACTGGTTTGCGCCGGTGGGGACAGCGTGCTGTGAAGCAGGAGGTCATGCGCTGGGCTGTGGCACATCGCTGTACATAGGTTAATATATATTTCAGCATCTTTTTCTACATGAAGGAGTGTTAAGTATTAACACTTTTTTTTAATTCTTTATTAAGAAAGTACTGCGGCATCCTTCCCAGCCTTTTCAATGTTAATGAACAAGAAGAAGGGACTTGACTTCCTGTGCCCCCCGTCGTCTGTGTTTGTTGTGTTTCAGAGGAGAACCTTTACTTGTTTCAGAACACTTTGAGCCTGGGGTTCCACGCAGGGTTCCATCAGACTGAAGGGTCGGAGTGCGTTGACTATCAAAGCTGAGATGGATGATAATGAGGCCTTTTAAAACAAGGTGAGGCCCGCGGGCCCCAGCAGCCATCATGTCTCGGTACCAACATGAAGAGAGCAGAAAGCCCGTGGGCCTCTCGTCTGTGACCCACTTCAAGAGACGCACGCCATTTTCTGTGTTGTGTTTTCGATGTGCTGTTAGCCTGGTGATGTGGTTGTAGAACGTAGTCCATGTGCTTTGAGCTCCACAACGCCCAGCAGACCGGACCGGGCCCCAGCAGACCGGACCGGGGCCCCAGCAGACCGGACCGAGGCCCAGTGAGGGTCTTCAGCGTCTTCATGATGTTCAGTTGGTTTGACGTGTTTATTAAAAGAACGTTCCTGACGTCTTGTGTGACAACCAGAACCAGGGACACCAGAGCGGGCCCACCAACCAGATTCTGGATTCTGACCCGTTTGTCAAACACCAACAACCTGCGCTGGGTCTGATCCAGCACGCGGTCTGGGGCTCTCCTGGCTCCAGGTCCAGACCGGGTCCAGACCAGGTCCCGGGCCCGGTGGCCCCGCCCACAGGACGCCGTGTCCTGTCCTCCTGCCGGAGACTCTGAGGACGAAGGATGTTTGATTTTATGTTCCTGTGTTGTGTTTGGTTGTGTTGCTGTGTGCTGTGGTTTGAGGAGAACGTGGGGTTCTCCGTCTCGCTGTGGGAGGACCTGAGGACCTTCTCCCTCGTCTCTTATTTAGGAAACCAGGAAGGATGCTGCAGTACTTGATGTGAAATAATGTTGCACTGATATATTTAAAAGATATATAGAAACTCTGTGTTTATGGTGTTGATTTCTGACCGAGGAGAACGGAGAGACAAGACGTGTTCTGTTGTTTTTGGCCCTGCTTTCAGACGACGCGCTTTTACTCTGAAATGTTTTTCATTCTTGAAAAAAAGACAAGCTTTGGGCGCGTGGATGTGAGGAGCACTCCGTCTGTCCTTGGTATGAGAGGCTGTGGTGTTGCGTTGTCTCGTGTACGGGCCTCATTGTTGCAGTCCTTTGTTCTGCGACGAGGAAGGAGAGTTATGTGGAGGTTCTCCTGACTGAGGACAGAAGACGCGGTGCAGCCTTAAGCAACTCAAAGTAACGTTTGTATTTTAACTTCTGGCCCAGACTCACACTCTCTGTTGTCCAAAACTCATCGTTGACTACTACATTCCAAAGAATTGGATAATAAATACATGTTTTAATTAAGAAGTTGTTTTCTTTCCACTGTTCTGTCCTGCAGACTAAAGGAGATTGGTGTAGGTCTTCATAACATGTCACCTTGTTATCCCACTGTGTTGCATTTGGTTACACAACACATCCATCTTCCACCCAACATGAGACAAACCGCAGCACAAGCGTGTTGTTCTCCCAGCCCACCGCGGGGGGGCGGCGCTGGGCGCACTACTTCTCCACTGCGCTACTGTTCAACGGTTCAACGTGACTCCGAAGGCGGATGTTGAAAGTGAGAGTGGAGGTTGTGGTGAGGAGGGTTTGGTTCTATGGTTTGGTTCCGGCGGTTGGCTCTTCTGGTCTTATATCGCCGTCAACTGACTCAACATCTGGAATCAAACTAGAAGAACGACCAGGGGTTTGCCACCAACAGGCTTCAAAGTCAAACACTATAAAAATATAGCATTTGTTCATGATTATCCAACTCGTCTCACACAATAGCCTCGTTCACCTCTGAATAAGCATGAGCTAAATTTTACTCATAAAAAACGACCTGTCGTTCACTAAACGGCCAGCGGGTGGCGCGGCGATGCGTGAGCGCCGCAGCCTCTGCGCAGGGCAGCAGGTCGGTGGTTGAACCAGCAGCTTCCAGGGCAGGCACCCCGCTGAGCCCGGCTCAGCTGTGGATACAAGATGGTGGTGATTACCAGCTCCTAGAGCACCACACAGGTACACAGCTGTCTCACCTCCTCTCCCTCCTAGTCACACCCTCTCTTCTGTGTGTGTGTGTGTGTGTGTGTGTGTGTGTGTGTCCGCTCTAGTGGCTAATCATTAGCAATCCAGTAGATATGGCCAGAAGTTAGACCTATTATTCATATCAGATCTAAAGAAAACCTGACACAGACAACTGTTACATTGTGATAAACTGCACAATATGATATTGTTATAAGTTAATTAAGTTAGTTGGTTAGTGTTATAATAAGATATCTAAAGTAATACTATGAAATATAACTTCTAAAGGCTGTGTATGTGAGAGAGAGAGAGAGAGAGAGAGAGAGAGAGAGAGAGAGAGAGAGAGAGAGAGAGAGAGAGAGAGAGAGAGAGAGAGAGAGAGAGAGAGAGAGAGAGAGAGAGAGAGAGAGAGAGAGAGAGAGAGAGAAAGAAAGAAAGAAAGAAAGAAAGAAAGAAAGAAAGAAAGAAAGAAAGAAAGAAAGAAAGAAAGAAAGAAAGAAAGAAAGAAAGAAAGAAAGAAAGAAAGAAAGAAAGAAAGAAAGAAAGAAAGAAAGAAAGAAAGAAAGAAAGAAAAAGTGTGTGTGAGATCCATGCTTGTGTCTGTGGAGATAAGGTTACTTCCGGGGGCGGGGCTACGTTGTGACGCCATCCACCTCTGGAGAACAGACTCTGGTCGAACCAGCAGCGCGTCGGGCAGCAGAGCGGTCCGTCAGAATCTGGGCATCTTAACTTCAGTCCGACTCTCAACAGCACAAAATACTTTTACTTTGCTTTTTTTCTGTTAAGATTGTTGGTTTGGCTCCGTTTTTTGTTTTTCTGGGGGAATCTGGTCTAGTTAACCCGGGATAGACGCGGAGCTCGGTTCGGTCCTGGTCTCCAGACTTTCATCGTCCGTCTTCATCAGGAGGATCCTCTGAGGTCCAGATGTGGCTTTGAGTCTCCAGGCTCCACACCGGAACACACGGTGAGTGTTGTCTCGTCCGCCGGGCGGGGGGCTTCTGCTGGCGGCCACAAAGGAACAAAACGCAGCCTGGGGTGGTCGCCTCCTCAAGGTTCCTCCGGGTTCCTCCTCGAAATGTCCCATTTAAATTGTTGTTTCTGTGGCTTTGTCGACATGACTGAGTTGGATTGGTTGACTCCTCTCCTGTGGGGTTGTTTCTCCCGGAGAAAGTTGGCCCCCAGGCTCCGTTTGTCCCAGGGAGACCGTGAGGAGCAGGAGGACTCGAAGCAGGACTTTTGTTTCTTGGTGTTTTTCTTCTGGTCTGAACGCATTCCTCTGTTCTACTGCGTCTCAAAGCGGCCTGTAGGACCGCGAGACGGTCAGCCTCGGCAACACATGGTAGTACAAAGGAGGTCTGGTACTGTGAGGGGTAGGCCTACAAGACCACTAACTTCTTCAGGGGTTGTACTGTGAGGGGTAGGTCTAATCTTTGGGTCCGTGTGACCTGTAGAGCTACAGCCAGCCTTGGTAATAATCTCTCTCTGTCGGCTCCAACAAACTCATGAACAGTGAAGAGCGTGGTTAATATTCTACTATTAATATTCTACTAGGGCAGTGAGTCCCACCCAGGACCCAGCAGCCCCAGGTCCTGGTGGTTCTTCTGTAAACCCTGACCCGGGGGCAGGGTGGGCTGGTTAACCCCAGCCCTAAGCCTCTGGCCGGGCCCACAGCAGCAGGGAGGAGCAGACAAGACCAGGCCTGCCTGGATCAGGGCCTACCTGCGCCCCAGGCTGTGTTTTCTGTGTGTGTTGAAATGCGTGTGTGTTTTGGACGCCTGCCTGGTGGAAGCAGGAAGCAGCTCACCTGGTGGGACTCAGCAAACATCTTCTGCCCAGCGTTGTCATTAGACGGCAGGACCTCCTGAAGCTCCTCAGCCAGCAGATGACATGGCTGCACCCAAACAAGGCCTCCTAATTGTAGCCTGTGGGGGAGGGAGGGAGGGGGGAGGGGGTCTGACTCACTTCCCCATAGCAACGGTCACTGGTGTTTCAACACTCGGCTAACGCCAGGAGGGTCCGGTGTTACATGAGCTGTCGGCCCCCCGCCTCCCTTCTCAGCATCCCAGAGATGAGTCACAGACGAGGGCCTGGTGACCGTCTCTCCCACCTGGGACCAGCCTGTCTCACTGTGCCCCACCCATCATGAGCCTAATCTGGAACTAAAACTAGCCTAGCTGTAGCAGCAATATCAGCCTAGCTAGAACTAGCCTAAATGTAGCCTAACTTAGTTATCCTAGCGTTAGCCTAGCTTTAGCGTTCATCGTTCACCACCATGTTGGGAACCAATTTGGCAGCCCGGTGAGACCCCACCGTGTGTCCCCCCTGAGGTGGGCTGCAGGGTCCTGGTCCGGGGAGGACGGCCCACTCCTCCCCCGGAGTGGAGACCTTCAGGGTTGATATCCAAGAAACCTTCGCTCTGACGAGGAGGAAACCAGCCTTCTGTTTTTCCACGGCGTGGGAGACGGATGAGCTGCTGGAACCTCCTGGGGCTCTCACCTGGTGGAGGAGAGGGCACAGCGAGGTGATCAGAGTCCTGCTGTAGCCACGCCCCCTGCTGTAGCCCCCCCCCCCAACACACACACACACACACAGGCCCCGGCCTGCCCAGACTCTTCTGGACCATCCTTTTCTTGCTGTGCTTGCATGACGTTCCTCGCAGAACCGTTCCGTTATTTGGTTTGAAGGGACACAGGCATGCGGGCTGTGAGTGTTGCGTGGCCGTTGCCATGGCAGCAGCAGCAGCAGTGGCATCACTGCCACAACACACGGCCAGCTTACCACGGCGCAGCTTCCTCCTTCCTGGGGGTTGAGCAGGTCTGGGGTGATTGTTAATGCCGGCGTGGGTGGTGAACTGACGTAGATATGGCTGACCCTGGTGGAGGAGGAGGTGTGATTGTGCTGCTGGTGACTGGCCTGCTTATCTCCTGGTGAGTCCACGCTGTGTGACACGAGGCCGGAGTGAAATCACCTCTGGAAATACAAAGCTGAAGGTGGAGGTCCAGAAGGAGCAGGCTCAACTTCTACACTCAGTATGGTCAGCAGCTCTCACCCAGAGCCTGTAGCAGGGGAGGCAGGGAGACAGGGAGACGGGGGAGGCAGGGAGACAGGGAGACGGGGGAGGCAGGGAGCAGCCAATGTGGAGATCATTGAGTAACTCTGCTCTCTCTGAGTGCTGCTCGCCTGGCTGCAGAGTTTGAAGGGGTTGGCGAGTATTTACCAGTGCTGTGAATGTCCCAGCACTGAGAACCAGTCTGGCCACAGAGCGGAACTTGGCGCCAAGTTCCTGAGCTCTTATCTTGTCTTGAGATTGACACCGATGTGCCCTCGTGTTCTTCTAGTCACCTCACAGAGGAAGTCAACACACACAGTTTTTCTGTGCTCCTTTTATTCTCTAGCTGTGCCGAACGTTTCCTGCGTGCTCCGACTGTCCTCGTCCTGCCGTTGTGGACGGCCTGCTCTGCTTCATGTCGAGGAGGGAATAAAAGTGTCCTAACAGTCCAGTGTTTGCCTGGTCTGTCTGTAATGTAAACGACTGTGAATGAGTGCTCGGTCAGACGGCAGCCTGCTGAGCGTCTGGATGCACAGCGGCCTGCGGTAGGAGAGCCGGGCCGCTGGGTTCCCCCTCGGTCTGTACGACCCCTCGGTTCTCCTCCAGACCACAACAATGTGGCAGCCGGTCTGCAGGGAGGCCGAACAGGAGGAGCATTCTTCTGGCTAGAGGTCTCCCTGTGTGAGTTACCGGGGGGGAGGGAGGGGAGAAACATGGACACAGTGCTGGCACTCTTAAGACCGCTGAAGGGTGAGACCCATTCGCGTGTCACAAGATGAAGATTTCAGGGTCAGTGAGCGGCTGTCAACACGAGAGCCTCTCGTCCACCTTGAGAGCAGAGCGGCCGCTGCGCTCGTCTCAACAACACCAGAGCAGCGCTGGAGATAAGACGGCCCTTCAGTGATCCCAGACGCCACTGAGTGTTCAAAAGGCAGTTGGTGATTGTTTGTTCACGCCCCGGCCAGCGCTGTGTGGATGAACTCCACCAATCATTAGCCGGCACGGCGGCCAGCGGCCCGCAGCCATTGGCCGAGAGAGCCGGTGAGATCCCAGCTGATGGAACGTGAGGAGAGACTGCAGGGACCCCTCAGCATGATGTCATGGTGGGAAGGGGGGGGTTCCACCCCAGCAGCTGTCGGTGCGTCTGGGCTCCTGATGGACCTCCCTGTCAAGGACCCTGAGGTTCTGCTGGGAGCCCCCCACCACAGGCCCCAGAAGCAGCAGCGTCTGCTCAGGCCTTCAGCACCTCTGTTTGGACCTGGTCCCTCTGGAACCACAACGTTCCATAAAATACGTTTTGAAAGAGCTGGCCAGGGACCAGGACCTTATTGAAGTCTCTTTAACGCAGTAAAGCATCATGAATAGCACAAGCTGCTATGTTTAGCAGAAACTACTAGAGCCTGCTTTTTGTGGCATTTACAATCTGGGCCCGTTAGCATGCTAACATGCATGTTGGTTTCTTAGCATGCTAAGTCATGCTGGTTTCTTAGCATGCTAGCCTACATGTCGGCCCATTGTCATGCCAGTGCATAAGTGACTTAATAGCACCGCGTAGCAGTGAGGCCCTGGAGCCATGGGCAGCGGGGGCTGCTGTGGGCAGAAGGTGTTGATTTTATTCATGCTATGACAGCGCACCGTTGCGATGTGCGGCGTATTTTCCAGCTGTTGGCGTCCTGAGAGCCGAGGCCTCCTGTTTATAATGGAGACAGGAGTCTCATTCCCCTCCCGGGCCAACTCGCCATACAAAGACATGCTGTCATACCTCACACTGCCTCACCCAACCTCCTGTGATATCACAGCCCTGGCATGGGAGGGAGAGGTGTTCCAGAAGATGGAAGATGGGAGGTGATGGTGAGGTCACGAGACAGATGTAGTGAAGATGGATGTAGAGGGGGGAAGGGGAGGGATATTTCAGGCTTGGCGATCAGGAGGAATTGGTCATCACTGTAATGTGATTGTGACCCCATCCACAGGGTAAACTTTTACCATCGACCATGGACCATCGAACCAGATATTCCTGCCCACAACAACCAGCGCTCTGATTGGTTTTGGGGTTATGAGATGAATAACTCTGTCTGCAGCTTGTCTGTTCTCTGTGGATTAGTCAGGATGAACGTTCTGCAGATTTTCCGCAATGACGTGTTTTACTGTGGAAGCTGTTTTTATTTTTTTACTGGCTGTCTTCCCCGAACTCTATCTCTCTTTCTCTCTCGCTCTCTCTCACTCTTTCTGTCTTTCTCTCTCGCTCTCTCTCACTCTTTCTGTCTTTCTCTCTGTCTCTCTTTCTGTCTCTGTCTGTCTCTTTCTGTGTCTCACTCTCTATGTCTCTCTCGCTGTGTCTGTCTGTCTCTCTCTCTGTCCGTCTCATCCTGACCCACTCTTGTTTCCTGTGACTGACGGTAGCCCCTCCCCTGTCCCCATCTGGCCCAACTCTACGCTCTTGGGTTCCATTTGTTTCCAACTCCGTAAAACCCCGTTCCTTGGTTCTGACATCCCAGTTGACTTTTAAGGGCTCCTTCTGCGTCTGTCTCTGCAGCCAGCCGCCATCGGTCTGGCCAGAGAGTAACCACACTGACATCATCCCCCTGTCTGCCATCTTCCATTCAAATCAATCAAACTTTATCAAGCCACACGATACAAAGGGCTGAGCAAGGCAAAGCACAAGGTCAAGAACCACAGTCAACCAGAGGAACACGCTGCCCTCGTGATGAAATTAACGCTGAACCAGAGAGGAAACGTTCTTGAACATCAGATCTGCGTGTTGCTCCATAGAAACACCTCAGGTCTCTGGAGGACAACGCGCAGTGAGGCGACAGCTGACAGGATTAGAACTGGAGCTCCAGTCACTCCAGGCTGCAGACACACTCAGTGCAGCTTTAAGTGTTCTGGTCTAGGGTGGATGGAGGGGGAGGCAATGGGACATCCTCCCCCCAGTCCTCCCCCCAGTCCTCCCCCCAGTCCTCCCCCAGTCCTCCCCCAGTCCTCCCCCTCCCCCGGTAAACACAGTTGGGCCCCTGGAATGTTTGGGGCGGGGCCACGGGCAGAGAGACCCTTCTCTCTTTGCTGCGTTGAGAGTCTGTGTTGGGGTGACTCTCTAGTGTCCTGGCTTCAGGGGGCTCTGGGGGTCCTCCTCTGTCACACCAGACCCTCAGGGTGTTGGATCATCCTTTGTTCATCTGGTAAAGTTTGTTTGTCGCGAGACGTTTTGGTCCTGGTGTGAAGACGTGTAGCTGATGGAGACTCTGGAGGTTAGATGTTTGGTGGGCTTACTGTGTCGCTGATTAGTCAAAATGGTATTTTTTGGGCGTGGCGTTGTTTCTGGGGCCACGGAGGTACCTCTGTTTTTACTGGGTGTACTGGGTTTACTGGGTCACTGCGGCCCAGAAGGTTGTTTCCTGGGTTTGTGTGTAGAGGTCTTCATCAAAGTGTCCAGCTCAAACAGATAAATGAACAAACAGACTGCTGGCTGCACCATGGTCCTGAATCAGTTAGAAATGTATCTGCCAAGACACAAACTCCCAGGAGGCGTGGGTTCGGTTCGAGTGTCGCCATTCATTCATGATGTTGATATGAACCCGAGTATTCAGTCCGCCTGGCGTCTGCCTCTCTGTGGTCTCCACTGAGGTCCTCATCCGTCCCAGTAGGACGCGGGGGGCTACCAGAGGGGGTCTATTAGCCGCGGTTTTTCGCAGGATGCGGTTGTTTTTCACAAGCCTGTAACCTCTGACCCCTGCGGAGCGCTGGAATGTGGCGGCAGATTTATGTCGTTTGGAGAGCGGCCGGCGTTCTCCCCCGGCGACGCCCCTCTGGGAGGAAGTGGGAGGAGCCTGGCACCGGGGGAACCTCGGCACCTGGACTGGTGATATCACCCCACTCTGTGTTCCCACCAGCCTACGGTCCTCTGGTCCTCTGGTTCTTTGTACTGGTACAAAGGACCATGGTTCTATGTTCCTCTGGCCCTACCCTCCTATGTCAGAACAACCACTGTCGCCTGTCTACCTTCTTTGCGTGTGAGTAGACGGGGCATCACCCTCCAACCAATAGCAACACAGCTGAGTTCTTGTGTACGTTGTCTGCAGCCATCGGTAAATACAACCAGAATGATCCAGTCCCACTCTACCTGTGCTTAGCCCCGCCCCCTTAAGGTTCAGTTCCAGTGGGACAGTGAACTCTAAATGAGGCCAAACAGAAGCTGGTGTCTGTTTCCTCCTCAGCTCCGTGGGGGAGACAACCGGGCTGCTGGACCTGTGGACTCTACCAGGGGGAGGGAGAGGGAGACGTGGGGGAGGGGGGAGTGTGTCTCGGTGAGAGCATCACAGCCAGACGAGGCTCAGGGTAGCCGGCCCATATATGGGAACACCCCCCCCCCCCCCCGGGGTGCTAGCTTAGCTTTAGCTTGGTGGAGCCCCCCACCACGACCAGGGGTCTGACACGCGCATCACCACACACCCCTCCATCGAGAGGAGAACCCTCCGCTCATTGGCCTCCCATCACACCTGGTGTTGTGATGCCCCCCCCCCCCCCCCCGCAGCCCTCCGGGTCGGCTGCCATCCAACCACTGATGGCTGCCATATTAGGAGTACACAGCACTGGTTCACCAGAACTCCCAAGATGGCCGGAATCACCAGCCGCTGGTAGTCTGCGTGTTCCTGTGAGGGCTCTGGGGGCTCTGAAGGTTAGACTAGTCTATGAGGAAATATATAATAAAAAATATACAGCTACAGATACAGAACTATACCGCTACAACTGAGCCTTTGAATTAGAAGATAAATGCATCATTTAATAGATGGGTATGAATTATAATGGATTGTTGTTGTAATATTTGGTTATAAATATTGATTGTTCTGTTCTGTGATATCCACCGTCCAAAGCGTGGTAAAGGGCTGGTAGCAGTTGTTTAGCTGCTGGCTTGTGAGGTTCCTACATGTGTTGTGGAGTTCCTACATGTTTTGTTGGGTTCCTACATGTGTTGTGAGGTTCCTACATGTTTTGTTGGGTTCCTACATGTGTTGTGAGGTTCCTACATGTTTTGTTGGGTTCCTACATGAGTTTTGAGGTTCCTACATGTTTTGTTGGGTTCCTACATGTGTTGTGAGGTTCCTACATGTTTTGCTGGGTTCCTACATGTGTTGTGAGGCCTACATGTTTTGTTGGGTTCCTACATGTGTTTTGAGGTTCCTACGTGTGTTGTTAGGTTCCTACATGTTTTGTGAGGTTCCTACATGTTTTGTTGGGTTCCTACATGTGTTTTGAGGTTCCTACATGTTTTGTTGGGTTCCTACATGTGTTGTGAGGTTCCTACATGTTTTGTTGGGTTCCTACATGAGTTTTGAGGTTCCTACATGTTTTGTTGGGTTCCTACATGTGTTGTGAGGTTCCTACATGTTTTGCTGGGTTCCTACATGTGTTGTGAGGCCTACATGTTTTGTTGGGTTCCTACATGTGTTTTGAGGTTCCTACGTGTGTTGTTAGGTTCCTACATGTTTTGTGAGGTTCCTACATGTTTTGTTGGGTTCCTACATGTGTTTTGAGGTTCCTACATGTTTTGTTGGGTTCCTACATGTGTTGAGGTTCCTATGTGTGTTGTGAGGTTCCTGCCTGTGTTGTTAGGTTCCTACATGTTCTGTGAGGTTCCTACATGTTGGGAGGTTGTTGAGGGCGACGTGTGCCTTGCTCGAGGGTTGGTGGAGCTGAACTTGTGGGGTGCGGGTGGTGAGGAGGAGGAGGAGGAGGTCTCTGGGAGATGTGAGGAAATATGTGGTTGCTCACTGGTTTGAGCAGTGTCAGCAGAACAGCTGTGGCTTTGTGTCGCATACATGAACCTTTAGCTGTGAGAAATTCTCCTCCGTGCTGCATCACGCATGTGCAATCGGTGACTCTCTCTCACACACACACACACACACACACACACACACACACACACACACACACACACACTTGAGTTCAGTTCCTGACTTCCTGTTGGTACTGAGCTGCCTGCTGAAAGCTGCTGCCATCAGAAGCAGTTCAGTTCGCATTGAGCTTTTTGTAACCATTAAAACCTGAGAGCTCAGAGATATATTTTGTGGAATGCGTGTTCATTCACGCATCAAGCTGAAGTGACATAATGATTCATAAACTAAGATGACAAGATGAGGAGTGTATGGAGATTACAAACACACATAAGAAGTCTGCTGAACGTCTGGGATGCTGGACCATTTGTTTCCACTGCGGGAGGTTTTTATTGACTGGTGTAGTCTCAATGTTCCAGTATTCAGTCATCTCCCCGGTTCCGGGGGGAACCAGGGGGGAACCCTCACAGGGGCCTGTCGGCGTGTTGGCTGTCTTCTGTCTGAATTCATCAAGTTCTGTTTTTCTATTTTGAGAAATAAAAATGTTGCCTTCTGCTTCGTGTTTCTGTCGTATATAATTTGTAAATAGTGTGTATTTCCTCATATAACTGTATGTGTTACTGATGCACGTTAACAGTGTGTTTCTCCCTACAGATGGATGTCTGGCTGCTCTACCTGGGGACCCTGGTGGTCCTGGTGGGGCGCGGGGCGGCCCAGCAAGGTGAGCTCCACTGGGGCGGGGAGGTGTGGTCACCTGCCTGAAGGTCTCCCAAGCTGCTCAACCTAGAGCTGCAGAAGGTTGTCTTCGGAAGGTTTTAGGTGATGGTTTCAGGGTGTTGTCAGTAGTTTTTAGATGATGTGTCAGAATGTTGTCAGTAGTTTTTAGGTGATGGTTTCAGGGTGTTGTCAGTAGTTTTTAGATGATGTTTCAGAATGTTGTCAGTAGTTTTTAGGTGATGTTTCAGAATGTTGTCAGTAGTTTTTAGGTGATGTTTCAGAATGTTGTCAGTAGTTTTTAGATGATATTTCAGAATGTTCTCAGTAGTTTTTAGGTGATGTTTCAGAATGTTGTCAGTAGTTTTGAGGTGATGTTTCAGAATGTTGTCAGTAGTTTTTAGATGATGTTTAGAATGTTGTCAGTAGTTTTTAGATGATGTTTCAGAATGTTGTCAGTAGTTTTTAGGTGATGTTTCAGAATGTTGTCAGTAGTTTTTAGATGATGTGTCAGAATGTTGTCAGTAGTTTTTAGATGATGTTTCAGAATGTTGTCAGTAGTTTTTAGGTGATGTTTCAGAATGTTGTCAGTAGTTTTTAGATGATATTTCAGAATGTTGTCAGTAGTTTTTAGATGATGTTTCAGAATGTTGTCAGTAGTTTTTAGGTGATGTTTCAGAATGTTGTCAGTAGTTTTTAGATGATATTTCAGAATGTTCTCAGTAGTTTTTAGGTGATGTTTCAGAATGTTGTCAGTAGTTTTGAGGTGATGTTTCAGAATGTTGTCAGTAGTTTTTAGATGATGTTTAGAATGTTGTCAGTAGTTTTTAGATGATGTTTCAGAATGTTGTCAGTAGTTTTTAGGTGATGTTTCAGAATGTTGTCAGTAGTTTTTAGATGATGTTTCAGAATGTTGTCAGTAGTTTTTAGATGATGTTTCAGAATGTTGTCAGTAGTTTTTAGGTGATGTTCCAGAATGTTGTCAGTAGTTTTTAGATGATGTGTCAGAATGTTGTCAGTAGTTTCTAGGTGATGTTTCAGAATGTTGTCAGTAGTTTTTAGGTGATGTTTCAGAATGTTGTCAGTAGTTTTGAGGTGATGTTTCAGAATGTTGTCAGTAGTTTTTAGATGATGTGTCAGAATGTTGTCAGTAGTTTTTAGGTGATATTTCAGAATGTTGTCAGTAGTTTTTAGATGATGTTTCAGAATGTTGTCAGTAGTTTTTAGGTGATGTTTCATAATGTTGTCAGTAGTTTTTAGATGATATTTCAGAATGTTGTCAGTAGTTTTTTGGTGATGTTTCAGAATGTTGTCAGTAGTTTTGAGGTGATGTTTCAGAATGTTGTCAGTAGTTTTGAGGTGATGTTTCAGAATGTTGTCAGTAGTTTTTAGATGATGTTTCAGAATGTTGTCAGTAGTTTTTAGGTGATGTTTCAGAATGTTGTCAGTAGTTTTTAGATGATATTTCAGAATGTTGTCAGTAGTTTTTTGGTGATGTTTCAGAATGTTGTCAGTAGTTTTGAGGTGATGTTTCAGAATGTTGTCAGTAGTTTTTAGATGATGTTTCAGAATGTTGTCAGTAGTTTTTAGATGATGTGTCAGAATGTTGTCAGTAGTTTTTAGGTGATGTTTCAGAATGTTGTCAGTAGTTTTTAGGTGATGTTTCAGAATGTTGTCAGTAGTTTTTAGGTGATGGTTTCAGGGTGTTGTCAGTAGTTTTTAGGTGATGTTTCAGAATGTTGTCAGTAGTTTTTAGATGATGTTTTCAGGGTGTTGTCAGTAGTTTTTAGATGATGTTTCAGAATGTGTCAGTAGTTTTGAGGTGATGTTTCAGAATGTTGTTAGTAGTTTTTAGGTGATGTTTCAGAATGTTGTCAGTAGTTTTTAGGTGATGTTCCAGAATGTTGTCAGTAGTTTTTAGATGATGTTTCAGAATGTTGTCAGAAGTTTTTAGATGATGTTTTTAGATGATTGTTGGTCTTCCTGTTTGTGTCTCAGGGCAATAACTCGGACGGTTCACAACCTTTTCTCACTTCCTAAAAGGATTCTCTCAGAACGTGTTCTGAGAGAACACATTCGTTGTTTTAGAGTGTTCTTTTCACATAAGAGGGTAGTCTCAGTACATTTCCTCTTGTCTTAAAGGGATTGTTTTAAGAGGGTAGTCTCAGTATGTTTCCTCTTGTCTTAAAGGGATTGTTTTAAGAGGGTAGTTTCAGTATGTTTCCTCTTGTCTTAAAGGGATTGTTTTAAGAGGGTAGTCTCAGTATGTTTCCTCTTGTCTTAAAGGGATCGTTTTAAGAGGGTAGTCTCAGTAGTCTCAGTATGTTTCCTCTTGTCTTAAAGGGATAGTTTTAAGAGGGTAGTCTCAGTAGTCACAGTATGTTTCCTCTTGTCTTAAAGGGATTGTTTTAACAGGGTAGTCTCGGTATGTTTCCTCTTGTCTTAAAGGGATTGTTTTGATGGTTTCCCGTTCTAATAGCTGGCAGCGTTTCCTGCAGTGATGCAGGATGGGTTCTGTGCTCCCTGGTGGCTCTGTGGCCTCTCTCTGGGTCTGCAGCGGCATCTGGTTCTCCACCATGATGTCATGGTGGGCCAGAGCCCCGAGCCATGACCTCATCCACTTCTATTTGAACCACAGATTTATTTACCCTTGTTTTCCACTGGGATGAGCTGTGTGTGTGTGTGTGTGTGTGTGTGTGTGTGTGTGTGTGTGTGTGTGTGTGTGTGTGTGTGTGTGTGTGTGTGTGTGTGTGTGTGTGTGTGTGTGTGTGTGTGTGTGTGTGTGTGTGTGTGTGTGAGAATCCTAATTTATACTCCTGCGTAAAGTGCTCTACGTCGGTTACGGAGAGCCTCTCCATCATCTCCGGTTGCTTGAAATATTTTTTAAGTGTGCGTCACTCCGTCAACGGACAACGGAGATGGCGAGGGCTGCGATTTGTCCTCTAAAAACGTAATTTCCGGAATTACTTTTCCGGTTTGACTACTTGCGCCATTTTCAAAACACCACGGTGTAGGTACATTTAGAGGACGTACATACCACCTTCGGACACGTCTCCTCAGTCTTTCACGTCTCCATTTTGTAACAAAAGTATCCGTGTTTCAATGTTATTCAGCTGCAACAACAACAACAGTCTTTCTCTCTCGGACACCATCGCTCACTGTAGCCGAAAGCACAACAACCAACGACGTTACCGACCGTTGGCGTCATGGGACTGGGCCAGTCTTGCGTAGCGACCTCTACTGATGGGAAGTTGCACGGCGTATCTGGCACCACGACGGAGAACTATGAGGGCTCCAGGGGTCTCCGTGGTTACGCAGTTGTAGAAGTATAACCGGCCCTTGACGGGCTGCTATGTGTCTTCCAGAGGGCAGTGAGTGCATCAAGGCTAACGCCCAGTCCTGTGGAGAGTGCATCCAGGTCGCGGAGAAGTGTGGCTGGTGCACAGATGAAGTAAGTCCTCTGTACTGGTCTGCTCTGGTCAGTTCTGGCCTGTCCCCTCTTATACGGGACTGTACTGGAATATACTGGTCTATACTGTAGTAAACTGGTCTGTAGATACAAAACCCTTCTGTCCTTCCTGTTTACTAAATGCACTGAGGGTCTCCCATGACCCCCTATCCCTTCCCAGTGGGGGGGTCACTGCTCCTAGCTGGGGGAACACTCTCCAGATGTTATGCTGGTCTTGTTCTAACTGCTAAGCACAGTGGTCGTGCACGCCATGCACACATCTTCTGGCCCAGATCACGCTTCAGACCGGAGCGGGGGTCTGAATATCTGTAGCTGAGGAGGCAGAAATATCCTGTGACCCCACAATCATTATCAGGGTCCCCCAAGTGGCTCCTGTCATCTTACTTCACCTACACTTGTATCTTCTCACAAGTCGTCTCCTCCTTCTCCTCCTCAGAATTTCCTGATCCAGGGCGAGTCTAAGACGGCGCGCTGCGATGACATGGAGTCTCTGAAGGCCAGGAAGTGCAACGTGACAAAGATTGAGAATCCTCGCGGCTACATCACCGTGAACAGAAACAAGTCCGTCACCAACCGCAAGAAGGACCAGGCCGACAAGCTGAAGCCAGAGCAGATCACCCAGATCCAGCCGCAGAAGCTCACCCTCACCCTGCGCTCCGGTGAGACACACGGGTTAGACAGTACAGAGCAGGTAGGGGTTAGACAGTACAGAGACAGGTCATTAAGGAGCAGGTAGGGGTTAGACAGTACAGAGACAGGTCATTAAGGAGCAGGTAGGGGTTAGACAGTACAGAGACAGGTCATTAAGGAGCAGGTAGGGGTTAGACAGTACAGAGACAGGTCATTAAGGAGCAGGTAGGGGTTAGACAGTACAGAGAGGGGTCATTAAGGAGCAGGTAGGGGTTAGACAGTACAGAGACAGGTCATTAAGGAGCATGTAGGGGTTAGACAGTACAGAGACAGGTCATTAAAGAGCAGGTAGGGGTTAGACAGTACAGAGACAGGTCATTAAGGAGCAGATAGGGGTTAGACAGTACAGAGACAGGTCATTAAGGAGCAGGTAGGGGTTAGACAGTACAGAGACAGGTCATTAAGGAGCAGGTAGGGGTTAGACAGTACAGACAGGTCATTAAGGAGCAGGTTGGGGTTAGACAGTACAGAGACAGGTCATTAAGGAGCAGGTAGGGGTTAGACAGTACAGAGACAGGTCGTTAAGGAGCAGGTAGGGGTTAGACAGTACAGAGACAGGTCATTAAGGAGCAGGTAGGGGTTAGACAGTACAGAGACAGGTCATTAAGGAGCAGGTAGGGGTTAGACAGTACATAGACAGGTCATTAAGGAGCAGGTAGGGGTTAGACAGTACAGACAGGTCATTAAGGAGCAGGTTGGGGTTAGACAGTACAGAGACAGGTCATCAAGGAGCAGGTAGGGGTTAGACAGTACAGACAGGTCATTAAGGAGCAGGTTGGGGTTAGACAGTACAGAGACTGGTCATTAAGGAGCAGGAAGGGGTTAGAAAGTACAGAGACAGGTCATTAAGGAGCAGGTAGGGGTTAGACCGTACAGAGACAGGTCATTAAGGAGCAGGTAGGGGTTAGACAGTACAGAGACAGGTCATTAAGGAGCAGGTAGGGGTTAGACAGTACAGAGACAGGTCATTAAGGAGCAGGTAGGGGTTAGACAGTACAGAGACAGGTCATTAAGGAGCATGTAGGGGTTAGACAGTACAGAGACAGGTCATTAAGGAGCAGGTAGGGGTTAGACAGTACAGAGACAGGTCATTAAGGAGCAGATAGGGGTTAGACAGTACAGAGACAGGTCATTAAGGAGCAGGTAGGGGTTAGACAGTACAGAGACAGGTCATTAAGGAGCAGGTAGGGGTTAGACAGTACAGACAGGTCATTAAGGAGCAGGTTGGGGTTAGACAGTACAGAGACAGGTCATTAAGGAGCAGGTAGGGGTTAGACAGTACAGAGACAGGTCGTTAAGGAGCAGGTAGGGGTTAGACAGTACAGAGACAGGTCATTAAGGAGCAGGTAGGGGTTAGACAGTACAGAGACAGGTCATTAAGGAGCAGGTAGGGGTTAGACAGTACATAGACAGGTCATTAAGGAGCAGGTAGGGGTTAGACAGTACAGACAGGTCATTAAGGAGCAGGTTGGGGTTAGACAGTACAGAGACTGGTCATTAAGGAGCAGGAAGGGGTTAGAAAGTACAGAGACAGGTCATTAAGGAGCAGGTAGGGGTTAGACAGTACATAGACAGGTCATTAAGGAGCAGGTAGGGGTTAGACAGTACAGACAGGTCATTAAGGAGCAGGTTGGGGTTAGACAGTACAGAGACAGGTAATTAAGGAGCAGGTAGGGGTTAGACAGTACAGACAGGTCATTAAGGAGCAGGTTGGGGTTAGACAGTACAGAGACTGGTCATTAAGGAGCAGGAAGGGGTTAGACGGTAAACACAGAAATGGCATTAGTGTTTTATTTGAATGAAGTGAATCCCTTCCTGACCTGCTGCGTGTGCTGCCCCCTCTGGCCACCAGGGGAGCCCCAGACCTTTAAGCTGAAGTTCAAGCGTGCAGAGGACTACCCCATCGACCTCTACTACCTGATGGACCTGTCCTACTCCATGAAGGACGATCTGGAGAACGTCAAGAACCTGGGCACCCACCTCATGAGGGAGATGCAGGAAATCACCTCAGACTTCAGGATTGGTAAGGAGAAATCAATGTGAAGGAATGTTAGTGGGAACTTTGAACGTGAGAAACTTTCAACCTTCTGTAACCTCCACCTCCTCTTCTCTGTAGCCTCCAGCTCCTCTCTAACCTCTCCCCCTCTTACCTCCCCTCTCCTCCCCTCCGTCTGCAGGGTTTGGCTCCTTTGTGGAGAAGACGGTGATGCCCTACATCAGCACCACCCCCGCCCGCCTCATCAACCCCTGCACCAGCAGCCACAACTGCACCAGCCCCTTCAGCTACAAGAACGTGCTGAGCCTCACCAACAAGGGCGACGAGTTCAACAAGCTGGTCAGCCAGCAGCAGATCTCCGGTAACCTGGACTCCCCCGAGGGGGGCTTCGACGCCATCATGCAGGTGGCCGTCTGCGAGGTGAGGGTGCGAGGAGGAGGAGGAGCGAGACCTGCAGTCATGTGTTAGAGGTGCACTGAAACCCCTGGTGTTTCAGTGTGTCTGTTGGCGGTGTAGAGGACCGCAGTGGATCATCCTTAAAGTACAGGGTGGTAGGCCTACAGCTCCCTGTGTCCTGGTTCCTCAGGAGAAGATCGGCTGGAGAAACGTGACGCGCCTGCTGGTCTTCTCCACCGACGCTGGCTTCCACTTTGCCGGAGACGGCAAGCTGGGGGGCATCGTGCTGCCCAACGACGGGAAGTGTCACCTGGAGAACAACATGTACACCATGAGTCACTACTATGTGAGTCCTGCATTCATGTCTTCATGTACACCATGAGTCACTACTATGTGAGTCCTGCATTCATGTCTTCATGTACACCATGAGTCACTACTACGTGAGTCCTGCATTCATGTCTTCATGTACACCATGAGTCACTACTACGTGAGTCCTGCATTCATGTCTTCATGTACACCATGAGTCACTACTACGTGAGTCCTGCATTCATGTCTTCATGTCACCATGAGTCACTACTACGCGAGTCCTGCATTCATGTCTTCATGTCACCATGAGTCACTACTACGCGAGTCCTGTCTTCATGTCACGCTGTGCTTCACACGGGGACCTCCTCTCCGTCAGCGCCAAACTGCCCCTCAAGGAGGGGAGGAGAGGAGCCATGAGCAGGCTGTAGACCCTCGGTGCTCCTCTGGTGGCTGCCACACTAACACACTCCTCCTGGGGCTCCCCTGTGGTCTGTCCGCCCCTCAGGACTACCCCTCCATCGCCCACCTGGTGCAGAAGCTGAGCGACCACAACATCCAGACCATCTTCGCCGTGACCGAGGAGTTCCAGCCGGTCTACAAGGTCAGTCCGGTGTCTCCTGGTCTGGCTGAGGCGGTGACCTGTTCTAATAGAGCCCACGCAGCGGAGGCACTGCAAGGCTGAACGGGCTCACCAGAGAGGAGCTGGCTACTCCAGAGGAGGTGCTCAGGCATGTACAGACTGTTTCTGTGGAAGAGGTTTGGAGCATCAGGATGTGGGTGTCTGTGTGTTACAGGAGCTGAAGAACCTGATACCTAAGTCAGCCGTGGGCACGCTGTCGTCCAACTCCTCCAACGTCATCAAGCTCATCATCGACGCCTACAACGTAAGTTACTACAAATGGTACTAGGATTACAGTATACGACCTACAATCAGTCACTAAGGCCCAATCTCAATTCTCTATCTTACCCCTTCCCCTTGGTTTTGCGCGTTCACGTGAGACGAAGGGCTATCTCAATTCTCATTTCGATCGAGGGGTAGGGCCAAGGGGAAGGGGTAGACACCCCTTGAAACCAAGTAAGATCGGGAGCTTACTTGAAACCAAGGGGTACCCTTTACAATGCACAACCGGCAACAATCGCGGCCAGATCTCCACGAGAGTCTCATAAATGTAAGTATTTTCGGCTGAAATAATTGATTTAAAATTTACGACAGTATTGTTTTGTGCTTTAAACAGTCCTGTACCTATATATTTGCAACCATATTCTTAATCGAAACTTTTTTGAAAATCGATATGCTAACGTTACATTGCTGAGTGCACAACTGCATTTCTCTGACTAGCAATGAACTCCGTGCATGTCTAGTTTACAAAACTTAATTAGCAGCGAATTCCGTTTGATATCAGTGTAGACAACTAGAGACATCGATACGTGCTTTACATATATCGTCCTTTTTCACATAGGAACGCCGGAGGAAACCCGGCAGCTGATACGTTTTCGGCACAAAAACGAGCAGAAATTTCTGAAATCAAAACACACTGCGTAAATAAAGAGAAATGTTGGTTAACAAATACATTGTTTCTGAACATCAATGAAATTCAAAACCGGAATAACTGAAAAAGATGTATGATGACGCAACCATAACGAGTGTTGTCTCAATTCATAGGGGCATGTTTTTACCCCTGGCCCTTAACCCTCTGTTTCAAGGGCCAAGACGTAGGGGAAGGGGAAGGGGTAAGATAGAGAATTGAGATTGGGCCTAAAATACTTGGTAGTCTATCTTTAGTAGTCACTAAAGATAGACTACTGATACTACTAAGATACTAACACTACTGAATACCACTACTATGATTTGACATTCTCTCTCCTCCAGTCCCTGTCCTCTGAGGTGATTCTGGAGAACAGCAGGCTCCCAGAAGGCGTGGCCATCACCTATAAGTCCATCTGTAAGAACGGCGTGGTGGGGACTGGAGAGGGCGGCAGGAAATGCTCCAACATCTCCATCGGAGACGAGGTACGGGGAAGCCCCTGAGATGCTCCTCCACGCCGTGAGGTGCAGCTTCGTACTCGTACATGACCTCCAACGTGAAGACGTGCCCTCTTCGTGACCATGACCTTCTGCCTCCTAACGAGTCACTATAACAGACGTTGTCATGGCGACGGCAGGGTGTTCCTGTGGCGTTTTAGGATGGTCTCTTAACCGCCGTCTCCCCTCCCCTCAGGTCTCCTTCCAGATCTCTGTGGAGTCCCAGAAGTGCCCTTCTCACGGCCGCTCGGAGACCCTGAAGATCAAGCCACTGGGCTTCACCGAGGAGGTGGAGGTGGTGCTCAACTTCATCTGCGAGTGCGAGTGTTCCAAGGGCGGAGAGACCAACAGCAAGAAGTGTGACGACGGAAACGGAACCTACGAGTGTGGAGCCTGCAAGTACGTAGGAGGCCTTCAGGAGGGGGGCTCCCTGGGGCTGGTCGTTCACCTCCTCCTTAAGGAGGGTTGTTACCCAGTGTTGTTACAGTGTAGTTATACAGTGATATTGTACCGTGTTATGGTGTTGTTACATTGTTATATAGTGTAGTTATACAGTGATGTACCGTGTTGTACCGTGTAGTTAGTGTAGTGTTAAAGTGTAGTTACAGTGCAGTGTTACAGTGTAGGTACAGTACAGTGTGGTTACAGTGCAGTGTTACAGTGTAGTGTTACACTATAGTGTTACAGTGTAGGTACAGTACAGTGTAGTTACAGTGTGGTTACAGTGCAGTGTTACAGTGTAGTTACAGTGTAGTGTTACAGTGTAGTTACAGAGTTACAGTGTAGTGTTGCAGTGTAGTGTTAGAGTGTAGTTACAGTGTAGTGTTAGAGTGTAGTTACAGTGTAGTGTTGTAGTGTTAGAGTGTAGTTACAGTGTAGTGTTACAGTGTAGTTACAGTGTTACACTGTAGTGGTACAGTGTAGTTAACGGGCTGACCCTGCAGGTGTAACGCGGGGCGTATCGGCCGCCTGTGCGAGTGCAGTAAGGACGACGTCCGCACCGACGACCTGGACGCCAACTGCCGCAAGGACAACGGGACGGACATCTGCTCCAACAACGGGGACTGCGTGTGCGGGAACTGTGAGTGCAAGAAGCGGGAGACCGCGGCCGAGATCTACAGTGGGAAGTACTGCGAGTGTGACAACTTCAACTGTGACCGCTCCAACAACAAGCTGTGTGGAGGTGAGCAGGGGGTCCGCAGGGGGCATCACTGGCTCTGTAACGCGGCTACACCGTCACGCTAACCCCCGCTCGCCCCCAGGCCACGGCTACTGCGACTGCAGGGTGTGTAAGTGCGATGCCAACTACACTGGGAGCGCCTGCGACTGCTCCCTGGACACCTCCACCTGCCTGGCCAAGAACGGCCAGGTGTGCAACGGGCGGGGCACCTGCGATTGCGGCGTCTGCAAGTGCACCAATCCCAAGTTCCAGGGCGCCACCTGCGAGGTGTGCCCCACCTGCCCGGGGGTCTGCACAGAGCACAAGTAAGTCTCATAGCAAGCTGGGGGGAGTGGCAGGCTAATGGTAGCGACATGCTAATGGTAGCGACATCAGAACAAGAAAGATGTTTATTGCCAAGTAGATTTGACATCCAAGGAGTTTGACTTGGTGGTTGGTGTTTACAGTAAACAACCAACTACAGACAATAAACTCTTTAACACAGTGCAGGATGAGAAAGTGTTTTCAAGTATTTTACGGTGTGCAGTAGTGCAAGAATGTGAAATAAGAGTTAATCGTCTAGGGTAGGATGTGTGTTAATGCAGCGATGCTAGTGGTGGTAGCCACTGATTACTTGTGTTTGTTAACCTCGGCCCTTCTGGTTCTGGATCCTCCAGTTAGACCCGAGACATGCTGGTACCTTCGCTCTCACAGGTTTACATTGCAGCGGACAAAACACGAGAACTAACATTACATACCAAATTAGATGCACCTGAAAAACATTGGTAGAAACCACCCCAGTATCACCCCGTAGCGATGGTTCTACCCTGAAGAGCACCTGGCTCCGACGTTAGCGTAGCGTAGCCGGCGTAGCGTAGCCGGCGTAGCGTGGCCAGCGTGCAGTGAGTGGGCCGGCCGGTGCTAGCGTGCGGGGGTCGGTGTGAGCGCTAACCGCGGCGGCGTCCCTGCAGGGAGTGCGTGCAGTGCATGGCGTTCGGGGACCGGGACAAGCAGCCGTGTGAGCAGGACTGCAGCTACCTGACACTCCACACGGTGAAGGGGCGCGCCGCGCTGCCGCAGCCCACAGACCAGGCCTTCCCGCTGTCGCACTGCAAGGAGCGCGACGCCAACGACTGCTGGTTCTACTACACCTTCGCCGTGCGCAATGACACGGCCGAGGCCTATGTGGTGGAGGAGCTGGGTAAGAGACGCAGGGGGCGTGGCCAGGGGGTCCCCCCCCACACACACACACACACACACACACACACACACACGTGTTTGGCCACCCCGACTAAATCTAGCATTCAGTAGGTCACGCCTACTGAACTAGTCTGCTCCACAATGTATACACAATAGTATAAATATGTATAAAGTAGGCGGGGATGGTTCTGGCTTTGAGGAGGTCAGAGGGTCGTGTCGGTGCTGACCAGATGTCACCCCCCACAGAGTGTCCGGCCGGTCCTGACGTCATCCCCATCGTGGTGGGCGTGGTGGCGGGCATCGTTCTGATTGGCTTAGCCCTGCTGCTCATCTGGAAGCTGCTCATGATCATCCACGACCGCCGGGAGTTCGCCAAGTTCGAGAAGGAGAAGATGAACGCCAAGTGGGACACGGTGAGGGATGCTGTCTGTCGCCCCCGGCAACCGGGCCGAGCTAACCAGCGCTAACGGTAGCTGGGAGGAGGTTTCCTGTGGACGACAACCTCAATACTAGCATCATTTATCTTGGCTGCGGTTGGTTTGTCTAGACTGAGTTTAAGTTAGATTGGTCCTTTTGTCTTAGTTTGGTTAGCTTAAGTTATCGTGGCTAGATAAGGTTACCCAGGATCGTGAAGTAAGTCAATCCTAGCAGTAGTCTAGAGGAAACACGCCCCGGCGACGACAGCCTTATCTGAGGTAGCCTGGGGAGGTTATTCAGTTGATTACCTCCTGCCAACAGAGGAGCCTCTGTTCCATCAGCCCTCCCCTCTCACTGCTGCCCCTCGCTGGTCCCTCTCGGTACTGCTTGGCCTTAATAGGCTATAGCTGAGGGAGGGGGAGGAACTGAAGCTGAGGTGGTGGAGAAAACCACCAGATTAACTGAGCGAGGGCCTTGAGTGACAGTTGATTTTACACAGCTCCTGTGGGTTCAGGAGGGAGAGGAGAGACAGAGCTCACTGCAGCAGACTGAAGACCTTACAGAGAGGTTCAGCTCGCTCTTCACCCTGCAGGGGACAGTTGGCCTGGAGAGGAGGGTCCCGAGTCCTCAGACGTCCTAAGACGTGACAAAATGGCCACCGCTGTGGACAGTGTTTTCAGCTGAAAGAACCGAGGATCAAATGAAGTGTGGTCCTTGGACCGGCTGTCTGACAAGCAGAAAAAGAAGAGATATAAAACTAACAGTGACTCCGGCTGCAGTCCCCAGGGGGGCCCTGAGGTAGACCAGGGGGTCCTGAGGTAGACCAGGGGGTTGGTCCTGAGGTAGACCAGGGGGTCCTGAGGTAGACCAGGGGGTCCTGAGGTAGACCAGGGGGTTGGTCCTGAGGTAGACCAGGGGGGTCCTGAGGTAGACCAGGGGGTTGGTCCTGAGGTAGACCAGGGGGTCCTGAGGTAGACCAGGGGGTCCTGAGGTAGACCAGGGGGTTGGTCCTGAGGTAGACCAGGGGGGTCCTGAGGTAGACCAGGGGGTCCTGAGGTAGACCAGGGGGTTGGTCCTGAGGTAGACCAGGGGGGTCCTGAGGTAGACCAGGGGGTTGGTCCTGAGGTAGACCAGGGGGGTCCTGAGGTAGACCAGGAGGTTGGTCCTGAGGTAGACCAGGGGGGTCCTGAGGTAGACCAGGGGGTTGGTCCTGAGGTAGACCAGGGGGTTGGTCCTGAGGTAGACCAGGGGGTCCTGAGGTAGACCAGGGGGTTGGTCCTGAGGTAGACCAGGGGGGTCCTGAGGTAGACCAGGGGGTCCTGAGGTAGACCAGGGGGTTGGTCCTGAGGTAGACCAGGGGGTTGGTCCTGAGGTAGACCAGGGGGGTCCTGAGGTTGACCAGGGGGTCCTGAGGTAGACCAGGGGGTCCTGAGGTAGACCAGGGGGGGTTGGTCCTGAGGTAGACCAGGGGGTCCTGAGGTAGACCAGGGGGTTGGTCCTGAGGTAGACCAGGGGGTTGGTCCAGCCTGTGAGGCTGCCGCCCTGAGGAGTGCTGAGTGCTTCTGAAGACGGGCGTCTTGGCGTGTCGTTGTTCAGCAGAGCAGCTGAGATGGACCCCACCACACTACGGGAGGAGACCAAACACTGGCAGGGGTTCCAGGAACCCGCTGGGCAGCAGTGACGAGTGTGGGACCACGTGGGCTCTGTCCAGTTTAGATCAGATTCACCTTTATTGTCATTGTGCAGAGTACAGAGACAACAAAACGTAGATGGCGTTCTAACAAAGGAGCGATTAAGGTGCAGAATGTACATGAATTGTAAACTGGTGCAGTAAGTGCACTAGTTAGAACAGTGCAACTAGGTAGTACACAGTATGGTAATAAATAATAGGGTGGGACAGTGCAGGGGATTTGTACAGTAAGTGTCCTTACTCAAACTACCCAAACTCTGTAGGACCAAACTGCCACGGTGTTTGACTCCCAGCTGAATGGTCCTGGGTTCGATCCCCAATGTCTGTAGTCTAACGGCATCCTAGAACAAGATGCCCCCTAACCCCTACCTGCTCCTTAATGACCTGTCTCTGTACTGTCTAACCACTACCTGCTCCTTAATTACCTGTCTCTGTACTGTCTAACGCCTACCTGCTCCTTAATGACCTGTCTCTGTACTGTCTAACCCCTACCTGCTCCTTAATGACCTGTCTCTGTACTGTCTAACCCCTACCTGCTCCTTAATGACCTGTCTCTGTACTGTCTAACCCCTACCTGCTCCTTAATGACCTGTCTCTGTACTGTATAACCCCTACCTGCTCCTTTAAGACCTGTCTCTGTACTGTCTAACCCCTACCTGCTCCTTAATGACCTGTCTCTACTGTCTAACCCCTACCTGCTCCTTAATGACCTGTCTCTGTACTGTCTAACGCCTACCTGCTCCTTAATGACCTGTCTCTGTACTGTCTAACCCCTACCTGCTCCTTAATGACCTGTCTCTGTACTGTCTAACCCCTACCTGCTCCTTAATGACCTGTCTCTGTACTGTCTAACCCCTACCTGCTCCTTAATGACCTGTCTCTGTACTGTATAACCCCTACCTGCTCCTTTAAGACCTGTCTCTGTACTGTCTAACCCCTACCTGCTCCTTAATGACCTGTCTCTACTGTCTAACCCCTACCTGCTCCTTAATGACCTGTCTCTGTACTGTCTAACCCCTACCTGCTCCTTAATGACCTGTCTCTGTACTGTCTAACCCCTACCTGCTCCTTAATGACCTGTCTCTGTACTGTATAACCCCTACTTGCTCCTTAATGACCTGTCTCTATACTGTCTAACCCCTACCTGCTCCTTAATGACCTGTCTCTATACTGTCTAACCCCTACCTGCTCCTTAATGACCTGTCTCTGTACTGTCTAACCCCTACCTGCTCCTTAATGACCTGTCTCTGTACTGTCTAACCCCTACCTGCTCCTTAATGACCTGTCTCTGTACTGTCTAACCCCTACATGCTCCTTAATGACCTGTCTCTGTACTGTCTAACCCCTACCTAAAAGTGTCTGCTAACTGACTTAATAGTAAAACAAAAATCTATACTAATATATGCGTGTGTTGGTGTGAAATTCGTACTAGGTTTAGGTTGGCATTGTGTGTGCTGTGATTGAGTATATGTGTGTGTGAGGCGGTGAGTAGTAATCTCGGACAATGCTCGATGTCTCAGACATGTGTCCTGAACAAGGGCTCAGCCTCCAGTCCTACAGACCCAGCTGCTCCAGATCTCCTCAGGAGCAGAAGTCCACTTCATGTCTGTCGAAGCTTCTACAGGCCTCATTATCCACCTAGCGGCCATCTTGTCTCCAAACTAGCTGGGTGGGGCTAGTGTTTACATCCACAGTGGAGCCAAGGGGGACACTAGCTGATTAATAGCAGAAGAGACCCTTCAGTGTTCTCCTCACAATGGACCGCTGAGTCTCTAGTTTTTAAGGAAGTGGTCTCTGTGACCCCACATCCCCTCCAGGGAGCCTCTGGACCAAACGCTGTCCCTTAGAGATGTAAAACTCACCCCTGTCCTCTCTCTCTCTCTCTCTGTCTCTCTTTCTCTCTCTCTCTCTCTCTCACAGGGGGAGAATCCCATCTACAAGAGTGCCGTGACCACCGTGGTCAATCCAAAGTATGAGGGCAAGTGATGGGATGTCCTGCCGCCATGATGACACTGTATGCAAATGAGCGTGTTTGTGAGGGGGGGAGGGGGGAGCTTTTTTAAACTTTGTTCCATGTTCCACTGTTTGTTGTAGTCACCTGAATGGTAGCCGTGCGTTTTGCCACTATTTCATTACATTTACTAATGTCTCAATGTCTTATTCTATGCATCGTTTGGAAAATGTGTACAGTCTGTATAAATGTGTTTTTTTTAATCGATTTAAATTCTCTGTGGAACCCGAGTGGGTTCCAGGGGCCCGGCGAGGGCTCATCACCCCCCCCCCCCCCCCCCCCCCCCCCGGCAACGGGCCGGCTGGCCTTGGTACCGCCCGGCACCGGGTCGGCCTTGGTACCGCCCGGCACCGGGTCGGCCTTGGTACCGCCCGGATCCGGGTCGGCGTTGGGCCAATGGGCCCGTGTTGTGGTAGCATGTCATCAGGCGGTACGAGCGACGGTTAACGTAGGAGCACGTGGCCGTGCGTCGCGGCGGGGCTAACGGCGCCCAGCGGAGGCGGAGTAGTAGCGAGTGTCGGCGCTGCGTGGCGACGCGGGGGCCCCCCAGGGCAGACAGCGGGGGGCCCTGCTCAGCTCTGGGCTTCAATGTTTTAATTTAATAAAAACTCAGGTCCCTGATTCTTCACAGCAATGCCAAATGACACACAATCATTACATGCAATCACATGCAATCACAGGAGGCCTCATCGTCAGGGTGAGACGCCTTTTTGGAGAAGTTTTTATTTTAGCGTGCAGGAGCTGAATGAGGTCTGTCTCCAGGGAGGAGACCTCGGCTTGGTTCCTTAGTTTTGATGATGGTTTAAAATGTGTTGTGTGTGTTTTCTTTGTTTTTTTATCTAAAGTGGGATAACATTTCAAAAACCCTTTTTAAAAAGCAGGTTCAAGGGAACAAGCAAGGTTTATGAATCATAGAATGTCCAAGTACGAAATATCAGACTTTAAGTGCCTTTTTATAATGCATTCATATTTGCAATTCTTTTATTTCTGATATTTATTAAATAAAGACCCAAAATGATTGACCCACAAACTGAGTGTCGTGTGATTATTGTGTTTATTCATATTGATAAGGTGCTGTAGTTCAAGTCCCTCTCATTCTCGTGTTGTACTATCTCAATGATATCCAATAATAATAATACCTTCTGTGCATCTCAATCCAGCATGTATATTGCTGTTTGTGTTACAGTTACAGGGACAAGGGAAATGATTGCTGCTCTCAACTGAAGAAGGTCTTGTAATGTTAACTCTTGTTACAGAGAGGAAGGTTTTTTGAGTTATTCATATTCAACTTGGCACAACGATTACTCCTTTTCAACTAGTTCTCAATTTGGGAACAGGGAAAGAGCATTTTAGTTTGGATTGAGTTTGATTTTTCTAAATGTCTTAATAAAACAGTTAAAACAGTCTTTTTTCCTAATAAAGTATAAAAGGTAATGTCTCGTCCCTCGTTGAGCCGTAATAACGTGTTTCCAAACTCAGCGTAGCACACAATGTCAATAAAAAAAAAACAAGGCGACATCACATTCCCAGCCAATCACAACGCGCCCTTCCCCCCGGAGCGTGACGTCACCCAGCACGGCTTCTCCACAGGTGATTGGTGGCTGCTTCCGCCCAATCACAGGCCGTCCTTCACAGCAAACTTGTTAACCCCCAACAGCAGCACTTTGCTGCTCACCTCTCTAGTTTCAGCTGCGCTACTGGAAATAACACTACGCGTTGTTGGACCGAACTGGACTAAAGACCACCTGAAGAGGACTCCGGGGGTCGTGGTCGGTTCGAGATGGAATCCAGCGGAACCAACGTCCATGTCGGCTCGCTCGGGCTGCGTCGCGGGTCCGATTCCCTGGCGTGTTTCCCCGTGACCTGCCCTCCATGTCCCCGGACCGGGGTGGGACCCCGGCGGCACCGGGGTGGAGGACCTGCTGGGTGAGTGTTCTGGGGGGTTCGGACTGGTCTGGTGGCTCCAGGAGGCCCGGGTCGTGATGGCTTCTGTCGTCAGATGATTCAGACACGCAGTCAAATGCCTGGCTGGTCAGATGGCTGTTCTTCATGTTCACCAGATTATCCCGGGTTAACTAACCACCCGGGATTACTACCACCCGGGTTAACTAACCCCCCGGGTTAACTAACTACCCGGGTTAACTACACCCGGCCCAGCGCAGCAGACTGGACGGTTGGTTCTGTTCTGTAGATGGTTCGGACTCATTCTCCAACCGCTGTTCGCCATCTGCTCCAACAGTCGGCTGTAGTTACATGATGTCTACTACTTATAACCGGTGTTGAGGTGTTTGGGGTGGTCGCTTGGTGTGGATCGTTTGGGGGTTAACAGTAGCGATGGTCGGTGGTCATGTTTTAAAGACTCATGGTTTCATCATCACGGGCTCATTACCAGTGTGGTCAAACAGCGCCGGACAGCCGTGTGGCCGCGATGGGGACTGCACGGCCCTGCTCCATCCTCATGGTCACCTCGGTGACCCCCAGATCGGCTCTCAAAGCCCCGCTACCTTATGGTTGTGATGTGCGTTGAGGATGTGGCACTGCGGTCAGGCCCCGCTCTGAGTGAAGGGGAGCAGGGCCTTCACACCGGGTAACCTTGACCCCCGGACACTCCCCCAGGCTGCCGTTTCACTGGGAGGGTCTCTGGATACTGGGTGAAGGGCGACTCCACACTTCACCTTGTGACATCGAGGCAGGGCGTCAGGCCCCGCCCACACCTCCCAAACATCACATCTACACATCTTGGTATTTTATCTCTTATCTCACATGTTTGGCAATGGATGGTTTGAGTCCTCTGTGCTCTTGGTTCTGTTAATGCGGCTTTTGAAAACTAAACCAGTCCTAGTGCATTATTAAATAAAACAGGAATGACCCCTGGTTTGGATTTTTGAAATCCTTTCTGCGTAAATCCTCAAGAGACCTAACGGTCATTCTGTTCCGGTTCCGGTGGAACACCCCTGGCGACCCCCAGGTCCATGACGTCACCTGCTCCGTCGGCCGCAGGGTGACGTCACACTGTTGGGTGTGAACCTTGTTCTCCCCAGCAGGGGGCGCCCGTGGTCAGCTTCTGAGCCCTGCTCCGCTGGTCTGGAGTGTTCCTGCCGCATCTCTCCAGGAGAAGACCTTCTGAGGAGGATTCTCCATGAGTCGATGAAGCCGTTGAGCTCACTAATAATTATAACGCCATGATGGCAAGACGTGAAACTTCTGCAGTCTCAGTTTGATTCCTGTAGACATTTAGATGGCAAGTTAATGAATCTCAATGATCAATGTATAGGCCTACTTGTATAGACAAATAAAATATAAACTAATTAAATTGCTGATCAAATTATGAAGGTAGTTTTGAAGTTGGTCCTTTTGGTATATGTAAAGCAGTGTCATAAGTTCAAACTATAAAATTTGTATTTTATAACACTTAATTTCCCCAGAATTTGTCTTTGAAATTGATAATCAAACCAATTAACCGAATAAAATGTGTAAAATAATGCAGAGATCCTATAAATACAAATACACATTTACACTTTTATTTATTTATTTTTTTTGCAAATACTTTTCATATATGAACAAATCAGAGTACAAAACCTGCCATATAAAGTGGAAACCATTTTGTAAACAAAGTAATTGCATTTCAATTAACTACGTTATTAAAATAATTTGTTTTATATCCATTGTTATATTTATTGTAATTGAATCATTTAAACTTGGGGGGCCCTCCACAGGATGTGAAGGTATATAAATCAGTGGTGATGGCTATTTTTATTTAAATGACTTAAAATGTACGAATGATTCATTCCAATGGCAATCATTGTATAACAACTAAACATTGATGCGATGCGCATTTTCTTATCATTTGGTGGTATCATTATTATTAATTTAAATGATTCCTCCAGAATGACAGGCCTGCCAAGTTTGACCACTTCTCCCTTAAAAATATTAAATATTCCCATCTTTATTTTATTAATGTAGTATTGGTGTGTAGAAACAAATCTAAACTCATCTTTATTTCATTCATGTATTATTTGGGGCCCCTTCCCCCCCACCGCAGCGTCGCGAACGCGCAAGCGCTCGGGAGCGCGTGGGAATGGTCGGCGGGCGCGCGGGGGGCTGGACCGCTCCGAGCCAAGCCGAGACAACCCGAGACGACCCGAGCACAAGACTTTTAAATGTCCGCCATGTTGTCCATGGCGTGCTGAGCCAGCCGTCAGGGAGCAGCACGAGTCCGACAGCGAGCGACCGAGAACCGGGCCTTACCCCCGGCTTCCCGTCCGGCGACGCCCCGCACACGGCCCAAGCCTGTCGATCCGTTTTAGACTTGAGAATAACCGCCACAGAGTCATCCATGAACGCTCTGCTCGGCGCCGCGGTGAACGCTAGCAGCTCGGATAGATTTATAGCGCAACCCGAACCGTGAAAGTATGAGCAAACTGTCGTTTCGCGCGAGGGCGCTGGACGCGTCCAAGCCGCTGCCGGTGTTCCGCTGCGAGGACCTCCCCGACCTGCACGAATACGCGTCCATTAACCGGGCAGTGCCGCAGATGCCCACGGGGATGGAAAAGGAAGAGGAATCGGTATGCTTTAATCGTTCCCAAAAAAGCTCTGGAAAATAAACGTTGTGCGTGTGTGTTCGCCATCAGCGGTGTCGCTCTCTCTTTTCTGCGCAGGCTTTCACAAAATGGCGGCCGTTTTTTTCCCAGCAGAAACACGACGAATTCCGCGTGTAAAACGCGCAAATATATAGCTTTGATAACCGGTATGGAAGGGTATACGTGTGTTACTTCACTATCGGGTGCGATATATCGGTATGTGTTGGTTGTATGTGGCCGAGACCGTTTTTGGAGTACAAAGGAATCACGTGATTTGAGTGAGTCGGCCATTTTGTCTGTGGGGATGGGCGATGTGGTGGTGCAGTGGCGGCGGCCCGCCACAGGGGCGCCAGCGGGCTCACCGGACATGTGCTGCCCGAGGAACGTCAACACAGCCCGGCCTGCGAGCAGCGGGCGCGCCGGCCCCCCTGGAGTGGTCCTTTATTATGGCTGCCTGTTGGGGGGTCTGGGGTTATTCTTTAGCTGTGGCCATCCAACGGGAAGGTGTGATGCATAATCTTTTATTGAATCAGGTGAATAGGGTTAGTCTTGCGTTGTAGTGTGTGTGCAGGGTTTGATGAGTAAACCTCCACGCTTGGCTTTGGGAGAGTGTCCTTCCAGCAGGTTATATTCTGCTGAATGGCAGCAGGCCGTCTACCATCGACTTGACAGCTGTGTAGATTGTCCCTTAAATAATTATTTTATGATTCAAAGTGGTGTCAACATACCATAAAAAGGCGTGGGAACTTATAGTTTTTGTCTTCTGCATGTGGTTGTAATGTGAAATGACAAGTAGAATAAATAATCATAGCCATGGTATTAATTTCTGTATCGTAGATCTTTTATGGGTCACAGTTCAGACCGTTCAATAATCCATTGAACATAAATAACAAGCGTCTATAGTTTGTTGAGCTCACTAGCTATGTCCTAACCTTGTACCTTGTCCATCATTTATCCATCATCACATATTTAAAAAAACTATGGTTATTGCTGCATAATGCAGTCATTTTAAACGGACTTTCATTTCACCCCTGGGGCAAATGAAGTGTCTTATAATCTCTCATGATCTATTGCAACGTATGTCCAACATTAACCAGCCTGATGCTGTTTCAAATGGTTCAGTGGCACTGGGAGGACGGGCCTCTGAGTGGGGTGTAGGTCTGGGAGGACGGGCCTCTGAGTGGGGTGTAGGTCTGGGAGGACGGACCTCTGAGTGGGGTGTAGGTCTGGGAGGATGGGCCTCTGAGTGGGGTGTAGGTCTGGGAGGACGGGCCTCTGAGTGGGGTGTAGGTCTGGGAGGACGGACCTCTGAGTGGGGTGTAGGTCTGGGAGGACGGGCCTCTGAGTGGGGTGTAGGTCTGGGAGGACGGGCCTCTGAGTGGGGTGTAGGTCTGGGAGGACGGGCCTCTGAGTGGGGTGTAGGTCTGGGAGGACGGGCATCTGAGTGGGGTGTAGGTCTGGGAGGACGGGCCTCTGAGTGGGGTGCAGGTCTGTAGTACAGCTCTAGAGGCCCCCGGGGGCCCGATGTTCAGTAGGTGGGATGGCCCAGTGGGCTGCCTCACGTGCCCCTCCACAGGGGTGCTCTGAAGTCTGTCCTCCCAGCAGAAGAGATGTTGCATAACGCTCCGGTTATCACACTGCTGCACTGTGAGAAACAGGCTGAAACTGTCAGATCTGAAGAGGAAGGCGCTGCTTGGTGCAGAGTGTAGTGCTGTAGCAGCTAGCTGCTGCTAGTGAGGGTGCAGCTGGTCACTGGCATGGTGTTAAACGGAAGCTAAATGCTGCCATTTCCTCAGCCCCATCCAGTGATCTTTTACCCTGCGTGGAGCGGTTGGCTGAGCACTCACTCTCTGGTGCGTTGAACTCTGTTTGGGGCTGGTCGGTCGTCCATTGATTGGAACCCATTCAAAGTGCATTGTGTCAAATGTCTGCATGGCATCAATCGATGCAATCTCCTGAGGGCCGGGGGAATCATGTGGGATCATCTGGTCAGCCTCACAGAACCCCACTACATCATCAGAACCTCACTACATCAACAATCAGAACCCCACTACATCAACAATCTATTGCTTTTAAATTGTACTCAACAAAGCACTGAGTAATGCTGGTGTTTCCCAGAAAAACCTTGATTAAACTTTTTCCCCAGTGACCATGTGTTGTACATTTGATAAATAAAAACATTTATTTGAAAAAGCAATGGCATTGTCTCGCTAAATCGTCTGCATAAGAAATATCCTGAGAAGGGTAATTCTAGTCCATGTAGCCAGACCCATCCCAGCTGTTTGGGCTGTGGTTCTGTTTTCCCAGATGGTTCCTCATCCCTGTGGTGTGTTCTTTTGGACCTGGCTGACCGGCCGGCTGTGGTAGGCCTGTCTGCAGCCTCTGGACCAGCGCCCGCTGTCTGTTTTGTGTGGGTTGTGTTGGACCAGGGATTAAACCTGCTTGTGTAAACCAGGGGATGGTCCTAGTTGTGGACCAGGGCATTGTCCTGTGGTTACATTCGGCCAGACGTGAGGTCATGGGGTTCCCTGTGTGCTTGTCTCCGTGGGGGGGCAGTGGTTCTGGTCCCTGTCACACATCCATGGACACGGGCCGGCCTCCTGCTGGGTGACCTCACTGGAGTGGAATGTAGGTCATGTGACCTGCCGAAGTGTGTCAGCAGGATGAGATGGTATCACAGAGTAATGGCTTCCCCGTGCTGCGGCAGGTGTTTCTGCTGGGTGTGGGAAGGAATGCTCTGCAGAACCTGGCCTGTGTCACTAGTGATGTGGCAGCCATGTGTTCTGCTGACGTGTGCGTTGTATCTCATCTGTGTGGTTGATTTGTGGTCATGTTAAATGTAATGTGTAGCATGCTGTAGCTCCACTGTGAGGTGTGATGGTTACTGGTGTCCAGTGAGACCCTGGTCTGAGTGTTCATGAACCCTTGTGTGGGGTTCATATCTTTGTGTTTGTGGACCGGCTGCATTTTGGGGGGTTTAATTCAACACAAACAGTTTTGATTTTAAATACTCAACAGCTGTTTATATATATCATTCTTTTTTATTTTAATTACATTTTATTCTTTTAATGAAAACTGGCCCCACAGTCCCAAACACCATGCAAAGGTCAGGAGGTGAAAACTGTCCATGTCCCTGAAGCCAGCTCACATAGCTGGTGTTGGGCCATACTGCGCTGTGGAGCGTTATATGCAACGATTCACCTTGGCAGACATAATGGCAACACCATCAGTATAGCATGATGATTTGGGTAAATATTAACCAGTATCATTGGTTAGGATTAATCGTTTTCTACATGGGTCAGTTGATTTGCACAACAGTCAACTCATTCATGTTTTACATGACCACATGGTAAACAAGAGCATTCATATTTTGTCACAAGGATTGTCTTGTGATTTGCGTGGTGATGGGAGTATTTTCATCTGTTTATTATCACTATTCACTTATATGCAGCGACTCTTGGACTAAAGCTCAGGTCCATAGGGTGAGGCTTGCGTTAGCCATGGCCAGGTTCACCTCAAACCTCCATTTAAGGCCATCCTTAAAAATATTTCTGTTTGCAGTAACAACCCAAAAAATTAAAAAAGGGTTCGTAGGTAGGTCTAGATAGTTTTTTTCAAAATTTAAAGTAAAAAAAAAAGTTTGGTCATGGTGAATACGTCGGTATGAATTTAAACAGATTTGCATATCGTGACGTCACCGACTGCGTCTCCAACCCGTAAAAGTTTAGTGGTCTCCTTGACATCAGTCGACACGTCACATTATAGCGGTGTTGAGATATTTCAATGCATTGTTTTATGTAGGACCTATTGCTACGGTGCCTGAACCCAAAGTAAGGCTATAAACTATAAAGTTAAACTATAGTCTTCTATAACTTTGAACGGTGACTGCAAACATTTTCTTTACTGCAGCCGCAGCCATCATTACAGACGAGCGAACCATTGATGAAATGAAGTGAATATAAAAGAAAGAAGGTAGCCTACGTGTGTATGGAGGCAATTTATATTCATGATACTTACTAAAATATAATTATTAGGGTTTTATTGTAGTTCCATTAGTTTTTTGAAGAGTTAAAAAAAAAACGGTCAGTCTTAACGTTAGTTTACAACTGGCAAGTCGGTCGGACTAAAAGGAAAAAATATATATATATTTGGGTCGGTCCTTAATTGACGGGTCGGTCGGGTTACGTCAAACCAGAATATTTTTAAGGATAATTTAGTCTCCAGGTTATAGCCATGGCCCGCTTCACCATGACCAACATGTTCAGATTAGTCTCCAGGCTATAGCCATGGCCCGCTTCACCATGACCAACATGTTCAGATTAGTCTCCAGGTTATAGCCATGGCACGCTCCACCATGACCAACATGTTCAGATTAGTCTCCAGGTTATAGCCATGGCACGCTTCACCATGACCAACATGTTCAGATTAGTCTCCAGGTTATAGCCATGGCCCGCTTCACCATGACCAACATGTTCAGATTAGTCTCCAGGTTATAGCCATGGCCCGCTTCACCATGACCAACATGTTCAGATTAGTCTCCAGGTTATAGCCATGGCACGCTTCACCATGACCAACATTCTCAGTATGTTTTAAGCTCTCCATCACTTCACTACAATCTGGACCTGTGTGTCTGAGGCCACAGAAAATGATTTTGAAAGGTGGCAAAATCAGTGTAAGTGGAGAAATCACCGCAATGATGTTTTGCTCCTCACCTGTCGTCAAGAAGTGCAGTGTTATCACTGAGGTGCTCTCTCTGCAGGTGAAATAGTCCCTGGAGGCCGTAGTGTTTTGGGGTTTCTTCCGTCTCCTGGTGTTGGCCTTCAGCCCATCTCTTCGGCTCAGTGGCCATGTGGTACCACGGCCCTGTGTGACACAGACGTCAACCCCTCTCTCAACATGGGCTTGGGATTCTTCTGCACACAGTTTGTGGCTGCAGGCAGTTTGTGGGCAGTCTTTGGGTGTGAAGGTGGTGAATGTGGCAGACCAGGTTTCACCTTCCGACCTTTACTGGAGTGTTGTTGGCCGGTTCTGGGGTCAGCCAGATGGGCCTGCCGTGTGGAGGTTGGTCATGTGATCAATTTTGTTTTTGTTCAAAATCAAATAGCAGTTGGAAGTGTGCTCCTGAATGTTACCTGCAGAGTGTTGCAGGGGGCTGGGAGGAGTGTGAACGAGAGGGTTGTGTATAGTTGTTATGTTTTAGTGGGCGATCTTATTTGGGGATTTTGGGTCACAAGATCACAGGATAATGGAAACTTTTATTCATATGTTGCCTGGTTATTTGGTGCCTATCATATAATGCATCTAGTCAACAAAGCACAAATCTAACCCTTTTTGCAATAACTGTTTTTTTACCTTTTCTAGTCCTAGTGGACCGTTAAAGCTTCAGCTTTAGGCCACACCCACTTGATGCATCACACCACAACCCCCACAGAGAGGAGTCCCACAATCTGATGATGGACTCAATGAACTTGATTGCGACCTCTGCACGATTTGTCATTAGCATTGCAACTCCACCCTAGCATATTGGAATAGCTGCTCTGCTGTAAGTTGGCTCTGGGTGACTGCCTGGCTGTATTCACATGAGTGCAGCCAGACACTGCCTCTAGGATCTCAGTCCTGCTACAGTGAATGCAGTGATATTACATAACATCAGTGCTGAGAAGTCCTACCAGGTGAACGGCACGCAGCGTAGATGGATTTTCTCCAAGTTGAGGCCATGTATTGTGAGCTAAATGTTTACTCAAGAGGTGTTTCTCTTCTCCAAGTGTGGTTGCTTATCTCTGGCGGCTGTGAGTTCAGTAGCCACTAGAGTCCAGCAGCATGCTGGGTAGAGACTGGTGAAGAGGTCCCCTGTAGACCAGGGTCTCCTGCTACCAACAAACCCCTCCAGACGAGGGGCTCTGCTGGGACGTGGCCTGCTGCCCTTCACAGGGCAGCAGGCCTGACCTGACGGCCATGTTGGTTGTGATGAACGCAGCGTTCTGGTCCATCAGCCCAGCTGGTGACTGAAGGTAGATATGGGCTTTTAAGTGTCATCTCCTGTACGCTGAAGGAGGTAACTGCAGACGCTGGCCAGTTCAGCTGCCTGTCATAGACGGCAGCTTTTAAATGGATGCATGGGGATGTGTCTGTAATGGAATAAGAACCACTCTTTCCAATGCTCAACCCCTTTAGTCTTTCTCTTCATGACATCCTTGACAGATGACAACTGACTAGGGATGGGACGGTTTATGAAAACCGTCTGAACCCTTTGGTTCGACTGTCTCGGTTCGATTCGTGTGTGTTGCGTTCGGTTCATGGCTGCTCCTTTTTCTCATAAGCGAAGCGTGTACATTCCAGAGCAGAAGGTGGCGGTAGTGCACCTAAAGCCAACCACCAGTAGTAAACAACAAGAAGAAGCCAAGCAGTGTAGCCGGGTGTAGCAGATAGAAATAGAGTATTGGGTCAGTTGTTGTGGAGAATTGTGTGGGTATGACGAGTGGGAAAGAGCCAGAAGTTGCTAGCTTGTTGTAACTTTGTAGGGCCATCCTTAAAAATATTTCTGTTTGCAGCAACAACCCAAAAATAAAATAAAAGGGTCGGTAGGTATATATATATAGTATATATATATATATATATATATATATATATATATATATATATAGGTTTTTTTTTTTTCAAAATTCCAAGTAAAAAAAAAAAGTACAATTTTGGTCATGGTGAATACGTCTTGTGAACTATTCCACCCCTACTACTGACTGAGGCTGAAGGCCGCGTGGGAACATCTGGTAACTTAAGGATTTGAGGAGTAAACACAAGATCTTCCAATCTCTCATGTCATGGACCTGCTTGTCACATGCATTAGTTTTGAGCAAGCAGTGAGATGCCTCAACAGGTCTGTACAGATGAGTCCTGTCTGCAGCCTCCTCTTCCTCTCCTCTTCGTCCCCCTGTCTGGCAGGGGAAGCCGTTGGCTGCAGAGATGTGCTGAATGAAGCCGGCAGCACGCTGCCCTGACACACTGCTGACTGGGCACGCCGCCCAGACCTGGACCACTACGGCAGCAGCTGACACTGAGGCCTGATTTAGCCTGGCAGCCCCAGAGCTCTCCTGCTTGGCCTGCCACTCCCACCCAGGCACACTGGCCCAGTCCTGGGGATGCTGCTGTGGGAGAAGTTGATGTTTTGTGTGCAGGGACTGAAATGAAGGCCTGCCACCAGCCGATGGTGGAGACGTTGGCAGATAAGACGGGGAACGTGTTCCCTGGCCAGTAGTGTTCCACTCTGGCAGGTAAAAAGTTCTGAAGTAAGTGTTGGACCCTGTGGATACAGGTGGTACATTCACAAAAATGTAGGTTCATTTGCGTATGCAATAAACTACCAATCACCTGCGGTGTCATTCAGATTGAACATAAATCCATTGTTTGGAAATGTGTGTGAAAACATGTTCTGCCACCAGAGATGATTGTGAACCTTGTTGAAGGTTCTCACAGCTCCTGGTAAACTGGCCAGGAGAGTCTTCTGCTGTTGGATGTTCAAGGCAGCTGGTCAACATTATGGGTGTGCTGAGCCATCGTGTTCTGGTACCCTGAGTATGCTGTTGGTGCTCTACAACGTTGTCACTCCTTTTATTGTTGGTTACCTCGTGTGTGGATAGGGATTCCTCTTGGTTCTCGTTGGCTGTGTCATGAATTGCTACACGGCCAGAAACATTCAAATGAATCCTGTTGCCCTCTTCAGCAGAAACCAAAAGTCATGACAGGCACTTAGTCATCATCAGGGTTGTGGGTTTGTTTACTTCCTCTGTGAGGGGAACGTTTCATCAGCAGGCGCTGATAGGAAGTGTGTGTTTCTGTTGTGGGCTGAACCCCAGACAAGCAGGCAGGAGGTTGACAGCTTGGTGTCAGTGTAATGGGAGTGAAGCCGGGACATTAAAACTCTCCATTATATTGCGTTCAGGCCGTGTCACCCCAGTCTTGTGTAAACTGTTGACGGTAATCTAAGGGCCGCCTTCACAAAGCTAGCAGGGTTCCCGTCAGACCGCTAATGCTCTCATTTGAAGTCACAGCCAGGACCTGCATAATGGCTTCCTGAGCTGGTGTTACTGAAGACACCTCAGGACCAAGAGGGCAGAACAAAGCCCTTTGTGGTGCCACCATGACAAACCACCTATGAGGTGTCTCTCCTGTCATGATGTTGTGGTTCTGTTGATATCGTGGCCGCCCCAACAACAAAAATCCTCGTTCATGTATTCTGTGGTTGTAAGTCTCTTAAGTCGTGTTGCGGTTGTTTTGGCATGTAAATCAAAGGGTGGGCAGTCCTGTCACACCGTGGACCTACTGGCTGAGATGACCATGTTGCTCTTCATGATGTTAAGGCCCAGATCTTTACTGATCTGTCCTGTGATCTCACCGTCCATGGGGCAGAAAGTCTTCTGACCTGTCCCCTTACCTGTAGACTGGGCAGAATGTCTTGAGTGTGAAGCTGTTTAGCAAGTGCTCAGGGCAGCTTTCACCAAAGTGTGTGAGCCGTTTCTGAGGTTCTTCTGACTGTCTGACCCGGTTCCTCCTGTGGTTCTCCAGGAGCACCACCTCCAGCGGGCCATCTCGGCCCAGCAGGTGTACGGAGAGAAGAGGGACAACATGGTGATCCCGGTGCCCGAGGCGGAGAGCAACATCGCCTACTACGAGTCCTTCTACCCCGGGGACTTCAACATGCCAAAGCAGCTCATTCACATACAGCGTGAGTAGACGGCCATCGCCATGACAACCTTAACAACCATCATCATAACAACCTCAACGACCACCATCATCATCATAACAACCTTAACGACCACCATCATCATAACAGCGACCTTAACGACCACCATCATCATCATGACCTTAACAACCATCGTCTTCATCATCACAGCGACCTTAACGACCACCGTCATCATCATCATCATGACCTTAACGACCACCATCATCATCATCACCTTGACAACAATCATGACAGTCTTAATGATGATGATAACGATGATGATGATGATCATGACCGTAATGATCAATAAATGACAATGCATTGTCTTGATGATCAATGAATGACATGATGATGATCATAAAGATGATTCTCATGATGGAGGACGACATTGTTTTTGCTCCTAACAAATACAACTTGTGTTTTTTATGAGTTTGGTGGGATGGCCAGTAGAACAGTTCTGGTTCTGTGTGTGAAGTTCTGAGACACGGTTCTGAAGGCATCTTGAGTTCTGTCTTCATGCTGGCTCCCTCTGCCTTTACTTTGAAAATCCAGAGTGATCAGATGGTGTCTGCAGTGAGCAGGCTGAAGAGGTGTGCTGAGAGACTTCTTGGTGTTGTCTTACTGTGGGACTGTTGGGTTCTTGGTTTGCAGTCACACTTCACAGGCCAGTGTTGTTGTTCTGTCACCAGCTCACTGTAGCAGCTGTAGCATCCATTCTCTTTATGTGTCCTAGCTGTGATTGTCATACAGCCACACGTAACTGAACAACCGTTAGATGTTATGTTATCACCACTCAGCTCAGCAGGGTTATCATGAGGCTATGGGACATAGCTGCACCCCTGAGTCTCCTCTCAGCCCCCCCCCCCTGTCCTCTGGGCAGGGGTCCACTCAGGAAGGATGACGTCATCATGTGTACCGTGGTTGTTTCCAGGGCACAGAGAAGCTGGTTGACCAGGAGGTGGGTGTGAAGCTAACGGCGGCGTGATGCAGCGTTCCCCCGGCACTCTGACCTGAAGAGACTAGTCGGTGTACTGAGCGGTGTGTGTTTTTCAGTCCGAGAAAGGCTTCAGGGAAGGTTCCAGGTTCGAACCCCGATGCCTGGAGTCTACCTTTGGGCATACCTGCTCATTAAGGACCTGTTGAAAACTGTGTCACTGTCAGGGCTCTTCTAAAATGACCAGATGGAGTTGTAGCAGTCCTCTCGGTCTGGTGGTTCAGTCCGTGTGCTGGAGGAGCTCCCTGGACACCACGGTGACGTCTCCGCTGAAACCCTTCAAATGGGTGTGACTGAAGGTGTCTTACTGGGAGGGTGGAAGCACCACAGGAATATGTCAGCCATGAACCCTGAAGGAGACGGACTGAAGGGAGGGAAGAGAGCTGTGTCTTCACTGGTCCTCCTCCTGTCCTCGGTTCTGCTGTTTACCCTCCATGTTATGTCTTCTGTTTGTTTACCCTCCATGTTATGTCTTCTGTTTGTTTACCCTCCATGTTATGTCTTCTGTTTTTTTACCCTCCATGTTATGTCTTCTGTTTGTTTACCCTCCATGTTATGTCTTCTGTTTGTTTACCCTCCATGTTATGTCTTCTGCTGTTTGTTTATCCTCCATGTTATGTCTTCTGCTGTTTGTTTATCCTCCATGTTATGTCTTCTGCTGTTTGTTTATCCTCCATGTTATGTCTTCTGTTTGTTTACTCTCCATGGTATGTCTTCTGCTGTTTGTTTACCCTCCATGTTATGTCGTCTGCTGTTTGTTTACCCTCCATGTTATGTCTTCTGCTGTTTGTTTATCCTCCATGTTATGTCGTCTGCTGTTTGTTTACCCTCCATGTTATGTCGTCTGCTGTTTGTTTATCCTCCATGTTATGTCTTCTGCTGTTTGTTTACCCTCCATGTTATGTCGTCTGCTATTTGTTTACCCTCCATGTTATGTCTTCTGCTGTTTGTTTACCCTCCATGTTATGTCTTCTGCTGTTTGTTTACCCTCCATGTTATGTCTTCTGCTGTTTGTTTGTTCTCTTCCTGTTGGCTTGAGACAGTTGTGTTGTGAAGGGAATGTGTTTGAAGACCGATTTGTATACGATATGAGTTGTACTTCTGCACCCGTCTGCATAATGTCTGTGTTGAGTCAAAGTCCTGGTCCAGATGCTGTATTCTGGTGTAGCTACCAGCCCAGGTCACTCTGATGGGGATGTACACATGAATTCCAATCTTTTTGGCACGGCGGAGAACTGAAGGAAATGCAGATCCTAACTTGGGTTCCAAAGGCGGGGACTATGCAACCAAACCAGAAGATGTGTCCCTCAGCTGTGTCATCACCTCAGTTGTGCTCTTATTTTGAAGGGGTGGGGATCCACAGACTGCACTCTTGAGTCCACGGCCCGTCTGTCTGCTGTGGTTTCACTGGTTCAGCTGAAGGTGTAAGCATGAGGGAGGAATGCACCGCGCTGAAGTGAAACCAGGCAGCGGTGAAACCACCTCCACCTCTGGCCCACACCGCAGCCCACAGACCCCTGCTGGGTGGGTTCCTCTCTGCTGGGTGGGTTCCTCTCTGCTGGGCGGGTTCCTCTCTGCTGGGCGGGTTCCTCTCTGCTGAGCGGGTTCCTCTCTGCTGGGCGGGTTCCTCTCTGCTGGGCGGGTTCCTGTCTGCTGGGCGGGTTCCTCTCTGCTGAGCGGGTTCCTCTCTGCTGAGCGGGTTCCTCTCTGCTGAGCGGGTTCCTCTCTGCTGGGCGGGTTCCTCTCTGCTGAGCGGGTTCCTCTCTGCTGGGTGGGTTCCTGTCTGCTGGGCGGGTTCCTGTCTGCTGGGCGGGTTCCTGTCTGCTGGGTGGGTTCCTCTCTGCTGGGCGGGTTCCTGTCTGCTGGGCGGGTTCCTGTCTGCTGGGTAGGTTCCTCTGCTGAGCGGGTTCCTCTCTGCTGGGCGGGTTCCTGTCTGCTGGGCGGGTTCCTGTCTGCTGGGTGGGTTCCTCTCTGCTGGGCGGGTTCCTGTCTGCTGGGCCCGCTGGAGGACAGAACCACATACTGTCACGCTGAATAAACCCAATCCGACGACGTGTTTCCTGAGCGGTTGTGGTTGGGCTGCTGTCACAAGGTGTGACAGTCTTCAGAGGAGGCCCACAGGCTCTTTGTGATGGTTGTTCTCTTCCTCAGTGGGATGCTTTGTTCCTGTTCTGTTCGAGTGGAGCAAGGCCCGTCTCCGGCGCCTGCTGGGCCGCTCTGTGGATGCCGGGCCGTGTCTGGGCTGGGTCCGGGGTCATTCATACCTCCGTGGTTCTGTTCAGAAGAGCTCGTCATTCAGGGCTGATTACAGGCCCACAGCTACGAGGTGGAGAATGTACACATCATCGTGTGATGATTCGGACTGGAGAGAGGACAGGGGAATGGGGGGGAGACGTGTTTGATATGAGGGGAAGCACACTGTAAATACATCAGGGATAAACCTGTCCATACTGGGTACAGGGATCAGGTCCTGGCCCAAACCAGGCACTGGGGTCTCCATCCACAGTCTCAGTCCAGCTCTGACTGGGAGGTGTTGCGCAATGTGAAATAAGATGGCCGTGTGTGCGTGCATGTCATGTTGTGTTCTGCTGGGCTCAGTGCAGGCCAGGCTGAGTGGAGTGGTTGGGGATCAGGCGTTTCCTTTGGGCAAAGGAAACGTCTAGAAGGAGAGCAGTTCATGTTCTCAACAGAGTGGATTATCCTGAGGAACCAGAACACCTGACTGGGTTCAGTGGACATGGAGAAGGACTAACCTGCTCTCCTCTTCCTCCCTATGGTCCTTTAGCTTTCAGCCTGGACACCGAGCAGCCTGACTACGACCTGGACTCAGAAGACGAGGCCTTCGTCGTCAAGCTGAAGAAGAAGATGGAGATCAGCTTCCACCAGTTTGAGGAGATGGTGGACCGGCTGGAGAAGGGCAGTGGACAGCAGGTTGGCTGCACATCACCTCTCTGTCTCGTTTACTCTCCTCCTGCGCTCGCTCACTCACTCGTGTCTCCCCTGTCTCCATCGATCACTCTCATCCTGCCTTTCAATCTCTTCTACTTCTGTCTCATTTTCATTCCATTTCACTCTTTAACCCCCCCTCCATTTCTGTCAGATTTATTCTTGTCAAATAGTCCTTCTTTGATTGATCCACTCAGAACTGTTTACAGATATTGACCGTTTGATCAATATTAATTCCAATGCATCGAACAAGCTGTCTCGAAGTTGGCCATTTAAAAAAAAAAACACCTGGTGGGGTCAATTATTCATGTGTTGCTCTACATAGATCATCAAACTGATCTCATTGGGGTGTCAATACACAAATCAATAGTTGGATCAGTGTTTTTTAAACCTGATGGATTGTCCTCTTAAGTCTCCCTGTTAGACCAGACCTTCTCAAGCTGGTATCAGGTTTATTTGTTAGACCAGACCTTCTCAAGCTGGTATCAGGTTTATTTGTCAGACCAGACCTTCTCAAGCTGCTGTGTGGCTCCTCTGTTAGACCAGACCTTCTCAAGCTGCTGTGTGGCTCCTCTGTTAGACCAGACCTTCTCAAGCTGCTGTGTGGTTCCTCTGTTAGACCAGACCTTCTCAAGCTGCTGTGTGGCTCCTCTGTTAGACCAGACCTTCTCAAGCTGCTGTGTGGCTCCTCTGTTAGACCAGACCTTCTCAAGCTGCTGTGTGGCTCCTCTCCTCCCCAGCTGGTGAGCCTTCCCGAGGCGAAGCTGCTCCTGAAGGAGGATGACGAGCTCACCCGGGAGGTGTTTGACTACTGGACCCGGAAGAGGAAGGTGTGCCAGGCAGGCTGCCTGCTGGCCGTGGTCAAGCAGGAGAAGAGAGACGGCTCCAGCACCAGCGACCCCTACGTGGCCTTCAGACGGAGGACCGAGAAGATGCAGACCCGCAAGGTGAGTGCCCAAGTCCCTGGGGAGTGATGAAGTCCCCATGCTGGGAGAGAGGTGGGCTCTGGGGGAACAGCGGCCAGCACACGTCTGTTCTTAGCCCTCATTCCCTCACTGAAAGTAGACCGTTAGTATCTGAGAGTCAAATATTAGACTGGACAGATGTCCACAACACTACAGAAAGCTCACTCACAGGAGACCTCTGCTTGAGCTCAGACTTCTCTTGTAGACCCATTGTGCTACCTAGTGGCCAAAGGGGGAATTACACTGAAGGTTGGCTGTGCAAAAAATGCAAATAGTGTTCTGAAGAATGCTCCATCTTTCATCTATATATTAAACATTTTATAGATCAGTTAATTGTTCATCAAAGAAGTCTATATATATATTGAAAAACATATATATAGCTACCTGATGGTAGTGATCTATGGGATGTTGAATGTGGTATATAATAGTGTTGTAATAATGATGTTACATGTTATGGTATACATGGTTGATGAAGCACTATGGTATTTAATGGTGACACTCCATGTTATGGTATACATGGTGTTTAACAGTGGTGCTACATGTTATGGTATATAACAGTGATGCTGGCCTGTCCTCAGAACCGTAAGAACGACGAGGCGTCGTACGAGAAGATGCTGAAGCTGCGGAGAGACCTGAGTCGAGCCGTCACCATCCTGGAGATGATCAAGAGGAGGGAGAAGAGCAAGCGAGAGCTGCTCCACCTCACCCTGGAGATCTTTGAGAAGAGGTAGGTCATGACCCTGGTCCACAGCCCCCTGCTCCCCGACTCCTCCTGGTGGGTCTCCTCCTAACCCACTTGGTGTGTCTTCAGGAACGTAATGTCGGACTACAGCGGGGAGGTGATGGCGGAGGTTCTGGCCCAGCAGGCCCTGGTCAAGCCCCAGATCATCCCCCTGGTCCCCATCGTCAACCAGTACCGGCACCCCGACCACCTGGACCTCCGGGACTACAAGTCCAAGGTGAGGCTCTTCCAGGCTCGGACACACAGCGGCTGGGACCCAGGAGGTCTGGGAATGGGACGGCCCTTCACTGCTCCCTTGGAACGCTGACTAAATACCAGTACTTTAGTTCTCAGACTGGTTCAGAGACTGTCCACATGGGCTTCCACACCCTCAGAGAGTCTGGTAGCAACTGTCACGCTGTGTGTGTGTGTGTGTGTGTGTGTGTGTGTGTGTGTGTGTGTGTGTGTGTGTGTGTGTGTGTGTGTGTGTGTGTGTGTGTGTGTGTGTGTGTGTGTGTGTGTGTGTGTGTGCAGCCTGAGAAGGCGGAGGCTCCTCGCCAGAAGAGGAAGTATGAGAAGAAGCAGAAGGTGGTTGCCGTGGCGCCCGGCCCCGCCCACCACCCCGGCCCCGCCCTCTTCAACGCCAAGGACCTGAACCAGTACGACTTCCCCAGCTCTGATGAGGAGCCCTACGCTCAGGTACACACCCTCTCACCCCGGCAGACAGTCCTCCCTCACCCCTCTGTGACCTCTGACCTCTGTGACCCTTGTGTTTCCAGCTGCATTCTGGGTCGTCTGAAGCAGAGGAAGAGAACGACCCTGACGGGGTCTTCGCCTTCCGCAGGAAAGCAGGCTGCCACTACAGCATGGTGGGTAACCACGGCAACGCACACACAATACTTCAAATCAAACTTTATTCATGTTGCGCTTTTACGCCACATGGCAATGCAGTCCTGGGTTAGACCTAGTCTAGGGTGTCCGTCCTGGGTCAGATCTGGTCCTGGGTCAGACCTGGTCCAGGGTGTTCACCCGGGTCTCTCTCCTCCAGTCCCTCCAGGAGCGGGTGGGGTTCTGGCCGTGGACGGAGCCGTCAGAGGGGGGTGTGGAGGACGGCCGGTACCGCTACAGCCTCACTACCCTCTCCATCCCGCGGCGCTGCCTGGGCCTGGCCCGCCGGCGGATGGGCCGGGGTGGCAGGTAAGACCACCCCCGGTAGGACCACCACAGTACGGCTGTAGGGCCACAGCACTGACCGGCTCCTGTGTTCCAGGGTTCTGTTGGACCGGGCTCATACGGACTACGACGACCTGTTCCACAATCTGGACCCGGAGACCCTCCACCTTCCCCCCTCCGAGTCCCCTTCTCCTCCTCCTCCGCGCCTTCTTCCTCCTGCTCCTCCTTCGCACTCGGCCCTCACAGACAAACTCTCCAGTACCTCAAACACGAATACCTCGGAACGGAGGAGCGCCTCCACCTTGACCTCCACCTGCGCCTCCTCCCCCTGCTCCTCCTCCTCCTCGCGCTGCTCCTCAGACCTCAGTCATCTCCTGTTGAACATTAAGGCGTGCCGCTGGCGCCACTTCCGGCCTCGAACACTACCGCTGCAGGCGCTGGCCGACGCCCACCCCCTCTTCAGGCGTCTCAGCAGGGGTCTGAAGAGGCCCCGCCCCCCGGGGGGCCCCGCCCTGGGCCGCCCGCCGCCCCCGCCCGCCATCAGTGAGTAGTAGACCAGGGGGTTCAGCAGAACCAGGGGGGTTCTGGTTCCATGTGTTATTAGACACTCGGGCTAACGTGGATTGCGGCGTTGCAATGCTAGCTGCTTTGTACTTGGCTTAGCGTTAGCTGGCACAAACTAGCTAGCACGCCTAGCGAAGGACTGTTAAGGTCACTGGTTGGTGCCGAGGAGTTACGATGTGGATGGCTAGCTGCTACCTAGCTAGCTGCTACCTAGCTAGCTGGTACCTGGCTAGCTTGTGTGTGTCTTGCAGTGGGCCATGTTTGTGCGTGTCTGACTGTGTGTGTGTGTGTGTGTGCTCCAGTGTTAACAGCAGAACAGTACCAGCACCACCAGGACCAGCTGGCCCTCATGCAGAAGCAACAGCTGGAGCAGCAAACACACAGCACCACCACTGCCAACAGCACACTGGTGAGTCTGGACCTCCTTGGCCGTCGGTCTTTGTTTCTTTGTCTCTCTCCGCCCTCCTGTCCTCCTTGCCGCTTCTCTGTCCTCTGTTCTCTTTTCTGTGCTCGTCAGTCTAACCTGTCAATCATCCTGTCAATCATCCAACTCTAACCGAGCCCTCTGTCCTCCGCCCAGGGCCTTGTCTCCAAGACGCTGGACATAGCCAGCGCCCAGCTGGCCGCCTCCGCGCTGCTGACCAGCGAGCAGGTGCTCGCCTTCAAGTCTAAAGAGGACACGCCCCCGGGAGGCGGAGTCAATGGCGTCCTGCCCCCCTCAGGTACCTGACCACCAGAACCCCCTGAACCAAACATCTGGCTGACCGTAGAACACCACAGCCTGGACTGACTGGTCTGAAGTAGGAGCTGAAGGTGACCACAGGAAGGGTCCTACCTGGGGGTCCTACCTGGGGGTCTAGCTGTACTGATGAAGGAAGGCTGTTTGATGGTGACCTGAGCCTCCTGAAGCTGTTGGTCTCTAGTGGGGCTCTGCAGGCCAGCATCTACGTATGTGTGCTCAGGAATGGTTTACTAATCACCAATCTCTCTTCCACCACCTCCTCACCCCCTCACCCTCCACCCCCACCCTCCCCACCTCACCCCCCACCCTCCCCACCCTCCACCCTCACCACCCACCCTCCCCACCTCACCCTCCACCACCCACCCTCCCCACCTCACCCTCCACCCCCCACCCTCCCCACCCTCCACCCCCCACCCTCCCCACCTCAACCCCCACCCCCCACCCTCCCCACCTCACCCCTCTCCCCCCCCACCCTCCACCCCTCACCCTCCAGGTGTCTTCAAGGGTCTCGTCCTCCAGAGCACAGCGTCCCTCGCCCCTCCCTCCACCACCGCCACAAGTCCCGCCTTCCTCCACCCCGGCACCACCCTCAGCTCCGCCCCCAGCTCCAACAACAACGGCACGGCCCACGGCGTGGGGCCCACCACCACCACCGCGGCGGCCGCCCAGGTGTTGCTAGGCAATAGCGTGGGGCTGCGCCTGGCGCTGCCCAGCGCCAAGCGGCCCCACGGCCACGCCCCCCGGACACTAAGCACCGCCGTGACCACGTCGGCCTTAAAGCTAGCCGCCGCCACCGCTAACTGTCAGAAGAGCAAGGTCCCCGCCAACTCGCCCTCGCCCATGGACATGGTGCCCAGGTAGGCCTGGGGCCGGGGGGCTAACGTACCAAACATGTAGCTTTACAACTCTGAGGCTTTACAGCTAGCTTAGTGCTAGCACTAGCTTGGTGTCAGAGCTATCTTAGAGTTTGTGCTAACTAGCTATGGAGCTAGCTTGGCGTTAGAACTGGCTTGACATTAGCAGAAGCTTGGTGTTAGCGCCAGTGCAAAGAGCCATTATGTGCTAGCGCGGTGGAGCCAGTTTGGGGTTAAAGCGATTTACAAGCTACCTGCTCACCGTCTGTCCTGCGTTTCGGTCTTCAGGGAGAACCACGATCAAGACCAGCCAGCGCTGAGCAGCCTATCAGAGAACACGGTGGCCATGGAGGTCACGTAGCCCCGCCCCCCAGGCCACGCCCACCTCAGCTACACTCTCTTCCTCGTTGGCCCTAGAGATGCACTGCGCCTTTAAGAGCCAAGAGTCCAGGCTGCTGTGGGGTCGCGCACGGACACAGCCGTCTCCACGGCAACCACTTTGGGACTTAATTGCAATGCTCGTCTGGTGTTTCTGTTCCCCACTCCCCGCGATTGGTTACTGTCCATCAGAGTTGGATGTGTACATTATGAACATGGAGATGATGTGTACAAAGCCCTGCCCCCTCTCTTGTATATAACATTACTTGAATTCAGAACAGTTCACCTGTGATGTTCGCTCGGGACGTCGACAGAAGAACAAATATCAAATTAAAAAAATTAAATTTGTCAAACGTGTGTGTGTGTGTGTGTGTGTGTGTGTGTGTGTGTGTGTGTGTGTGTGTGTGTGTGTGTGTGTGTGTGTGTGTGTGTGTGTGTGTGTGTGTGTGTGTGTGTGTGTGTGTGTGTGTGTGTGTGTGTGTGTGTGTGTGTGGGAGCTATTTATTGTGCTGTGTTTACAAAGTGTTTGTTTCCTCTTCTGTTCTCCTGTAAACTGGGCCTGTGTGCTGTCTGTGTTTAGCACTAGATGTTATACTTCTCTGTCTCACCCTCTCACTCTGTCACTCACCCTCTCACCACGGCCCTCGGGTGCACGGTGGTGACCGGAGGTCCATGTCTCTGGTCTGTCTGGTGTGTTTGTGTTGAGTCAGTGACTACATTGCATTTATCAGGGGTCTGAGTGACAGGACCCCCCCCCCCCCCCCCCCCCCCAAACCACCGTAATGGAACAGTTTGTCTGTGGGCGTGGCCTCTGGCGGGTCAATGGTTTCCCCCACAAGCTCTTCCATTGGTCGTGATTCCAGTGGGGAGCCCCGCCCCGCTGGGAGGCTCCGCCCCCTGAAGGATCAGCACTACCACTCTGTTAGGCTCCTTTTTTATCCATGCTGCTTGTTTTGTATGATTTTGTTTTGTTTCTGGTTTGTGCCGGTCGGCACTTTTTGTACCCTCCAGGATAACCCACCGTTCACATCCACCTCATTTTGTGAGAAACTATTTTTGTATGAAGTGTTTGGTTATGATTGTAGGTTTCCTCGTCACATGAAGCTCCTGTTGTCTAAAGACATGAGGGAAACCAGTCCTTGTTTTCACATTAATCATTCCAGTTCTGACATCATACAAAATAAATAAACAAATGTATTCAGTGAAACAACAACACAATTTAACAAACAGATTATTTTGTCCTTTTCGATGAGTGAAGGTCCTGGTGCCTTCTCTGGGAAAAAGATTCAATAAAACTCCATGCCCTCTCTTCTGTGAAGAGTTTGGTACTGAACTAAGAAACGTGTTCTTTGACTTTCTGTGGACCTCCTGGCACCGCCCAGACCTCCAGCAGGCCGTGGTGGTCTGCTGGGCCTTCATGTTCTAGTCAGAAGTTTACAGCTCCTCACTACAGACAGAAGAGCATGACCACATCTTACTGACCTACACCATGGTTTGAGCCGTGAGGCATCACATGCTAAATGGCACCTTTGTAATGCATTGATCAGGTTAACATGATTGGAACCACGTGGTGGTCTAAGAAACTCCCAAACTAACCGGGACTACCTTCTAATGGTCCTCTGAGCTCTCTAGCACTCCAGCTGTTAAAACCACATCCAGAGGTGGATTTGGACAAGAAGGCATTGCTCAATGGCACTCTGGCCAAAACACCCCAGCGACTACATTCCAGTACTGTTGTCTGCCTGGGTCCTTCACCCTGGAGCTCACCATCTGCTATTCCAGGAGAAAGAAAGAAAGAAATGTCAAATCCCATTTCTGAGCGAAATGGTCGGAAAATGTGCTTTATTTATATCATCATAAAGCTGTGATGTGTCTCCTCCAGGAGGCCGAGATGTTCCTGTTCCCGAAGACCAGAATGTGAGTTTATACCGCCACCTAGTGGCGCCCCCGGGAACATGTATGTACTGCCACCTAGGAACATGCATATGACGTTGCGTTACTGCGTTGCTAGGCGACCCTGTGAAAATGCCACCAGTACTGTTCATATAAAACATATAACTCTATTTTCAAACGTTGAATGTGTCTTTACAGATGTATTCTTCCGGGTCTAAAATGAGCTGTTGCTGGCGTGGTTGTCCCATCAGGAGGAGTTTCTGGAGTGAGGAGGGCTGAGGTGTTTCCTTCCCCAGTGAGACGTCACCAATCTCAAGCATTCACAGCAACGGATAAAGATCTTATTTTGAAAGTATTTTTTATTTAGAAAATTGCATTCAATCAACAAAATCGACAAAAAAGGCTAGTATTTGTCTTTCACATAATGTATTTTTGGTATTTTAATTTACCCGGTTGTCCGTGAAAATATAAAAAAGTACATAGTTGACCATGTTGAAAAGTCTGAGGAGTAAGTGGCCTCAAACCAAAGACTGAAACGGATTTGTTGCAAAAAGTAAGTACCGTGTATTTCAACACTGAACCACAATGCTATCAAAAGGCACATTTCACATTTCAAGCACAGCCATTACAGGCAATCACAGCTCCAAGGGCCCCAGTCACCCTGCGGCCATCTTGATCCTACATACCAGAGCTGGGTGGAGGACCTGACTCCACTTCGACCGCCCACCACTAAGAACCAAGATGGCCGCTAGTTGAATAAGGCTGATTGAACTGAAAGTTAAGGTCTGGCTTTTAAATCAATACAAAGACGATCAGCTACAGTAAACTTATCTAACACTCACAAAGTGCTACTTGTGTAAAGAGGCAGTTAACAGGAATGTGAATGAAATCTAACAGAAATCTTGATGATAAAGTGAATAAAAAGGCAGTGTGGAAACAGTTTCCTAAAGTCAGTGAAATCCAGCAAAAATCAAGCACAACCTGATTGACCCGCACGCAATTCCTGTACACTCCTCCACCACTTCCTGTACACTCCTCCACCACTTCCTGTACACTCCTCCACCACTTCCTGTACACTCCTCCACCACTTCCTGTTGTGCTCTGCATTGGCTGTCGTCTGGTCTCTCATCTGGTTTGTTACAAACCAGGAGCTCGTGTCGCACAGCAAACATCCTGTCTAACCTAAATACAATGTACGTCACATCCTGTAATCAGTGTAGTGATGAAGTATCTGTGTTCTCTCTCCACGGGTTCCCCCCGGGTTCTCCATCACATGAACCTCAGCCTAACGTTTGGACCTGGACCCTCCACACCGGGCCCCCGCGCTCCGACGTCACTCGAGGGCGGACTCTGGACCGGACCCCCGAGGACCCGGGGTCTGGGGGCTCTCAGGCCAGGCTGGACGTCAGCTGCTGGTTGAGCTTCAGGACGTAGGAGCTCAGCTTGCTGATGGTCTTCTTCTTCATCGTCTTCTTCTTCCTCCGGCGCCGCTGCTTGTACACCCCCCGGTAGCGCTCCTGCTCCTCCTCCACCCCACGGCCCTCCTCCTCCTCCACCCAGGGCCCCCAGGCGCCCCCGTGCAGCGCAGGGTCAGCGCGGGGGTCGTCGGGGGGGAAGAACACGGGCACAGCGGTCCGGTTGTAGAAGGCCAGGCGCTCCAGCAGAACCCGCACAACGTCGGGCCGCTGGGCCGACACGTCCCAGCGCTCGTACGGGTCGGCGCTGATGTTGAACAGCCACACGCTCTGCTGGCCGCTGGTCCTGGAGGCGGAGGAGGACCGCTCCAAGGTCCACCAGGGTCCCGGCAGGCTGCCCAGCATCTTGGGAGAGAGAGGGAGTCTTAGCTGGCCGAGTGGTCTAATAGGAGCCAGGCTGGGTTGATGGTACAACCCCAAGATGCTCTGGTTTGCTGCTATACTAGTTCTATAGTTCTAGTACTATTCAGTTCATTGTGTATACGTGTTCCACAATGAACTCGAAAGTAGAAGAGAAAGGGAACTAAAGCTGGTTAGGTGCAGGTTCAGGTGAAGCCCTGAGGAGCTAGGGCTTCAGGTGCACCTGATTCTCTACCTGAGGAGGTTAGGGCTTCAGGTGCACCTGATTCTCTACCTGAGGAGGTTAGGGCTTCAGGTGCACCTGATTCTCTACCTGAGGAGGTTAGGGCCTCAGGTGCACCTGATTTTCTACCTGAGGAGGTTAGGGCTTCAGGTGCACCTGATTCTCTACCTGAGGAGGTTAGGGCTTCAGGTGCACCTGATTTTCTACCTGAGGAGGTTAGGGCTTCAGGTACCTGATTCTCTACCTGAGGAGGTTAGGGCCTCAGGTGTACCTGATTCTCTACCTGAGGAGGTTAGGGCTTCATGTGCACCTGATTCTCTACCTTGAGGAGGTTAGGGCTTCATGTGCACCTGATTCTCTACCTGAGGAGGTTAGGGCCTCAGGTGTACCTGATTCTCTACCTTGAGGAGGTTAGGGCTTCAGGTGCACCTGATTCTCTACCTGAGGAGGTTAGGGCTTCAGGTATACCTGATTCTCTACCTGAGGAGGTTAGGGCCTCAGGTGTACCTGATTCTCTACCTGAGGAGGTTAGGGCTTCAGGTGCACCTGATTCTCTACCTGAGGAGGTTAGGGCTTCATGTGCACCTGATTCTCTACCTGAGGAGGTTAGGGCTTCAGGTATACCTGATTCTCTACCTGAGGAGGTTAGGGCCTCAGGTGTACCTGATTCTCTACCTGAGGAGGTTAGGGCTTCAGGTGCACCTGATTCTCTACCTGAGGAGGTTAGGGCTTCAGGTGCACCTGATTCTCTACCTGAGGAGGTTAGGGCTTCAGGTGCACCTGATTCTCTACCTGAGGAGGTTAGGGCTTCAGGTATACCTGATTCTCTACCTGAGGAGGTTAGGGCTTCAGGTGTACCTGATTCTCTACCTGAGGAGGTTAGGGCTTCAGGTGCACCTGGTTCTCTAACTGAGGAGGTTAGGGCTTCAGGTGCACCTGGTTCTCTAACTGAGGAGCTGGGGCCCCAGGTGAACGTGGTTCTCTACCTGAGGAGGAACCCAGTCTCCGTGTCCAGGGTCTCCGGTCAGCAGCTTCCAGTCTCCGACCCGGATGGCAGCCTGGACACTGGTGTCCCAGATGTTCTGGTACCATTGGAGTGTATCGGGGACACCCAGCTGCTGCCCCGGGACAGGTGCATCACTGGTGTTATTATGGGATGTGGCCGGGGTGGGTCCTGGTGGTGTGTCGCTCTGGTAGTGGAGTCCGGTCCCATGTGACTTGGTGCGAGCCTTGCCTTTGGTCCTGGGGGGTCGTCTGGACCGGGACTCCGGAAGGAACTCTCTCCCCCCTCTCTCCCACCTGGAGCTCAGGTGGTTCTGGTCGTCAGGGTGGTCCTGGAGCAGGGGGTACACCTGAGCCTCCGACCTCCCCTGGAGCTTGGACTTGGGTTTCCTGGAGAGCTGTTTGCAGCCCCGGGCGTCCCGGGACCTGGACCTGGGAGGCCGCTGGGCCACAGCTTTGGGGGGCTTCTTCTTCCTCTTCTTCTTCTTCTTCTTCTTCTTGGGGGGCTTGGTGGCCGTGAGGCGGTTGACCTTCTGAGCTCCTGGAGGAAGGAGACCAGATGACACCTCTGTTTCCACGGAGACATGGAGGAACGTCTGTTTTAGTCAATTTGGCTTTGGCATTTATTTTATATTGTCATTAAGGACTGTTACAGAATGTAATGCTCTTTGACCTGTGAGGCATTCTGGGTAGGTTATAACCATCAGAACACAGACATAGGACTAGAATCAGGGCGGTTCTTTCACTAAATGTCCACGTGTGTCCCTTGGGCCCGACCACCGGGGACCAGCGCCGGTCTGCTGAGCCGGTCCCTCCATGGGTCAGCTGGACCGAGATCCTGTTTGGATCCTGACCCCGGGTTTCAGAACCCTGAAGGAGGTTACCTTTCAGGTTCTTCTTGGTGACCTTGGCGAGGGCCGGTCTGGGTTTTGGAGGGGCGTGGGCGGTGTGCAGGGGGTCTATGTTGTGGAGGATCTCAAGGCGAGGAGACTCCTTCCCTTCACTGAGGGTCGGCCAGACGTCAAAACCATCCAGCCCCTCCGACTGCAGGGGGAGAGAGAGTGGTCACCACGTTCCTCGTTAGGAAACACGTCAGTACTCAGTGAACGCCGACAGGGGTGTGGCTTACCTGGCTGACGTTGCCCCCTGCCAGGCCCAGCAATGTGGGGAACCAATCGGTGATGTGGAGCAGAGCCTTGGAGACCCGCCTCCGGCGCCGCAGCAGGGGGCTGTGGACGAAGGCCACGCCCCGCACCCCCCCCCTCCCAGTACGTCCCCTGCAGCGGCCCACCAGGGT
>JAXIVH010000007.1:13011944-13016944 GCA_036785325.1 Urophycis tenuis | reverse complement strand
TGAGTGTTTGTGTGTGTCGGTCTATGTGTGTGTGTGTGAGTGAGTGTTTGTGTGTGTAGGTCTATGAGTGTGTGTGTGTGTGTGAGTGAGTGTTTGTGTGTGTAGGTCTATGTGTGTGTGTGTGTGTGAGTGAGTGTTTGTGTGTGTAGGTCTATGTGTGTGTGTGTGAGTGAGTGTTTGTGTGTGTAGGTCTATGTGTGTGTGTGTGTGTGTGTGTGTGTGTGTGTGTGTGTGTGTGTGTGTGAGTGAGTGTTTGTGTGTGTAGGTCTATGTGTGTGTGTGTGAGTGAGTGTTTGTGTGTGTAGGTCTATGTGTGTGTGTGTGTGTGTGTGTGTGTGTGTGTGTGTGTGTGTGAGAGTGTTTGTGTGTGTAGGTCTATGTGTGTGTGTGTGTGTGTGTGTGTGTGTGTGTGTGTGTGTGAGTGAGTGTTTGTGTGTGTAGGTCTATGTGTGTGTGTGTGTGTGTGAGTGAGTGTTTGTGTGTGTAGGTCTATGTGTGTGTGTGTGTGTGTGTGTGTGTGTGTGAGTGAGTGTTTGTGTGTGTAGGTCTATGTGTGTGTGTGTGTGTGTGAGTGAGTGTTTGTGTGTGTAGGTCTATGTGTGTGTGTGTGTGTGTGTGTGTGTGTGTGAGTGAGTGTTTGTGTGTGTAGGTCTATGTGTAGGTCTATGTGTGTGTGTGTGTGTGTGTGTGTGTGTGTGTGTGTGTGAGTGAGTGTTTGTGTGTGTAGGTCTATGTGTGTGTGTGTGTGTGTGAGTGAGTGTTTGTGTGTGTAGGTCTATGTGTGTGTGTGTGTGTGTGTGTGTGTGTGTGTGAGTGTGTGTGTGTGTAGGTCTATGTGTGTGTGTGTGTGTGTGAGTGAGTGTTTGTGTGTGTAGGTCTATGTGTGTGTGTGTGTGTGTGAGTGAGTGTGTGTGTGTGTAGGTCTATGTGTGTGTGTGTGTGTGTGTGTGAGTGAGTGTTTGTGTGTGTAGGTCTATGTGTGTGTGTGTGTGAGTGAGTGTTTGTGTGTGTAGGTCTATGTGTGTGTGTGTGAGTGAGTGTTTGTGTGTGTAGGTCTATGTGTGTGTGTGTGTGTGTGTGTGTGTGTGTGTGTGTGTGAGTGAGTGTTTGTGTGTGTAGGTCTGTGTGTGTGTGTGTGTGTGTGTGAGTGAGTGTTTGTGTGTGTAGGTCTATGTGTGTGTGTGTGTGTGTGTGTGTGTGTGAGTGAGTGTTTGTGTGTGTAGGTCTATGTGTAGGTCTATGTGTGTGTGTGTGTGTGTGTGTGTGTGTGTGTGTGTGTGAGTGAGTGTTTGTGTGTGTAGGTCTATGTGTGTGTGTGTGTGTGTGAGTGAGTGTTTGTGTGTGTAGGTCTATGTGTGTGTGTGTGTGTGTGTGTGTGTGTGAGTGAGTGTGTGTGTGTGTAGGTCTATGTGTGTGTGTGTGTGTGTGAGTGAGTGTTTGTGTGTGTAAGTCTATGTGTGTGTGTGTGTGTGTGAGTGAGTGAGTGTGTGTGTGTGTAGGTCTATGTGTGTGTGTGTGTGTGTGTGTGAGTGAGTGTTTGTGTGTGTAGGTCTATGTGTGTGTGTGTGTGAGTGAGTGTTTGTGTGTGTAGGTCTATGTGTGTGTGTGTGAGTGAGTGTTTGTGTGTGTAGGTCTATGTGTGTGTGTGTGTGTGTGTGTGTGTGTGTGTGTGTGTGAGTGAGTGTTTGTGTGTGTAGGTCTATGTGTGTGTGTGTGTGTGTGTGAGTGAGTGTTTGTGTGTGTAGGTCTATGTGTGTGTGTGTGTGTGTGTGAGTGAGTGTTTGTGTGTGTAGGTCTATGTGTGTGTGTGTGTGTGTGAGTGAGTGTTTGTGTGTGTAGGTCTATGTGTGTGTGTGTGTGTGTGTGAGTGAGTGTTTGTGTGTGTAGGTCTATGTGTGTGTGTGTGTGTGTGAGTGAGTGTTTGTGTGTGTAGGTCTATGTGTGTGTGTGTGTGTGTGTGTGTGTGTGAGTGAGTGTTTGTGTGTGTAGGTCTATGTGTAGGTCTATGTGTGTGTGTGTGTGTGTGTGTGTGTGTGAGTGAGTGTTTGTGTGTGTAGGTCTATGTGTGTGTGTGTGTGTGTGTGAGTGAGTGTTTGTGTGTGTAGGTCTATGTGTGTGTGTGTGTGTGTGTGTGTGTGAGTGAGTGTGTGTGTGTGTAGGTCTATGTGTGTGTGTGTGTGTGTGTGTGAGTGAGTGTTTGTGTGTGTAGGTCTATGTGTGTGTGTGTGTGTGTGAGTGAGTGTTTGTGTGTGTAGGTCTATGTGTGTGTGTGTGTGTGTGTGTGTGTGTGTGTGTGTGTGTGAGTGTGTGTGTGTGTAGGTCTATGTGTGTGTGTGTGTGTGTGAGTGAGTGTTTGTGTGTGTAGGTCTATGTGTGTGTGTGTGTGTGTGTGTGTGTGTGTGTAGGTCTATGTGTGTGTGTGTGTAGGTCTATGTGTGTGTGTGTGTGTGTGTGTGTGTGTGTGTGTGTGTGTGTGTGTGTGTGTGTGTGAGTGAGTGTTTGTGTGTGTAGGTCTATGTGTGTGTGTGTGTGTGTGTGTGTGTGTGTGTGTGTGTGTGTGAGTGAGTGTGTGTGTGTGTAGGTCTATGTGTGTGTGTGTGTGTGTGAGTGAGTGTTTGTGTGTGTAGGTCTATGTGTGTGTGTGTGTGTGTGTGTGTGTGTGAGTGAGTGTTTGTGTGTGTAGGTCTATGTGTGTGTGTGTGTGTGTGTGTGTGTGTGTGTGTGAGTGAGTGTGTGTGTGTGTAGGTCTATGTGTGTGTGTGTGTGTGTGAGTGAGTGTTTGTGTGTGTAGGTCTATGTGTGTGTGTGTGTGTGAGTGAGTGTTTGTGTGTGTAGGTCTATGTGTGTGTGTGTGTGTGTGTGTGTGTGTGTGAGTGAGTGTGTGTGTGTGTAGGTCTATGTGTGTGTGTGTGTGTGTGAGTGAGTGTTTGTGTGTGTAGGTCTATGTGTGTGTGTGTGTGTGTGTGTGTGTGAGTGTGTGTGTGTGTAGGTCTATGTGTGTGTGTGTGTACCTCCCAGTCAGCAGCTGGCTGCGTGACGGGGTACAGATGGGCTGGACGTAGTAGTTCTCCAGACGGACCCCCTCAGCCGCCAGGCGGTCCAGGGTGGGGGTGTGGAGGGAGGGGTTGTGGTAGCCGATGTCGTTGTACCCCTGGAGGGAGGGGGGCTGATGAATACACCTCTCTCTCTCTCTCTCTCTCTCTCTCTCTCTCTCTCTCTCTCTCTCTCTCTCTCTCTCTCTCTCTCTCTCTCTCTCTCTCTCTCTCTCTCTCTCTCTCTCTCTCTCTCTCTCTCTCTCTCTCTCTCTCTCTCTCTCTCCTCACCTGGTCATCAGTGAGTATAAATATAATGTGAGGTGGTTTCTTGGGGTAGAGGCTGGCCTGGTCGCCCTGTGGCTCCTCCCCCTCCTCCACCTGGTTTCCTGTGCTCCAGTCTGCCGACAGGAAGCCCAGCCTCAGCAGACCAATCAGCAGCGCGAGTGTAGGGGCCGGAGGAAACATCTAACGCCAAACACAGAGCATGTCAACACACGCCTGCTCGCTCCTCCACAGGGCTGGGCACCGACACGTAGTCCTACACGTAGAGCTACACGTAGAGCTACACGTAGTCCTACACGTAGTCTACACATAGTCCTACACGTAGAGCTACACATAGACCTACACATAGAGCTACACGTAGTCCTTCACATAGGGCTACATGTAGTCCTACACGTAGAGCTACACGTAGAGCTTCACATAGAGCTACACGTAGAACTACACGTAGAGCTACACGTAGTCCTTCACATAGGGCTACATGTAGTCCTACACGTAGAGCTACACGTAGAGCTTCACATAGAGCTACACGTAGAACTACACGTAGAGCTACACGTAGTCCTACACATAGAGCTACACATAGTCCTACACGTAGAGCTACACGTAGTCTACACGTAGAGCTACACGTAGAGCTACATGTAGAGCTACACGTAGTCCTACACGTAGAGCTACATGTAGGGCGCGTAGGGCTACACTTAGAGCTACACGTAGTCCTACATGTAGAGCTACACGTAGGGCGCATAGGGCTACACGTAGAGCTACACGTAGTCCTACACGTAGTCCTACACGTAGAGCTACACATAGAGCTACACATAGTCCTACACGTAGGGCTACACGTAGTCTACACATAGAGCTACACGTAGTCCTTCATGTAGAGCTACACGTAGGGCGTGTAGGGCTACACTTAGAGCTACACATAGTCCTACATGTAGAGCTACACGTAGAGCTACACGTAGGGCGCATAGGGCTACACGTAGAGCTACACGTAGTCCTACACGTAGTCCTACACATAGGGCTACACATAGAGCTACACGTAGGGCGTGTAGGGCTACATGCAGGACTACAGACAGTAAACAGACTGACGTGAGGACCAACAGCAGTGCTTGTGTTCCTCTGTTTGTTCACACCAGCGCGTCAGCATCGCTCGTTGCGGGACAGATTCCCGGCAGCGGTAGGAAACATTCCGGTAGGCTGATCAAAACACGTGGGGCCTAGGCGTCCTGTTACATCCCCGTTATAAAACTAAACCGGTTACTCAACTGGTGTAAAACATCGAACAAATGAGCTCACTTTACGAACGAAACGACGTCCTACCCACGCGTGTTCCCAACGGATACACGGAGGGGGTCTTGGTCCGGTACCGGGGGCAATGTCACGCCCTACCGAACACATCCACGGCCGGACCCACGCACACGCACACGCCCGCCGAGGGCTTTTGATCATCCTGTCATCATACTGAGGACCAGTCGGCTTGACGTCCCGAGGACGTCTGGGTCCTCTTCAGGCGCGGACTCGTCGCTGTGTTCTTGTAACGTAACAGATCTAATATTTCATAACAAGTTCTTCTGTAAGCAGGCCTATAATAAGTCTCCCTACGTACCGCAGATCCCCCCAGTAAGTGAAGTGAGGCTCACCTCCGGTTTACTTCATGCCTCGGTTCCGTCCGGAGGAGCTTCTCACTGCAAGACA
>JAXIVH010000007.1:13007885-13011744 GCA_036785325.1 Urophycis tenuis | reverse complement strand
TGTGAGTAGATATCGATAACTGTGAAGGTGAGAGGGTTAGGGGTCAAGGGTTAGGGGTCAAGGGTCAGGGGTCAAGGGTTAGGGGTCAAGGGTCAGGGTCCTGGAGGGTCAGGGCTGTCTTATTGCTGTTAGCTTGTAGTGCCAAAGCAGCAAAACATTACACTAGTGTCAGGAAAGTTTAAATAGATTCATCTTTTGTGGCACATATTCCCATGATGCATTGGAAAGGTTCAGGTTTGGTGACATGGTTTAGCTATAGAGATGGCCAAGTCAAGGTTTTGGTGTAAGGATCTGAGGTAAAGCATTGCATCATGGGGAATGCCACCAGGAAGGTTCTGTGTGATTGCAACGCCTCAGGAAAACAAACCTCCAATCCAAGTATTCTTAAAAAGGGGTCAGATTAGTGTATCTTAGCATAGCTTAGCATGGCGTAGCGGTCTGAGCCATATCGTGTGCCTAAACCTTTCAACCACGTTGTTTTGTTTGAGTTGTAGAAGTCGGCCTTCCCATGTTGCATGTGATGAGGAATTGAACTGTTTTTTTTCCTGTTGTAAGGTAGAGGTTTCTGTAGTGTTCACCACCTCTTCGTTTGGTCACTAAAATGTACTCTGTTGTTCACAGTAAAATATGAACGTTTGTACTTCACTTGTATGTTGTACTTTGTGTACCAACGTCGTGTTGACGTCATCCTGCTAACCTGTGGAGCTGGACAGGAACGCAGGTCACCTGCGTGTTTCACCCAGTGTGTGATGAAGGTCACCAGGGATTCCTCCTCGTGTGAATCCCACCCCGACGTGCTGAAGATCCTGATGACCAGATGTTCAGTCCAACACGAGAGGCGGTCCACAGCTGATGCTGGGTTGTTGACTGCCTGTAGGTCCAGATCCATCATCCGCGTGTATGCAGTCTATTTACAGGAAGACAACAGGGATTGTTTCCTGGTAATGAAACTGCACACATCGATGCCTTAGTCACCCAGAGAGCCAAAGAAGCATCCAGACCTTCCGGTCCTTTTTTATTTTTGGAGATTCAGACCCTGACACCAGCACCTTAGAACCCAAACTAATCCTACTGCACAATACATGCTTTTCTACACATAAAGTTGCCCCAGTTTACAAACAAAACATTCAAATGTTACCGTTACTATTTTCTACTTCCCGTGTGGTAACATATCTGTTCTGTTGAGTCCTACATTAAAGCACTTCAACACCACAGTTCAGTTCCTTTATTTGAGTGTCTAAATGTGAAGATATTTCATTTGTCACATACTTTTCACTGTTAAACCAGAGAAGAATGGTAAAACCGAGGACCAAACTCTAAAACCCAACCCATTGGAACCCCTAACCCTACCTATAAGGACCCCTAACCCTAGAACTGAAAGCCAAACTCTAAAACTGTAATTTGTCCAGGTCATCAGCGAAAACGCAACTCCCACGACACAAGAAATGCTAGCGTGACAGAATGATTCCATTTTAATGGCTTCCATTTTACAGACAGGCGTTATCATAAAAAACAGAAAATCTAAGTGATTGTGTTTTAAACATCTGGACATGCCAACCCAGGTGTAATGTCTCCCCGTGGCAGACAGGCACCACTGAAGTCCAACCGACTGAAAGCAGAACTCTTAAAACCTTTTAGGTTACGGTCGCGTTTTACATCTACACAGAAATCTACAGGAAATATTGCATTATTATCCATTTTTTAAGCAAGGGTACAGTTTGCAGTGCATTACTTAAAAAGTCTCTTTAACAAAGTTAGACACTTGTTCATATTTGGCAAAACGAGCCACAAGAACAACGTCCCAACATGAAAGGAAGGAAAGCGAAAGAAAGGAGACTGAGCAGCAGTGCAGATATGCGGACCATGAGGAGGAGTTCAGATGATCCTCACTGGATCCTAAACAGTCAGACCTCGCTCTCAGGCTGACATCAGCTCTGAGCTCAAACTGTCCATCAGGAACATACCAAAAGTAAGCAATCTGACGCTGTCCACAATCTCAGCAATATCAAATTCGCAAAAAAACAACCAAGACAACCAAATTCCAGACATGTCAGTAATTCAATCACAAAGGCAACATGACCCAAATGCTTCCGGCTGGCGTTCCTTCCTGGTCCTGACGTCAGCATGCGATCTCTTCCCACTGGGGGAACTTGTTTGAAAGCAGAAGCATTCCTTCATATTTGGTGCCAAATGTTCTGGGTGGTTTGCACTCTTCAGGTAACAAGATATCAAGGTGAGGGATGGGAAACAACAGGTAATAAGAAACATAACAACATGTCAACAGCAGTAGTGCAAACACGAGCATTAGCATCAGTATGTTCACTAGCATTAGCATATCTAAATCCACTAGCATTAGCATCACTACATCCACTAGCATTAGCATCACTGCATCCACTAGCATTACCATCACTGCATCCACTTGCATTACCATCACTGCATCCACTAGCATTAGCATCACTGCATCCACTAGCATTAGCATCACTGCATCCACTAGCATTAGCATCACTGCATCCACTAGCATTAGCATCACTGCATCCACTAGCATTACCATCACTGCATCCACTAGCATTAGCATCACTGCATCCACTAGCATTAGCATCACTGCATCCACTAGCATTACCATCACTGCATCCACTAGCATTAGCATCACTGCATCCACTAGCATTAGCATCACTGCATCCACTAGCATTAGCATCACTGCATCCACTAGCATTACCATCACTGCATCCATTAGCATTACCATCACTGCATCCACTAGCATTAGCATCACTACGCCCACTAGCATTACCATCACTGCATCCACTAGCATCACTACACCCACTAACATTAGCATCACTGCATCTATGATTTGCGTTCTACTGACCTGCTACACGAGCTCCTTCTCTGGATCTAGTTTAGCTGCCAGCTCCTCGTCAGAGTCTGAAACGTAGCGTTGGGCAGAAGGATTAGCTTGTACTCACGGCAGCAGCCAATACCTAGATTAAACCAAGCCAAAACCTGGCAGGATATGCTAGCTGTGTGCCAAGATGCTAACCTGCAAGGGACTCGGGAGGGGAGTAGAACTGTCCATCAGAGAGAGGCCCCGCCTCCAGGAGGGAGCCCGGTCTCCAGCCTCCAGGATGGACAGAAACCCTGAGAGAGAGAGAGAGAGAGAGAGAGAGAGAGAGAGAGAGAGAGAGAGAGAGAGAGAGAGAGAGAGAGAGAGAGAGAGAGAGAGAGAGAGAGAGAGAGAGAGAGAGAGAGAGAGAGAGAGAGAGAGAGAGAGAGAGAGAGAGAGAGAGAGAGAGAGAGAGAGAGAGAGAGAGAGAGAGAGAGAGAGGAGGATATATATATATATATATATATATAGAGAGAGTTATAGTATTGGTACTAGCGTGTTGTTTCCTAGTACAGGAGTGATTCTCCAGTACAGCATAGCAATATAATAGTAGTACTATTAGGAGTAGTATTGTAGTTCTGCTAGGGTCTAGTTAGTGGTACTGTAGTTCTACTCACTCAGCCGGTCCTGTGCCTCCTGGGGGAGAACCTTGAAGTCCCAGGAGCCAGGTCTCTGGAGCCAGGCAAGAATAAAGGAGGAGATAGGGAGGAGGTAACCAAAGGCTCCCTGGGACAGGAGCTGGGGGGGAGAGAGAGTTAACCCATTCATACTAATAATAATCACAAGAGATTTAACCCATTCATACTGATAATAACCACAAGAGAGTTAACCCATTCATACTAATAATAACCACAAGAGTTAACCCATTCATACTGATAATAACCACAAGAGAGTTAACCCATTCATACTAATAATAACCACAAGAGAGTTAACCCATTCATACTAATAATAACCACAAGAGAGTTAACCCATTCATACTAA
>JAXIVH010000007.1:12975385-13002885 GCA_036785325.1 Urophycis tenuis | reverse complement strand
GGTGCGGTCCGTCCTTCCCCTCGGAAGAGGTTCGGAACCACACGACCCGGTGGACCACTGAGCAACGAACCACGACCCCCCCCACGGTGGCGCACCCAGGCATCGTCCAACACGGACCTTATCCCCGGGGTTAGTACGTCGCCGTCCGGGGAGCCTTCCGCTGAGGACGGCTGGTCGGTGCGCACCGTGCAGCAGTGAGGACGAACAGAGAGTCCGTCGTGTCTCCTACCTGGAGGGCTGCACGTCTGTCTCGATGTCTCGGTGTCTCCGGGATGTCTCCGGGATGTCTCACTGAGCCCCCGGACAACGGGTCGAGGCTCGGCCAGGGGACGACAACACACCGTGCAAAACAAGCGAGAGCGATGGAGTCATCCCTTCTCCCGCAACGCAGCGCTGTCAGGGACGCGGTGCATCATGGGAGATGGAGTCTTCCCTTCTCCCGGCAGCACAGCGCTATGGCACAGCGCACACATAGAGCGCACAGCGCTGACAGGGACGCGGTGCATCATGGGAGATGGAGTCTTCCCTTCTCCCGGCAGCACAGCGCTGACAGGGACGCGGTGCATCATGGGAGATGGAGTCTTCCCTTCTCCCGGCAGCGCAGCGCTGACATGGACGCGGTGCATCGTGGGAGATGGAGTCTTCCCTTCTCCCGGCAGCGCAGCGCTGACAGGGGCGCAGGGTATCACGGGAGATGGAGTCGTTCTAACGCAATGCAATCAACCTGAGAGTGTGACGACGTAGTCTCAGTCCTCTTGCACAAGACTGCAGATTTATGGATGTGTAGGAAAAACAATTAGCAATACATAACAAATATAATAAGCTTCTTGTGTATTTCAGATATGCTCAAGATAAAAATACCTTTGTGTGCTTATTATGGTGTAGATATTCAGAGATATGAGGCCTTGGGAAAAATGTTACCATCAGTTTGCTCTAACAAATAAGAGACACTTGTAAATCATCACTGTTTATTGATCAGAACAGCACGTGGCAGTGGGCTTAACACTGGCAATATTTTCATAAACTAAGAGTCACTTTGCTTCAAAATTCAGTAGTCAAAATTGTGCAAATCAAAATGTAATATCACAGATTACTGTTATAATGGATTTGATTGTCACAGTGATATCACCCCTCACCTCAAAGCATTGCCATGTAAAGCAGGAAGCGACACGCATGTGTTTGTATGTAACAGGCTGCAGAAACACCTTGACATGGATGTGTACTTCTGCTGAAACAGCCTCGCTTCCCCTCCGTCACCAAGCTGTCATCTACTGGGCTCAACTGAAAACAAGGCTGCTGTTGTCTTTCACTTCCCCTGAAACTCCCCTTGACCACATTGGGCCAAAACCTCCTGGTGAGCTGACCTCAGTGCAGCTGGAAGTTCACCACAGTTCTACGTGTGGTGAAGTTCTACTGCAGGCAGCCCTGTTGACTCTCCATCTCTCTCAGTAGTAATCAGTGTCTCCCCAGTAAGACTGACGGCACAACAGTGATGGAGATCAAAGCGTCCAGCTGTCTTCAGCATCCCTTCTCCTCCAGTCTGCGGGGGCTGGCTGACTGACAGGTGGGGGGCGGGACAAACACGTTGGGGTCGCTGATTCCCAGCTGGAGGTCAAAAAAGCGGGTGGAGGTGCTGACGCTTCTGTTGTGGGTGTAGGTCTCCTGCACGGGGTAGCAGTCCTTCAGGGTGTAGACCCCCACCCACGTCTCGTCTGGGGTGACACAGGTACACAGGCAGGGGAACGTCAGACAGACAGGCAGACAGGTAGATGGTCAGACAGACAGGTAGATAGACAGGCAGACAGACAGACACACAGGTAGATGGTCAGACAGACAGGTAGATAGACAGGCAGACAGGTAGATGGTCAGACAGACAGGTAGATAGACAGGCAGACAGGTAGATAGACAGGCAGACAGACAGACACACAGGTAGATGGTCAGACAGACAGGTAGATAGACAGACAGACACACAGGTAGATGGTCAGACCACTGGGTCTGGGCCATCATGTCACATGACACTGACAGGACACAGTCGACCAATAGCAGCCTCACGTTTGCGTGCCGGCTTCCTGTCGGACCACTCCTGCACCTCCATGTTGTCCCCCGGGCCGCCGATGAAGTACTGGTCCTCGAAGGTGGAGTTGGAGGGGATGTCGAAGGGGTCCCAGGCCTCCGTCAGGGTGGTCTTGGAGCACTGTTGGGTCTTGGTCTCGATCTGGAACACCAGCCCACTCTGGTACAGGAAGATGTACTCAAAGTACCTGAGGACGAGTGGAGCAGGTAAACACAGGAACGCCAGGAGCCTCCAGACAGACAGCTGACGTGTTACACACCAGCAGATACCACTGATGGTTAAACGTATAAAGAATAAAACACAGAAACTTAAAGGTGCAGAAGATCCTCTCAGATCAGATCTCACGCTCCCGATATTCCATCCTTTGTATGACGGCTGTGGTTGAAGGGTGGGACGCAATATCTACAAGCCCCCCATTATCGAGGCGAACATACCCGCCGCTAAAGAAAAAAACACTTGACGTGTTTCCTCAACAGAGACACTGCAGCTAAAATAACATGAAGTTGATATCAGAGTGAAACATTACGTCAGCAGGAGGACATGATGGACAGCAGCCAGCCTCCTGAAATACGCTGAATCATTGAGCGATCACGGACCAAAGTGGTCGTCAGGCTGCACCCAGAAACACTGGTAGGCCTACAGTAAGCATTGATCTCATATGATTAAATATGACATGACCCTGTCTATGAAGTTGAAAGAATAAAGAATGAATGATAATGAAGGTGAAGAACGGGGCGGAAGAGACGCCGTGTCCTCTCCGTGTTGACTCAGGGAGGTGATGACCGGCTGGTCATCCACCTGCAGCCTCGTTACCAGGACATGTACTGTGGCATCGACATGTACTGTGGCATCGACATGTACTGTGACATATCACTGTACTGTGGCATCGACATGTCATGCACTGTTGCATTGTGCATTGGTTTTGCATGCAGTAGAAGTTGGGAAGGCGGCCTGCTCGCTATAAAGTACGGTCTCCGTTATCTCAAATCACAACCTACTTCTGACACGGGGTGTGTTTCTTGTGCTGTTGCAGGATCCGGATCCTCTGGTTCTGGGCGTCGTAGGAGACGGCCGCCCGGGTGTTCCGGCCCGTGTTGTGGTCGTACTGGACGGAGCGGCCCTCCCACTGGAGGGGGGCTCGGCAGGGCTCGCTGGGTGCGACGACCCCTGCTTTGGGGAGGCTGGAGACGCACCCCGCCGCCGCGGCGAGGACGACAAGCACAAACCGAAGCATCTTGGATGTCCGCAGGAGTCGATTCTGAAGCCAAAGAGCGGCCTGCTGTCTGCACACAGAACGCGCTGTGTGCGTCTCCCACAATAATCGATCTTTTGTTGGACGCGCAGTTACGCAGCGGGGACGCAGGGCGGTGCGTCAGAGACAACCACGGAACACACGGGATTGGATAGACCATTTCATACAGGATGGACACACTCTTACTGTGCAGACCATTTAGTACAGGATGGACACACTCTTACTGTGCAGACCATTTCATACAGGATGGGGTGAACTTAACCTTTTAAAACGGGCTGCACAATGGAATTAGAGAAATAGATATTCCACCAATTCCACCACATTGAAATGAAGGTATATTCAAATCGATTTCATGTTGATTTTTCTTGGGTTTATAATATTGTATCATATACGCCTCACCGACAAACATAAACGTATAATGTATTTATAGTATCCCGTTATGTTTTAAAGATGCGGCTGTTATCCGCCACCCCACCACCAGGGGGCGACCCGCCCGCCGCTACAGGAAGTGACAACGCGGCGCAGATCGATGACGTAGGACCCCTCAACACGTTGAAAAGCCAGCGTGGGCAAAACAACCCCAAACCGAGGCTTTGGCACCTTTCACTCCCCAAGATGTCTGAAGACTTCACCATGACGCTGGACGCCAGTGACGACGAGGCGCCGGACGAGGTGCGGCTGGAGGATTCCCGGGGAGCGGCTCTGCGGAGCCGGGAGGACGCGCTGGACACGGCGCGGAGGTAGGACCCCCGGGGGGCTGGTCCCCGTCCGTCAGTCGTACGTTGCGGGGGGTCGTTCTGCCGGGGTGCTGTTGGGTGACGCGGGTTCGTCTCGTTTACAGGGAGAAACAAGAGCTGAAGGACAAGCGGAGGAAGAGACACGACCTGTTCCAGGAGCAGAAGGTCTGTGTGTGTTGGGGAAGATGTGATGACGGAGGTTGACTCCATGACGACCCTCTCATTGTCCCCCAGACAGTGGGGTACAAGCCTCACCAACATCTTATGACCTAATGTCCTCCTTCTCCTTGTGTAGAAAAGAAGACTCCTTCCTGAAAACGTCCTGGAGGAGATCGCTGCAGCGCCTCCGAGGTGAGGGTACCCCGGGGTTCTTCTGAGGGTTTTGTGTGGATGTCTAGTGGATTTACAAACTCTCTCTGGTTCTCTTTTAGGGAGAAGAAACAAGAGGAAGAGGAAGAGGAAGGTAACTGCTCTCCATTGTAACACACTGCATGCCAAGTTAGCCACTACACGCTATTCCTATTTTAACTTCTTTAACCCAAGAGCAGGTGACAAGGTATACATTTCTATATTGGTTTTTTATTTTATTTTGTAAATCTTTTTCCTCCCAGCTGAAGAAGAGTCAGATGAGGAAAGTGAGGAGGAAACTGAAGACGAAGGAGTGGGATCAGAGGACGAGATGGATCCATCTGGAAAAATGAGAACGTAATGAACTATTACTTGGTACTTGTTTTTGTATCTATATAAATACTATATATAAAAAGTAAATTCTTACTTTGTTATGAGTCTCACCAGTGCATTGTGGTAAATCAGAACCCTCCATTTCCACCCCAAAAATAACTTTTGGGCTTTTTATTTTTCTGTTTGTGTTGGGTCCGCATGTTTTTCGGCTCCAAAATGGCGGCTCTTCAAACCCCTCTCCCCTCTCAGTCTGCAGGGGGGCTACACAGTGAGGCTGGTGGGGGAGAGCTCGCTAGCCACCTCCCAGCAGCTGGCCGCAGCCAGCTTCCTACAGGACCGGCTCTATGGACCCGGGAGCCGCAGAACCACAAGTAGGAAGGACGCCGCGCAGAGCGGCCATTTTGGCTCTCATAACAAGTGACCTGTGATAACTTTGATATGAATTATGGGGCTTGTATTCAAATCGATTTACCTTGGGCCAGTGGTGCCTGTCTGGTCACTCCCATTGAAATGCATGGGAAACTCCAGAACGCCAAGATGGCCGTTGTTTGCACATGTCCCGCCTCTTCCGGTGCCGTTGCTCCAATCATACGCAGTCACGCTTTCTGCGACACTTGGAAGTTATTTTCAATCATCTTTATTTATCCAAACAGACATGGCCCTTAAGCAGTCCATACCAAATCAGATACAGGCAAGGTTAAAGTTACATTGTTGATCTCTTGCTTTATGGCATGATCTGCGATATCTGACTGAGCGATGACGTCTTGCTGTTAGTGCCGGTGTTGTTATGCCGTAGATGAAACGTTAATTTGATACAAAACCACCAAACCTTTCCGTGATTTTAGCCTGTTTTTCATCGTGATTTCAAACATGTGTATTTTATGCCCTTTAGACCTCGGGAAATGGAGATACAGCTCTCCCCCTATACATTTACATAGGGCCCTGGTCTTGCTAAGACCAAATAGCTGCCCGAAAGGCGTGGCCAATATGGCCGCGAGTGAGAGGACTTCCCTAGAAGGACTTAGCTAGCCCTGTCAAACACTACACTGGGGCAGAAGTCCTCGGACCATGGTCTGTCTGACCATGGTCTGCCTCAGTTTGAGCTCTGCTACAGTGAAGGCCGGCCTCGGCCACGAGACGGGGTCCCTGCATGGACCCCCTCTCTGCTGAGAGGCAACCGGCTGTAGGTTGTCTGGTACTGAGAGGGCGACAGGACCACCGGCTGTAGGTTGTCTGGTACTGAGAGGGCGACAGGGCCGTCAGGACCACCAGCTGTGTCCCTGTCTTACTGAGGGCTTGTCGTTGTGCAGATAAGGAGGTGCTGTCCCTGAAGAACAAGCGGGGCGAGCAGAGAGCCCCGGCCGTGGACTTTGTGAAGAAGGGCTGGGGTGAGTCGACCTCAGAGGAGGCTTTGTGTTCATCTCTTATTAAATATGACGTGACCCGGTCTGGAAAGATGAAACAGTAAACACTTGGCTCGTGAACAGTAGCTGCTCTACGAAACGCTGGCACTAACGGCTGGTTACCATGGTGATGTGTCCCTCAGCACCCAAACACAAGGTGAAGGCTGAGAGGATGAAGCAGCGGTGGATCCACAGGAGGCAGGCCGCCTCCAGCTGAGGTCGGAGGTCAGCGTGGGGTCCCAGAGGGCCGGGGGCCGAGCAGCACGTGTTCTCCTGCTGCCTTAACCTCTGACCTCTGACGGAGACCAGCTGAGACCTGCTGAGGAGCGAGGCCTGGCAGGAGGCATCTGGACTGGGGCTTCTGTCAGGTTTTAAAAGAGTTCCTTGGCCCTGTGGGACTGGCAGTGATAACCCTGTACAATAAACCTGACTGCTATGGTGTACATACCACCCTGTTTCAACTCAATGACATCAGTGTTTACCTCATACTGGGATTAGCAGAATGTTCTCTTCCTTATTCCACATTCCTGTAATGTCAGACATGATTTGTTTAAAGGGTCACTGAGTGTTTGACAAGTGAAGTAGTCGATTAATAACAAGTCAAGTGTTTGGATGAACTGGTAAATATTGCTACAATCCAATGTAGGTGTGATTATTACACCAATACCTTCTCAATAGCTAGTTTTAAAAGGAGAATACTGGTAACTTGAACTATAACCAGGTTTAGTGTTTCTCTTGTCAACAGGTTCAATAAAGATGTTTTGTGACTTATTGGTGTCCGGTAACATTCTGAACACGCGCCTGTCAGCATCCACACCAGCCGGGGTTCGTCATGTTTAATAGAAATCGTTTTCACCCTCACACACATTGCACATCATGTAGTCACCCAGAGGCCACACGGCCCACAGAAACACCCACCTGCTCACTACAGCATGCACAGAGTTCACACCGCACTCAAAACACATCTAGAGGACTGAAGCTATGACTGCTCTCATCCAGACCAACGGTACAGGAGAAGCTCTGAAGCTCCACAGCAGGGCCTGTCCTGCTGAGCTGTGGACCCGCTTGAGGGAGGGGATGAGAGGGACAAAGAAAGAGGGCGGGGGGAGACAGAAGGGGTCCCCCTCAGACAGGAGCGACGTTGTGACTGAAGGAGTCGACAGCGCGGGGATGTCTGCACTCTAGACCAATTAGAGCAGAGCGCCGACTCCTGAGTTCCTGGTTAACAAAGGGTTAATATAAACAGATATAAAACTAAATCATACAAGGTAAAAGGTTCTCCAGCGAGAGTGTTCGTCAGGTTCAGGGAGGTGCTACACCGAGTCTGGCCGTCTCACTCCAGAGCAGTGCCTGGTCCTTCAAAGGCTCCTCAGCCATCTTCTCCTGGGGGAGTGGACTGCCTGCCACGTCACCTGGACCAGGTGAAGGTGTCGACTGGTCTGGACATGGAGCTGAGTCACCTGGACCAGGTGAAGGTGTCAACTGGTCTGGACATGGAGGGGAGTCACCTGGACCAGGTGAAGGTGTCAACTGGTCTGGACATGGAGCTGAGTCACCTGGACCAGGTGAAGGTGTCCACTGGTCTGGACATGGAGCTGAGTCACCTGGACCAGGTGAAGGTGTCAACTGGTCTGGACATGGAGGGGAGTCACCTGGACCAGGTGAAGGTGTCAACTGGTCTGGACATGGAGCTGAGTCACCTGGACCAGGTGAAGGTGTCCACTGGTCTGGACATGGAGCTGAGTCACCTGGACCAGGTGAAGGTGTCCAGTGGTCTGGACATGGAGGGGAGTCACCTGGACCAGGTGAAGGTGTCAACTGGTCTGGACATGGAGCTGAGTCACCTGGACCAGGTGAAGGTGTCCACTGGTCTGGACATGGAGCTGAGTCACCTGGACCAGGTGAAGTGTCCAGTGGTCTGGACATGGAGCTGAGTCACCTGGACCAGGTGAAGGTGTCAACTGGTCTGGACATGGAGGGGAGTCACCTGGACCAGGTGAAGGTGTCCAGTGGTCTGGACATGGAGCTGAGTCACCTGGACCAGGTGAAGGTGTCAACTGGTCTGGACATGGAGCTGAGTCACCTGGACCAGGTGAAGGTGTCCAGTGGTCTGGACATGGAGCTGAGTCACCTGGACCAGGTGAAGGTGTCCAGTGGTCTGGACATGGAGCTGAGTCACCTGGACCAGGTGAAGGTGTCCACTGGTCTGGACATGGAGCTGAGTCACATGGACCAGGTGAAGGTGTCCACTGGTCTGGACATGGAGCTGAGTCACATGGACCAGGTGAAGGTGTCGACTGGTCTGGACATGGAGCTGAGTCACCTGGACCAGGTGAAGGTGTCCACTGGTCTGGACATGGAGCTGAGTCACATGGACCAGGTGAAGGTGTCGACTGGCTGGACATGGAGCCGAGTAGCGAGTGGATGATATTCAACATCACAGCCATGGGGGCTTAACGTGGTGGGATGGGGAACTTTATTACACATGTTGGTGACACTCTGCCGCTTAACAAATATACTGTGAATGCAAGTAACAATCTGGATAATGAGAATTAGAATAAAAATAACAATATCACTCATCTGTCTGACGCCTTGTCAACCTGGGAGAGAACCTCAAAACAACATAACATAATGACGTAACATGTCACCCCCCAACATAACAGACGGTAACATGTCACCCCCCAACATAAGACAGTAACATGTCACCCCCCCCAACATAAGACGGTAACATGTCACCCCCCAACATAACAGATGGTAACATGTCACCCCCCAACATAACAGACGGTAACATGTCACCCGCCAACATAACAGACGGTAACATGTCATCCCCCAACATAACAGACGGTAACATGTCATCCCCCAACATAACAGACGGTAACATGTCACCCCCCAACATAAGACGGTAACATGTCATCCCCCAACATAACAGACGGTAGCATGTCACCCCCCAACATAAGACGGTAACATATCACCCCCCAACATAAGACGGTAGGTAGCATGTCACTCCCCAACATAACAGACGAGGAGCGGGTCCTGCTGCAGACCCTCAGGTTCCCTGGAGGTTGAGTCCACATGCACCTCTCAGGAGTCCCACGGCGGGGGGTAGCGGGCAGAGGGGCGCTCACGTGCACGCTCACGTGCACTTTGTCCGCAAAGCCTCGCCGAGAGCAGAGCGTCCGTACCGCGGGCACGGCCGTCCGGCTAGCCGACATGTTAACCGGCTCGCCGCTAGCAGGCTAGCCGTGGTTACCTGACCGACTGGGGTGGGCCGGCTAGCTAACGTTAGCAGGCCCGGCGCCCCTCAGGATGACCGATCCTCGTTAGCTCCCGTTAGCTACCCCCCTGCTGCTGGCGGTCCTGTTCTCATTAGCAGGCTAGCTGCCATTAGCTTGATGGATGTGTTGATGTTGTGCGTGCTTGGCTACTTGAATGCGCCCCCTGTGGTCGGGTTAGGGTGACCGTCAAGTCGCTGCTAGGTTGGGGGGGCTTTCTTTGGGGGGCGGGGGGCTAGCGCCTGCAGCGCTGCAGTCTTCATGGGGGGTAAAAAGTGTTCTGATGTTAGCTACTCTCAGCTAGCAGTGTCTGAGTGATGTCACAGCCCTGGCTGGGGGGGAGGGGCGCTCGCAAAGAAGGATCCATTACAAGAGTGTGTGTGTGTGTCTGTATGTGTGCTTGTATATGTGCGTGTGTCTCTATGTGTGTGTGTGTATATGTGTATATGTATATGTGCGTGTGTGTGTTAGTGCAGGTAGTGGTCCACAGTAGCGAAGGCGCAGGAGCCACTCCCGGAGCGAGCCATGATGGAGAGACACTGGGCGGCCTGGCCCACCGCCTGGGCCAACGGGGGCTGCTTGGGGAGGTTATGGGTCTCTACAGCAGGGGGAGGAGGAACAGGAGACAGGGTGACACGTTAGGGTGACACGTTAGTGTAAGTGACTCAGCAGGGGACGTCTACACAGGAGCTGCTTCAGCTCTTAAAGGAGTATTAGTATTATAACACACTGTGCAGTAGGCCTACATAGCATTGTAACACACTGGGCAGTAGGCCTACATAGTATTGTAACACACTGGGCAGTAGGCCTACATAGTATTATAACACTGTGCAGTAGGCCTACATAGTATTATAACACACTGTGCAGTAGGCCTACATAGTATTGTAACACACTGTGCAGTAGGCCTACATAGTATTGTAACACACTGGGCAGTAGGCCTACATAGTATTATAACACTGTGCAGTAGGCCTACATAGTATTATAACACACTGCAGTAGGCCTACATAGTATTGCAACACACTGTGCAGTAGGCCCACATAGTATTATAACACATTGTGCAGTAGGCCTACATAGTATTGTAACAAACTGTGCAGTAGGCCTAAATAGTATTGTAACACACTGCAGTAGGCCTACATAGTATTATAACACACTGCAGTAGGCCTACATAGTATTGCAACACACTGTGCAGTAGGCCCACATAGTATTATAACACATTGTGCAGTAGGCCTACATAGTATTGTAACAAACTGTGCAGTAGGCCTAAATAGTATTGTAACACACTGCAGTAGGCCTACATAGTATTATAACACACTGTGCAGTAGGCCTACATAGTATTATAATACACTGTGCAGTAGGCCTACATAGTATTGTAACACTGTGCAGTAGGCCTACACAGTATTGTAACACACTGTGCAGTAGGCCTACATAGTATTGTAACACACTGGGCAGTAGGCCTACATAGTATTATAACACACTGTGCTGCAGGCCTACCTAGTATTGCACTGTTGAGCGTGGAGCAGACAGGTTCTCTCTGAATGGAGTCCAGCTGGTATCCTACGGGGCTGGACCAGGGGTCTGAGTAGGCCAGCAGGCTGAAGGCATCCTGAAGGGGGAGGGAATGACCGGGAGACAGAGAGGGGAGGCAGAGAGAGAGAGTGTTGTTATTACAGTGGCCTTCAGGCGTGTTGTCAACGTGTTCATCTGCATAACCTTAAGATCTGAAACCCTCCTGGCCAACGGCTCCAGCATCACAACACTAAAAGATCAACCCTTCTGTGCAGACCTGAATAATGTTCTACCTGTTGGGTCTGAAGCTCTGGAGAGCAGTAAACCCCCCACTGCATTTAGGAGTTGACCTTAAGATTAGTTGTGGTTTCTTTACATTGCCTGTTGAAGGATGTTGACCAAAGGCAGACAGGGCAGGGGTCAAAGGTTACCTTGAGCATCTTCTTGTTGGCAGAGTTCTTGCCACACTCTCGGCGGAGGTGTTCGCTCATGCTCTGGAGCTCCCTGCCAAAGTGGATCATCCTCTCCACAGCCGCCTGGCTCCCCCCGCACAGCTGCCGTTTGGACTGGCCCGACTCCACCTCTGGGCCCCCAAAGCCAATCAGACCTCGTAGGCATTAGACGTGGATAACGCGGCCGTGGAGACAAAGGGCAAGGTGGGGTGATGTGAGGCCGCCGTACTGACCCATGTCCGCCTCACCGTCGTGAGGCTCTCCGGCGTGCTTGGTGCTGCCGTTCAGGAAGCCGTTGGAGAAGGAGTCCGAGACGCCATTGGTGAAGTGGTCCACCTCCATGTCCACGTCACTGTAGGGGGGGGGGGAGCGGTCAGCAGGCTGACTGACCGCCTGCTGCACCGGCTGGCCAGTCAACACACTGGCTAGCAGAAGGGCTAACGGCCTGCAGAGTGACTGGAGGCCGACAGGCTAGCAGGCGACAGGCTAACGAACAGGCTAAGAGTAACAGGGCAACACACTGGTTAGCCAGACTGGTTAGCATAAGGGCTACTGAAACTGGCCAACAGAAAGGCTAGCAGATGGGCTAACTCGGTGTACCTGCTGATTGGTGGCTGAGTCCTGTTCCCGTTGAGGCTGAGGTCGGACGCCGCGGGGGCGGGGCTAGTGGCAGGGGGGCAGGGCTTGTGGGCGTGAGGGGAGGAGCCATGGCTCTTACTGGACGTCACACCGTTACAGCAGTTGCTGTCAAACCCTGAGAAGACGAGAGGAAGCCATCACACCCGGGACCAGTTCACCTGGACCAGTTCACCTGGACCAGTTCACCTGGACCAGTTCACCCGGGACCAGTTCACCTGGACCAGTTCACCCGGGACCAGTTCACCTGGACCAGTTCACCTGGACCAGTTCACCTGGGACCAGTTCACCTGGACCAGTTCACCTGGGACACCTCGTGGCGTCATGGCCGTTCTGTCGCCAGGCGCTCCTGCTTCTGAGCTATACCTGTGAGGTAGGGCTGGTCTGATTGGCTCTACCCGAGCGGTAGGGCTGGTCTGATTGGCTGTACACGAGAGGTAGGGCTGGTCTGATTGGCTCTACCCGAGAGGTAGGGCTGGTCTGATTGGCTCTACCCGAGAGGTAGGGCTGGTCTGATTGGCTCTACCCGAGAGGTAGGGCTGGTCTGATTGGCTCTACCCGAGAGGTAGGGCTGGTCTGATTGGCTCTACCCGAGAGGTAGGGCTGGTCTGATTGGCTGTACCCGAGAGGTAGGGCTGGTCTGATTGGCTGTACCCGAGAGGTAGGGCTGGTCTGATTGGTTGTACCCGAGAGGTAGGGCTGGTCTGATTGGCTGTACCTGTGAGGTAGGGCTGGTCTGATTGGCTGTACCTGTGAGGTAGGGCTGGTCTGATTGGCTGTACCTGTGAGGTAGGGCTGGTCTGATTGGCTGTACCTGTGAGGTAGGGCAGGTCTGATTGGCTGTACCTGTGAGGTAGGGCTGGTCTGATTGGCTGTACCTGTGAGGTAGGGCTGGTCTGATTGGCTGTACCTGTGAGGTAGGGCTGGGAGCTGCTGGCTTTGTGGCTGGGGCTGCTGAAGGGCCGAGGGGAGGCGGGGTAGCTGTCCTGGGACTTGGGGCTCCTCCCCCCAAGACACCTGACCTCGCTGTCTGTCCCGTTCACCATCTCTATGAACTGTCTCACCCTGGGGGGTGAGACACAGTGTCAGACACATCAAATACACCAGAAGTAAACTATGACCCTGAAAACAAACTAAATATCCCCCATCAAATCAAAGAGCATGATGTTTGTTCCAGGTGTAGAATGTGTGGACCAGGAGCCACTGGGGGTGGTGTTGAGGCAGGCAGGCCTACTTCAGCATGAAGAGTAGGTCTGGGTTCCTCTCCAGCAGGTTGGGGTACAGCTGCTGGGTCGTCTCAATGGCCTCGCCCATCCGGCCCGACAGAACCAGCTTCTGGATCTCTGCAGCGCGCACACACACACACACACACGCACGCAGGATTAAAAACAAAATCCTTTCAAATGTGGTGCTGAAGTGCATGCAAACCACCTGGGTTCAAACAAACAGTCTGGTCCACATGTACATCAGTCAGAGTCCCTCCTGGAGATGGATGATCCGTTCCAGGAGGCCACCAGAGGGCCTCCAGACTGGTACTCACTCTGTCTGTTCTTGATGGAGGCCAGCTCCTCATGCACCGCCTGGTCCGTTGACTTGGCGAAGGCCTCCGCAGTGGCGCAGTAGCTGTGGTGGACCAGGTAGGACGCCACCATCCTGCAGGACCCAGAGCAGGCCATTGGTAGGGCTTCACAACCTACCATAGTGAGCCGGTGGAGAGAGATCTCCACCCCCTACACCACCGCCCCCCTGGGAGAAGACCCAGCTAACCACAGCTCATGTAGAGCCTGTTTCATCTATAGAGCCCTGAATCAGTTGGTCTGAAGGGGCTTGACAGGCCTACATTATGACAGGCCTCCCTAATCTCAAGTCCTACACAACAATCCGTTACACAAGCCTGAGGCCCAGAGTCACAGCCCCGGGCCACCCATCCTCATTTGCATTTAGGAGCAGTGGGTTCAACAAAAGACTGCAGCAGGAAGTGGAGTGTGTGTATGCAAAGTGCTAAATGATTTAGTTATGTGGAGCTACGGGCTGCTGTCAACACCTGGATGTTCTGAGAACCAGGATTCAGTCCAACGTTCCTCAACACAGGGAACACCTACAATAGTTTCACCACATACAGCATATGGATTATAAATGACTGAGGCAGGGTTGATGATTCAGTATAATTATTATACTGAATCATCAACATAGAACTGAATACTGAATATATACTCATTATTATACTATAATAATGAGTGTATATTCAGTATTCAGTTCTATCCCATGATAGCTGCACCCAGTTCCCTTTCCCTCACTATCGTTGACATGTTGTTTCCTTCCCTCTGCTGGCTGCACATCGTCCCGTCTGTAGTTATTGATTAATATCAAACTAATACACCTCAAGCATGCGTGACTCCGGTGGACCAGCAGTGACAGAGTTCTGAGCCCCGGTACCGGAGGACTGGGCCTTACTTCTGGATCATGGCCTGCCACTCGCCCTCACGCTCCCCGATGGGGAAGCGGTCGATCTGGGCCTGGATCTTGGTCCTCCACTCCCTCATGTAGTCCTCGATGTCGAACACAAAGGGGTGCTGGCCGAAGTTGGCGTCCACCACCTCCCCGGGGGTCTGGAGCCCCACGGTGGGGTACAGGTTGGGCTGAGGGACACACAGAGGTTAGAGTCTCCACCACCTCCCCGGGGGTCTGGAGCCCCACGGTGGGGTACAGGTTGGGCTGAGGGACACACAGAGGTTAGAGTCTCCACCACCTCCCCGGGGGTCTGGAGCCCCACGGTGGGGTACAGGTTGGGCTGAGGGACACACAGAGGTTAGAGTCTCCACCACCTCCCCGGGGGTCTGGAGCCCCACGGTGGGGTACAGGTTGGGCTGAGGGACACACAGAGGTTAGAGTCTCCACCACCTCCCCGGGGGTCTGGAGCCCCACGGTGGGGTACAGGTTGGGCTGAGGGACACACAGAGGTTAGAGACTCCACCACCTCCCCGGGGGTCTGGAGCCCCACGGTGGGGTACAGGTTGGGCTGAGGGACACACAGAGGTTAGAGACTCTACACCCCCCAGTGGGAGTTCAGGCAGCATCCTGACAGCTGGAGGAGGGTGGGGAGCTTCCCTCCAGAACTCACAAAGTGGACCCCACTGAGGGTCAGCTCACAGGGGGTTACATCGTCTGACCACATGTCCTCAGCTAGGGACCAAAAAACACACCTGGAGCGTAGACCTGACCTCCCACATGCCATGACATGCGTGTGCTGTGGTGTCCTTTTCATTCCTCCTTAAAACATCATGTGGCCCGTGCTTTGTATGATCGTAAAAAGTGGATCGGTTTTCTGATCAATCAAACCAGTCCTCCACCGACAGCCCTGCATGCCGTCAGTAATCAGAGCGGTTCTGCATCCCGTCCCCAGACACCATGACAGTCTGTATGGGAGGGTCCTGCATCCCGACCCCAGACACCATGACAGTCTGTATGGGAGGGTCCTGCATCCCGTCCCCAGACACCATGACAGTCTGTATGGGAGGGTCCTGCATCCCGTCCCCAGACACCATGACAGTCTGTATGGGAGGGTCCTGCATCCCGTCCCCAGACACCATGACAGTCTGTATGGGAGGGTCCTGCATCCCGACCCCAGACACCATGACAGTCTGTATGGGAGGGTCCTGCATCCCGTCCCCAGACACCATGACAGTCTGTATGGGAGGGTCCTGCATCCCGTCCCCAGACACCATGACAGTCTGTATGGGAGGGTCCTGCATCCCGTCCCCAGACACCATGACAGTCTGTATGGGAGGGTCCTGCATCCCGTCCCCAGACACCATGACAGTCTGTATGGGAGGGTCCTGCATCCCGTCCCCAGACACCATGACAGTCTGTATGGGAGGGTCCTGCATCCCGTCCCCAGACACCATGACAGTCTGTATGGGAGGGTCCTGCATCCCGTCCCCAGACACCATGACAGTCTGTATGGGAGGGTCCTGCATCCCGTCCCCAGACACCATGACAGTCTGTATGGGAGGGTCCTGCATCCCGTCCCCAGACACCATGACAGTCTGTATGGGAGGCTCTGATCCTCAGGCTGCAGCCAGCTGATGTCACCCACCGCCCACACGCTCCCCTGTGATTGGCTGAGGAGAGTGAATCAAGTGATGTTGTCCTTTGTGCTAAAGAGATTACCGTGCGTCCGATGACATTGTGCACGGCGGGACAAAGCCTGCAGAACGAGGGAGACGAGAGGAGGCCGTGTTTAACCAGCATGGCCGCCCAGCCTCTGATCAGCTGAAGAGGGGTGGTGTGTGTGTGTGTGTGTGTGTGTGTGTGTGTGTGTGTGTGTGTGTCTGGCCACCATAGGACTCTGAATGGCGGGATCCCTGCCAAGCCTGTTTGGCTGCTCAATCGATTTCATGTTCAGCCTCAGTGACTCTCTCTCTCCCTCATCAGTCTCCCCCTCTTGTCAGCATTTCATTCTCCCTCGCAATGCTCTCTTCACTACGACAGGAGAGGAAGGGCCGTCCGTGTGTGTGTGTGTGTGTGTGTGTGTGTGTGTGTGTGTGTGTGTGTGTGTGGCAACAGGAACAACGGCTGCAGTTGATATTTTGAAGAAGGATGAAAAGGTCCAACTGAAACTGGGAGGCACCATTTTGAAAAAGGCCCATCATGTGTCAGAAAGTGAGGCACCAGCATTTACATATCAAATCAGGGCTCACCACCCGAACACAACACGCACAGACTGGGTTTCACCCACAAGGTGAGCCGTACCAACACTGGGAGATGTACCTGATGGAGTCTAAAAACATGCTGTGTTGTTTAGTAGGAGTAGACTCACCGGTAGGTCTGTGAAGGCAATACCTGGAGACCAAGACAGACAAAACGTTAGCATGAAAACCACAGCTTCACCTCAACCAGCTATTTTGGAAGCTGCTAGAACCCCCGCCTGTTCTGTGATCTACTAGAACCCCCGCCTGAACAGTGATATACCAGAACCCCCGCCTGTTCTGTGATCTACTAGAACCCCCGCCTGTTCTGTGATCTACTAGAACCCCCGCCTGTTCTGTGATCTACCAGAACCCCCGCCTGTTCTGTGATCTACTAGAACCCCCGCCTGTTCTGTGATCTACTAGAACCCCCGCCTGTTCTGTGATCTAATAGAACCCCCGCCAGTTCTGTGATCTACAGGAACCCCCACCTGTTCTGTGATCTACCAGAACCCCCACCTGTCCACATTTTCTAAACATGCATGCAAGATCCCCAACAAAACGTGCACGTTCTTGTCCGCCCACAAGACGTCCGCCCTTTGACCCGCACGGAGAGCGGGTACCCCAGCGCCCCGGGGGCTGTACCCAGGCTGTGGCCGTTCTTGGTGTAGAAGCAGGTGTTGTTGATGAGGTTGACGCAGCAGCCCACCACGTCACCCGTGGTGAAGGTGGGCCCGTACGGCTGACCCGTGCCGGAGGAGCAGAAGGAGTGGCCGTCGTCGCCGTGGTAACCGTACGAGTGCTTGTCCCAGCCTGAGGAGGAGGAGGAGGAGGGGACGATGAAGGACGGCGGCCTGCTCAGAGACAGCAGCCTGCTGGCCGGTCTACCATCAACCTGTTTGACTCAACACTAATTTAATCCGTTTCCTTGACTGCTTTCCATTTTGGATTTGCCTCAATGTGGGTTATTCTTTGTCATTGCCCACATTGTGAAAAAAGAGAAAAAAAAGTAAGGACGTATTTTCTATTTTCTGAGCCAATTCTGTTTCTACAGGACTGTAGTGCTACCCGGTACAAGTGGGTCCACCAAGTCACAACTACGGCAAATAAAAATCTACTCAAGGATTAAAGGCCAACCTCTTGAGAAAATCAAGAGGTTGGAGTCAGTCGACCAGGAGAACATATTAAGGCACATCATCTCTGACCCCAACACATCCTGGACAGTGAAAGACTGAACTAAGGGCAGGAACTATGGAACAGAGTTCAACTGAAGCACTAATTTGTGCACAAGTGAATCCAAACATGAAATACGGAGCGAATCGCAGATCAAATGGACGTGATCCGGCACTGAATATTGTCCTGTGTTTGTTACGTCAGATTCAATCCAAGTTTTCATGTGTTTTGTCTTAAGTTTTGGTCATTTCATATTTCATTGCAAATTTCATAACATTGTGTTAATTCCCCAGCCTGTTACTGAGGCTGGGGAATGGTAATCATGGATTTAGGTTTTAACTAGCTAGTATTTCTCCATGTTTGTCGCTTGTTCTAAAATCTTAAAAATACCTAAAATAGGATAATGGATTTAGCAGGTAATCTAGAGGACCATTGTTTGAACAGAACTACAGACCTCAGGTTGACTTAGTTCAGACACTTTGAATCAGTACAAACATGGCAGAGCTCCAAACACAAGCCCCCAGACAGAACCAGCGCCTGGCAGTGGTGGGCCACCGGGACGTGCTGTTGAGTCTGGACCTCCGGGGGGGGTCTGTCTGGACCTGGGGGCTGGGGGGCCCACGCTGACAGTCAGTACGTTTACATGCAGCAAGAAATTCGAATTTCTGATCGGATCAGATAATGACATGCGTAAGACCGGATCACTTGTCCGAGTATACATGCCGTTCAGGGAATCGGATTAACAGCCGGAGCGTGGCTGACTCCGGACGCGTATTTACGAATCCTACTATGGCCACGCCAAGTCCCGCCCTATGCCTACGCCTGATTGGCTGAGCTCAATGAGTGCCGCGTACGCTGTGTGGCGCTCTGCGCATGTGCAGAATGGCGATGCGTATGCGCAGAATGCAAAATCCGATTCAGATCCGATTGCTGAGTATACATGCCGTTAAAAGTCCGACTATGATCGAATTATCCAGGTGTAGTTATCCGATTTTAGATGTCCGAAATAGGTCCGAAGTAGGTCGGATTAAGGTGTTTACATGAACTTAAAAAGTCCGAACGATGTCTTATACGATTAGAAATTCGAATTTCTTGCTGCATGTAAACGTACTGAGAGAGTCACCCCACTGCTGTGGCCTGCTGATCTGGCACCCAGCCTTCTGTTATCAGGGCCCCGCGGGGCAGGGTCTCGCCCAGAGTCTCGCCCAGCCTGCCGCCCATGCAGTCTGCTGGGGAGGAGGCAGGGAGAGCCCCCCCTGGGACGCCTGATAACCGCACCAGAGAGCAGGAGGCTCCGTGAGCCAAATGGGGATCATCCGGGCCCTCGGGTACACACTGGACCCACCGTCTACTGAACCACCGGGTCACGCTGCTGCGTCTAGCAGGATGCAGCCCAGCACCACCCACACCCACACCCACACACACACACACTTACCAGGAAGTCTGTTCATGTTGACACCCTGCGCAGAGAGGCCGATGCCCATGTACCTGTAACACAAGACACACCTTTATTAGAACACAACCACAATGACTGTTAAGCACAGAACACCTCCATCAGAACCTGCATTATGAATGTTCCCCTGCACCACTATGAGCCGCAAGCAGGACAGGAGGACAGTAGGTCTTAGGAGGAAATGTTAAGCCGTAATGTTGATCATGGCATAGGGATAACCATCATACTGAATAGAAGGAAATAGAGGATACACAATACAGGGTGTATGTTATACAATAATTACTATGACATTGCCTACGACAAGCTGAGGTAGTGACGACAGATCCTGGTGTATTCATTTCTGTTTATGGCAACCATAGGTAATTAATCTTATTAGTATTCATGACAGAGCTGCTGGCTATGGACTGTTCTAGGGTGTAGAACAACCATCCACTGGAGAACACAGATGACATGGTGAACCCTGGCTAGCTAGACTGTTCTAGGGTGTAGAACAACCATCCACTGGAGAACACAGATGACATGGTCAACCCTGGCTAGCTAGACTGTTCTAGGGTGTAGAACAACCATCCACTGGAGAACACAGATGACATGGTCAACCCTGGCTAGCTAGACTGTTCTAGGGTGTAGAACAACCATCCACTGGAGAACACAGATGACATGGTCAACCCTGGCTAGCTAGACTGTTCTAGGGAGTAGAACAACCATCCACTGGAGAACACACATGACATGGTGAACCCTGGCTAGCTAGACTGTTCTAGGGTGTAGAACAACCATCCACTGGAGAACACAGATGACATGGTCAACCCTGGCTAGCTAGACTGTTCTAGGGTGTAGAACAACCATCCACTGGAGAACACACATGACATGGTCAACCCTGGAACAGGCATGCCTTGCTCATGAGATTGTGGCGGTCCAGGCCTCGGGCCATCTGTACCAGACTGATGTATGACCAGGACACATCCCATAATATCCCCCTTCGTCCTTCATGTCCATGGCTCTCCAGGAGAAAGGATTGCCAGGAACCTGGAGTCTGGGACCCAGGACCCAGCACCTGGCTGGTGGAGGTTCTGCAGCGCAGGCCTGCAGGCCCCTGGGCTGCCTCGATGTCTGTGGAAACATCTGGCGGGATCCACAGCACCCAGAGCTCATCTCATGTTATGGTTGTGTTTTATTTTTAGCCCAGGTGTTGGATTAAGGGTACACTTTGTTGAGATGTGTCCTCTCTTCGTTCCCATTGTGGACTAGGTCAGAGTCCTACAGCTGCTGTGGACCCTGTGGACTGTTGTGTGTTCTGCAGCCCTGCTCATGGAGATCCTCCCAGGGTTCTGCAGCCCTGCCCATGGAGATCCTCCCAGGGTTCTGCAGCCCTGCTCGTGGAGGTACTCCCAGGGTTCTGAAGCCCTGCTCGTGGAGGTACTCCCAGGGTTCTGCAGCCCTGCCCATGGAGATCCTCCCAGGGTTCTGCAGCCCTGCTCATGGAGGTACTCCCAGGGTTCTGCAGCCCTGCTCATGGAGGTACTCCCAGGGTTCTGCAGCCCTGCTCATGGAGGTACTCCCAGGGTTCTGCAGCCCTGCCCATGGAGATCCTCCCAGGGTTCTGCAGCCCTGCTCATGGAGGTACTCCCAGGGTTCTGCAGCCCTGCCCGTGGAGATACTCCCAGGCTGTGTTCTCTTTGGACAAAAGCACAGTCTGCGAAAAGTAAAGTCTGATCCGGCTCTAAGGTGACACGTTTCCACCAACTAATCAAATCCCAAAACAACAAAGTTCTTGGGGTGAAGGAGCATCGAGTCAACGTCTGGTGGTGTTGGCGTGGCAGTACCCCATGGTGTGATGTTTCACATGTCATGGGTCCCTGTGGTGCATCACATACATGTCCTTAAAGGGATATTCCACCATTTTTGGAAATAAGCTCATTTTCCACCTTCCCAGGAGCAAAACAATCGATCTTTACCCTTTTCCCGTTCATCCAGCCGTTCTGTGAGTCTGGCGGTACAACTTTTAGCTGTAGCTTAGCATAGATCATTGAATCGCATTAGACCATTAGCATCTCGCCCGCTTAGAAGTGATATGACGCGCCTCAAAGTATAGTCCCGGTATACCACCGGTAATAGCAGGTAATCACGTTGGTTGTATTGCCGGAAGAAGCCTACAGGGACTATTGAGGCGCTGTGTCATATCACTGCGCCCATGGTACCTTTGCAACTTTCCTTGATTATTACGCCAGAATGAGAGTATAGTTCCGGGTAAAATCAGCCAAAATCGCCACGTTTAATTTTCCGTCGGTCTTATTGCACTTTCAAACTTGAGAAGAGACAAGTTTTAAATGGGAAAAATTCCGGAAATCGTAGTCACTTCTAAGCGGGCGAGATGCGAATGGTCTAATCCGATTCAATGATCTATGCTAAGCTACAGCTAAAAGTTGTACCGCCAGACTCACAGAACGGCTGGATGAACGGGAAAAGGGTAAAGATCGATTGTTTTGCTCGAGGGAAGGTGGAAAATGAGCTTATTTCCAAAAATGGCGGAATATCCCTTTAATGCAGTTACACGTGAGGCAACGTGGTTACTGCTCACATCCCCATGTGACCGATGACGTCACCAGCAGACATTCTGAGCTGTCCCCTGAAGCTACCAACAGGCCACTCAAAATGGAGTCTTCATCCGTTTACAAGCGTAAACACCAGCCAATGAATTCCCTAATCAAATCATTCTGGGGGTTGCTGTGCATCCCCCTGGGAGCCCTCTGCTCAGTGCCACCCCCTACCCGCTGAGCGCATGAGTCACAGGAATGTCATGGCCTGTGATAAATAACATGACATCATCAAGTCCACGCTGCAGACGCAACACCTCCATCTTAACTCCACGGTGAAGCACAGGGTTCTGCCTGTGGGACGGGGCCTGGAAATCAAGCCCGGTCCGACCGCATCGGGTCGAGCAGGACCACCGGTCCCGCAAACCCACCTACCGATCCATTTGTAAATCTACCACACAGGGACATCACACATGGAGGTGACCGAGACTGTGCTGGATCGATACCACACAATGTCCAATTAGCCCCCCAACTGGTAGCGCTTTACAGGGTCATAGGCCCGGTAAAGCACGACGGAACGGGCCCATCACTGGACCAGCAAACCTAGCCCTGTCAAAACACGGAACACCACCGTTACAACAACGAGGGGAACCACCAGGGTGCAGAACAAGGTCTTCTGGAAGGTTACAGAGGGGAAACGACGCCCCTGGCCAATCACACGCCAGATGGTCGACAGCTCGTCAGATCACCGATTGATTGTTGATGTCTGGCGACGTAGTGAGCCGCCAGACACTTGAGGTGCAGGCAGATGGATCAATATGGAGGGGTTCAGCGACAGGGAGCACTGGACCGAGGGCAGGGTGTGAGGGCCATGACGGCCTGGAACCCAAACCCAGCAGTATTTACATGTTTCCACTGCCACCATTTTCCTGTGAGTTCCTATTCTCCACTGGGAGCTACCCAGTGAAACCATTCAGCATTCTGTCAAATGATCACGACCACTGAAAGAGGCCAGTGAGCAGGAGAAAAGTTTATCATTATCATCGTCTGCGAGATTGTAGTAAAAACATTCAAAGGCCGGGTTCACATGTGATGGGCATGGGGGATTCAAACTACCGACCTTCACATCCTGTGTTGGACGGATAACTCCACAACCCTCAGGTTGGCTAGTCTCACCTGGATGACATCACTAGGTGGACAACTCCAAGACCACGATCTGGTCTGCACATCAGTAACACCGATCCATCTCACCGAACACCAAACACCCTGAAACCAAGGAGCTAAGAAGGAGGACTGTGCCCTCTGTGTGCTTACCCGTCTCGGCCTTTGCTGATGATCTTGACCTCAAAGTAGTAGACCCCGCAGGCTGCGGGGATGGGGTGGGTGGCTCGCACGGATGCCGCATCTTTGGGGGTCTTACCGTGACCTGCAGGAGGGAGGACAGAGCTACATGAGGTACCCCCTCCATGTGTGGTTGGGATATAAGCCTCTTTGGGGGGCTTCCTGTTACAATCAGAACCACGATGGGACCTAGTGGTGGTCTAGCTGCAGAGCTACATCACCTTGTTTTAGTTTATAAAGTATGGTTTAGTTATATATTAGTTAGAACCATGTAGTCTAGTTATATATTAGTCAAGTCAGGGAGGTCTAGTCATATCAAGTCATATGATAGTTTGGTATAGTTTTACATTAGTAATGGCAGTGTGGTCTAGATATATTTATCAAGTTAAACTAATTATGATAGTTTGGTATAGTTTTACATTAGTAATGGCAGTGTGGTCTAGATATATTTATCAAGTTAAACTAATTATGATAGTTTGGTATAGTTTTACATTAGTTATGGCAGTGTGGTCTAGATATATTTATCAAGTTAAACTAATTATGATAGTTTGGTAGAGTTACATGTTAGTTATGACATGCATTTGCTTTTGTCATGTATTCCTCCCAATGACCATTATCCACTGAATAATATGGAGGAGATCTAGAACCTTATTACAATCTTATCTCACAATGTTAATAACACAATGTTCCATGTGATGACAGCAGCTCCAGGGATCCTTCATTGGATAACTGGACAACAAAGGATATGCAAACAAAACTAGGCTATGGTTTCTTGATAATCGGGTTCTCACATTATGCTATTGTGTCCTTGTGATGTCATGGCTTGGTCGGGCCCAGCTTGGATAACCGAACCTCCAGCAGCCACATAACCAGTGTGTGACTGTTCTACGTAATGGGACGGACAGCACAATGCCAACTCATTTGATTGACAACAAACGAACAATGGGTGAATTTGGTTTTCGCAACACCGTGTGTGTATGTACCTTAGCCGTGTACCAGAAGCCGCCCGCTGAGGTGTGCATTGTGGAACAAGGTATGCATGCGTGCGCGGAGAGGGCCAGAGCCAAGCCTAGCACTCCCTGGAAGCCCCGTCACACCTAGACTTACACTCGCCTTTCCTCCGAGGCCTGCACCAAAACCCCCATCCGAACGAGCACGCTGCTCGACCAGTCCAGCCGTTCTAACGGCGACTGAACTGGATGTCAAACATGACGCTTATCCAGTAACGTCGTCTTGCTGTCCTACCATGCTTAAACGATGGACTGGCATTACGAAACGTAATCCTTTGACGGTGCCGTCTCGATAGACTCGCCACCCAGATAAAAGGGGACGGGGTGTCTGAATATACACGACACGGGGACACCACGGTGTTTTCCCGAACCAAGCAGACCAGTCCTGGCTCGGATAGTGGCATAATTATGTCATCCTGCGACGCAGAGTCAAATGTGTGCATCAGGCAAACTGGACAAAACCCTGATAAAGAATAAGACATCATGTGGACTACAGTGGGGTGTCTACGGACTGAGGGCAGGCCGACCTGGTTCTGGTCCTGGTCAGTCCGGTCTTAGGGGAACTAGTCGCCAGCTGGCCTTTTTTTGTTGTTGCAAAATGTCCTCTTGTCTTGTTGTTGTTCAACCAAGTAGCCTACTTTGTTTTTAGCCCCAGTGGTAGCGGGCTAGCATGCTAACGAGCTGACAGGCTAGTGCTAGCTCGCTGCAGCAGGCTGACGTAGCGCTGGAGCAAGCTAGCGCTAGCCTGCTCTGGGACGGGGGGCTACAGCGAGCCGGGGCGTACCTTTATAGTGCACACGGAGGTTGTTCTGGGACAGGCCGATGTAGCTGAACTTGTCCTTTGGGCTCCACGACCGAGGCAGCGGGGTCTCGGTCTCGTTGACGGCGGGGTAGAGCCGCCGGAGCCGCTGCTGGAGCTCCTTCTCCTGCTCGTGCAGAGCCGAGTCTCCGTGGACCACCACCGACATGAGGAACCCGCAGCCCGCCGCGGCGGTCGACTGCTGCCCGCCGGACATGACTACCAGGTGACGGCTCCGAATAGACCGAGGCTTGTCAGCAACAAGCCGGAGCCGCTGGTGTCCGTCAGGATCAAGTTTTATTTAGGAGGGGAGCAAAGCTAGTTCGCTAGCACGCTAGGCTAACGGGCTCCACCGTCCGCAGAGAAGTCGCTAGCGCTAGTTAGCTTTCCAGGCTAGCACTGAGATAGCTTTCCAGGCTATCACCAGTTAGCTTTCTGGGCTAGCGCTAGTTAGCTTGCCAGGTTAGCGCTGGTGTTTAGCAACCACCAGCGAAAACAAGCTATTGTTGTCTGAAATTGCTCGGTTGACATCGGCTGACACGAAGTCCCGGAGGCAGCGTCCGAAACAGACAGTGGGACGGTTCATATATCGAGAGGAAAATAAAGAGGGTTTCGACGTTTATACACCAATCACTCGGTCGACATTCGCAGGGAAGTCGGAGGGACACTGGGCCGATCGGCAGAGCTCGGGTAACCTCGATCTTTTGTTTGTTGTCGGAGCTTCGTCCGCGCCTCTGATTGGTCCAGGGCAGGCCCCGTCACTTCCTGGGGGAAGGACAGGTTCATACCTCATACACGGAATGGAGACCCTATTCAGAAATCTGAGACACAATAACTTTGAATTAGATGATCACTTCATGTGCCGTCGGTTAAATCAATGAGACATTGTAAGAAAGCTTTTACATTTTTTGTTGTTGTATTTGTTTCTATAATAACTTTTGTAATAATGCCTAATGGCATTTTTACATGCGTTGTTATTTTAATAATTTAGTAACAACGCTGAAGAGGACTTTGAGGACAGATTATTTCTATAAGAAAGTGAAATAGCATTTGTTGATAAGGACCTATAAGTCAGTACATAACGCATAAAGACTTGACTCAATACTACAGTTGTAACTCCAATTACAATTATTGATGACAGAATGATCTGTGCCATGCAGCCAGCAATCATTGATCTATTCAGAGTTAATTGTGTGTAATGCACTATGATGAGCTAGATGTGGCATGGACATTGACTTCTGCTGTGACACTGACATTCATACACCCCTATCTTATTTGTGTATTCATAAACATAATACAACCAATGTTAAGCATCAGCACACCCTTCTTTGTCATCATCATCATCATCATCATCATCATCATCATCATCATCATCATCATCATCAGAGCCTTCATTTTGTATTTCTGTCTCATTGTAATAGCAGTTGTCAGTCTTCAGAGTGTGTGGTTTGGCTCAGTAGGTGGTCTTGTGAGGTCACACCCCACTGTGAGAAGGTGGGGGAGAGATGGTGCTCTGGTGGTTCCACCCCAGGCTCTGACCTTTGCCCTCCATCAGGCCCAACCACGGATCTACTTTAGGTGCACTATTCATTACTTCTTATTACTTCATATTCATTACTTCTTATTACTTCATATTCATTACTTCTTATTACTTCATATTCATTACTTCTTATTACTTCATATTCATTACTTCTTATTACTTCATATTCATTACTTCTTATTACTTCATATTCATTTAAGAGATGCTTTTCATCCAATGCGACTTACCATGAATTCTGATACGGGTCATTGAGGAGCAGGTAGGGGTTATAGTAGACAGTACAGAGACAGGTCATTAAGGAGCAGGTAGGAGTTAGACAGTACAGAGACAGGTCATTAAGGAGCAGATAGGGGTTAGACAGTACAGAGACAGGTCATTATGGAGCAGGTAGGAGTTAGACAGTACAGAGACAGGTCATTAAGGAGCAGGTAGGGGTTAGACAGTACAGAGACAGGTCATTAAAGAGCAGGTAGGGGTTAGAAAGTACAGACAGATTATTAAGGAGCAGGTAGGGGTTAGACAGTACAGAGACAGGTCATTAAGGAGCAGGTAGGTGTTAGACAGTACAGAGAGAAGTCATTAAAAACCTGATTCCCAATTTGAAGATTTCATGAATTTCCTTGTACATTAATGAACGGAGGAGTGAATGAACAATTGATGAATGCTGGAAAGTGACACACAATAACATGTGTAGGGAGTACCATTAATCCCCCAGCCATCACAATGTACTGTAGCATCTAGAGAGCAGCTAGCTGTTCACGCTAGCAGGACAGGGTCAAAGTGCGTTCTGCACATGAGCGTTTTGTTTAATCTCCAGATAAGCACGGCTTGCAGCATCAGGCTTGTGAATGGAACAGGACACACAACACAGGCCGCCAGGGATTTAGCAAGCAGCATTGATGCATTTACACCATTTTACTACCTGTATTCTGATATTGTGTAGGAAACGTAA
>JAXIVH010000007.1:12965385-12970385 GCA_036785325.1 Urophycis tenuis | reverse complement strand
GGAGGAGTCCACCAGCATCGCCGTCAGCTTACTCTCCAACAGGGCAGGCCTGATAGTGTTGAAAGCACTGGAGAAGTCAAAAAACATGATTCTCACAGTGCTTCCGGGCCTGTCCAAGTGGGCGTAGGCACGGTGAAGCAGGAAGATGATGGCATCCTCCACTCCCAGCCTCGGCTGGTAGGCAAACTGCAGAGGGTCCAGCGATGCACTGACCAGGGGCCGAAGAAGTGACAGGACCAGCCTCTCCAGGGACTTCATCAGGTGGGACGTCAGTGCCACCGGTCTGTAGTCATTAGAGGTGCTAGGACGCGCCCTCTTCGGTACTGGAACCAGGCAGGATGTCTTCCACAGCACAGGGACCCTCTCCAGACTCAGGCTCAGGTTGAAAATGTGCTGCAGGACTCCACTCAGCTGGGCAGCACACGTTCTGAGTACCCTCGGGCTGACGCCATCGGGACCTGCAGCCTTGCCTGGACGGAGCCTGCACAGCACCTTCCTCACCTGCTCTGCTGTGAAGGTCTGTGTGCCGTGAGTGGGGGCAGAAGGAGTCTGGTGATCTGGGTGATCTGATGGTGAGGGAGAGAGAGAAGGAGAGAGAACAGAGAGAGAGGGAGAGAGAACAGGCACGGTGTAGCTGTGGGGGGACGGTGTGGGAGGGGGGGGGGGGAGGTTCAGCAGCAGGGGGGGCATGGCCTGATAGAATACAAAGGCAATCAAGACTTTTGACTTTCGACCTTGACGTATAGCCTAGTATTCTACATGGCCACGCCTCTGGTGTGTGTGTGTGTGCATGTGTGCGTGTGTGTGTGTGTGTGTGTGTGTGTGTCTGTGTGTGTCTGTGCGTGTTTGTGTGTGTGTGAGAGTCTCTCAGCCTGACTGTGAGCCCACTATTTGGCAGCGTGTTCCTGACGGCTGGGGCCAGATACAGGCCTGGGGGTTGAGTGAGTCCTGTTCTCTGTTGTATCAGCCTCACTCACCCGGCAGTAACTACAACCGTTAGCTGGGTGGCTCCACCACAACGTGACACGGTGCTAATATTACATCCAGTGAGTAACTGTTATATCATCACATTAGCCAGGGGATGGATACGTCACTCATACACCAAAGTAATGTGGCCCCATATTTAGGCTATCATTGACAAAGACAAGCTCAGCGCTGAAATATTAACTCTTAATACTGAGCTACACATGTTTACTAACCCACGGGGATCAGTCGTATATCTCTCACACGGCGCGGGCGCCCCTAGTGGCCGTATCCCGCAGCGCAGGCTGAGCCCTGGCTCCTCAGAGCAGGAGAAGAGTCTGCGTCCTGCGAGACGGAGGCGCAACTTGTACTAGGTGGGACTTTTAGTAGGAGGCGTGTCTAAATCACGCATTACGCCAATAGTAGAATACTAGGCTATAGGCCTATGTCAAGGTCGAAAGTCAAAAGTCTTGATTGCCTTTGTATTCTATCAGGCCATGAGCGTAGAAGACAACCTGGACCTGGCTTGACGTTTACACGGCATATAAAGGGCTACTTTTTAAGCCCGAAATGTCTTCAATAAAATTATTCAATGAAATTATTTATTCATCTGCTGACTTTTTGTTAAAGGTATGAAGGGATAAAGTAGGCTAAACTTATGCAGGTTCTCCACGTTAAACTGCTACATGCATTAAATGTCATTGTAAAATTGTAATAGGCTTATTTTCTTCATGCATATGACTCAGGGATGTCAGTTTCACGTAGAACAGTAAGGCTATGATGAAGCTAATCAAGAGCATATTTTTAAATGAGCGGGTCGGGTGCATTATTTTTATATAAGGCCTAATATTTGTGGTCCGAGTTGCGGTCATTTATGTACCTGTGGTGTAATTATTGTATGTGTTTTATAATGTCTTATAAATGGTTGTGGGAGGTCTAGCATAGCAGACACACACGGGGGCGCTGTGGGTCACGCAAGACTATGTTAACTTATAGCAGAGCTGAAGAAGAGTTGAATTCAGTTTTTCCTCCATTCAGTACGTGGTGTCACGCTTGTATATTAATACAGCAAACACCACAGTACCCGCGCACCACTGCTAATCTTAAAGTGATGGTTCGGAGTAAAATTCACCCTGAGGTAATTTCCACCAATAATCCAGCCAAATACCCCCTCAGATGCATTTTTAGCGACGGTCAATATTTATCAAGTTTAGGGGTATCAGCCGAATGGCTTAGTATTGGAGTGCCCGGTACACTGTGTATATCTCCTAAATTACCCCACTAATAATGCATGGATTGTTACCCAACTTCTGTAGTAGTACATATATGGTCTGTACCAGTGATGTGCAGTCAGGGTAGGCAGGGTAGGCAGTGCCTACCCTGAGTAAATTTCATTTAAAAAAAAAAATCCGATACATATATTTTAAAAATTATTCTTAAAAGCCCACACTCAAGTCACAAACAATGACGTTCCAATGGAATTTCAATTGTATAAAGTTAATCTACGTCTCATTTAAGATCAAAACCCATAAAACACGGCGCAAACACGGCGATTCATAACGTTGTAAACGTTAATGCAAACCTGGTTGCCGCGGGAACGCGCAAGCAAGCTTTCCCGGCGTAAGCTTGCATGCATTCCAAAGGCAAGGGTAGGCTCTGCCGGCTCTGCTTATTCATTCATTGACTTCAACGCAGTGAATTTCGAAGTTTGCGCATGCGTATCACATAGTTTACGCGAAAGTCTATGGGCGAGCAAAAGCACTGCTTATTGCCAAATATGGCAAATACAGACCCAGAGAGGCTCTGCTTATGGCGGGAATGCGAGCCAATCACAGCTGCTAAGATGGAAAATTGTTACAATATCAGATATAGCGCCTTTGGCGCCTTAAGGCCCCATCTACACTAACCCGGGTAAATATAAAAACGCACATTCGCAAAGAAAACGATCTCCGTCCACACTATCGTTTTCATATCGTTTACGGAATGTTTTGCAACCATTTTCCACACTGAAATTATTTTGATAAACAATGATTGTCATGGTTACACGACTCCCGCCACGCCTCTCTTTTCGATTACAGGCGCGCGATCAGCTGATAACGTTAATACACACGTTTTTTTTCCATCGCTTAAGCACAACAAGTACAGTGCAGAGTAACGAATATGTGTTACATAATATGCCAAATTGTAACTGAAGATACATAAGTTCATTGATAGACCATTCTTTCAATTTCAACTGCCATGTTTGTGCGTCTCGAGCATAGGTCTCGAGCGACTTGAGTGTCTCGAGCGCAAGCTTGCGGCATTGTCATGGCAACCGAACGTCATTGTTTCTAAAAGCCTCCGTCTACCCTGACCACACTACAACGCGAACCCGGAGTTTTCACATTCATCCACCTCAGCGACCGTTTCTGAAAAGCATCGTTTTCAGCGTCGGAATTCTCCGTTCTAATGTGGACGGAAGGGCTAAACGGATAAATATTTATGCATTTCTGGATTTACCCGGGTTAGTGTAGATGGGGCCTAAGTCAGTATTTTATATGTGATGTACAAGTTCTGCCAGAATGGTTCTGGAGCTCAAAATGAGAACAATTATATTGTGAGAAATGGAGTATTAACATGAAAGTATATTAATAGCGAGTGTACGTTGGAATTTACATTTGTTAATGGTCACTGCCTACCCTGCCACAGACCTCACCGCACGCCACTGGTCTGTACTCACAAAACGAGGCATTTTAAAGTTTGTAAGTACACCAGGAGTTTATTTAAAAGAGCACTTTTCTGATAGCTTCAACTAGCTGTTGCTAAGGCTACCGCTGCGTCGACGTCTCTTCCGTCTTTCCGGATAAGTTTGTAAAAGTCCTCTTCAAAACTCACATGTGTAAGGAAAAGGTTAGTGAATTCAACACTCCATCGAAATGTATTGACAACTGGAATAATTGAATACTTGAAATTAGATTGTGTGTTGAATTCACTAACTTTTTCCTTACACTTTTCCTTACACTTGTGAGTTTTGAAGAGGAATTTTACGAACTTATCCGGAAAGACGGAAGAGACGTCGACGCAGCGGTAGCCTTAGCAACAGCTAGTTGAAGCTATCAGAAAAGTGCTCTTTTAAATAAACTCCTGGTGTACTTACAAACTTTAAAATGCCTCGTTTTGTGAGTACAGACCATAGGCGGCGCTATTAATAGGCTAGGCCCTAAATTGTCACAGAAAATAAAATAAAATCATCACAAAAAACGAAATAAAAAAATAAAATTGTGTTGTTTTTTTAATTCTATTTTAGAAAGCGGTGGGAAATTCATTAAAACACAAATTTTTAAGGTATTATCTATGTCAATGTTTTTTTTTTTGCGTCATTACGTACGCATGGCGTAGCTACAACGCTTTGCTTCTTCTGAAAAGCGTTTGTTACAGGCTCCATTGGAGCCTGTAACATTTTGCAATGCAAATTGCAAAATGTGTAGATATTGTGTTAAACTGTGATGCTGATGGTGCTTCAGTACTGATGAAACAATATGCTTCCACTCTCTCCATCAACACTGATCTTGCCCACGCCGAAATGGTCATGGTGAAAATGAGTTCAGGTGGTGCAACTCTGGAAAATCTAAAAGCCGCTGCCTTGACTGGATGCTTAAATTGGCACTGTCGCTTCCAGTCGGGACCGCGACGTATGAGCGCACATTCTCAGCGATGCGATCATTGATTAATTAAGTATGGGCTAAAATAGCTAAAAGGAAAACAAAAATGAGTAGAGAATGAAAGGAATCATTCTGCTGCATCTCAGTTTGATGAACATAATAATATATGTATCTGCCTATGGGTAAGACTTTTTGTTTTTTTGTACCGTAGCTTCCCCATTCCTCCTGCCCTAGCGCCGCCTATGGTACAGACCATATATGTACTACTACAGAAGTTGGGTAACAATCCATGCATTATTAGTGGGGTAATTTACGAGATATACACAGTGTACCGGACACTCCAATACTAAGCCATTCGGCTGATACCCCTAAACTTGATAAATATTGACCATCGCT
>JAXIVH010000007.1:12922885-12960385 GCA_036785325.1 Urophycis tenuis | reverse complement strand
CAGGTCATTAAAGGGATATTCCGCCATTTTTGGAAATAAGCTCATTTTTGCACCTTCCCTCGAGCAAAACAATCGATCTTTACCCTTTTCCCGTTCATCCAGCCGTTCTGTGAGTCTGGGGGTACAACTTTTAGCTGTAGCTTAGCATAGATCATTGAATCGGATTAGACCATTAGCATCTCGCCCGCTTAAAAGTGACTACGATTTCCGGAATTTTTCCATTTAAAACTTGTCTCTTCTCAAGTTTGAAAGTGCAATAAGACCAACGGAAAATGAACGTGGCGATTTTCTAGGCTGATTTTACCCGGAACTATATTCTCTTTCTGGCGTAATAATCAAGGAAAGTTGCAAAGGTACCATGGGCGTAGTGATATGACGCAGCGCCTCAATAGTCCCTGTAGGCTTCTTCCGGCAATACAACCAACGTGATTACCGGGACTATACTTTGAGGCGCGTCATATCACTGCGTCATATCATGGTGGCCAATGTTTGTAGGGGCGTCTCGTCCTGTGAGATCACACACAGCTGCCTGATGGAATACCTTTACTAACACTAACGTTGATCTGTTGAGATGACACAGACAGACAGACAGACAGACAGACAGACAGACAGAGAGACAGACAGGAAGGCTGGCAGACAGACTGATAAAGAGACAGAAACTGACATTTACACAGACAGAGGGACAAAGGGACAGTTAGATTGACAGAGGAGTCAGTGTGTGTGTCTCCTCCTCTCTGCGTGCTCGTCATGCCACGAGTCACCACCAGGAGGAGCTGTTTGGCTGCTACACAGCTTTCATGATGGAGCAGCTCAACCTGAAAACAGGATGCAGGAGTACCTTTACAAGGGATTTAACAGACACTTTAATCTGAAGCGACAGAGTGATAGATATAGGTATAGATATAGATGGAGGTATATATCTATCTATCTATATAGATATACAGTATATATAGCTATATAGATAGATACAGGGTACATAGCACATGAGGTTGGGGTCGAACGAGATAACTCATATATACATACTGAACATATACATATACATATACTGTACATATACATGTACATATTTGTATATCTATGTATGGATATCTATAGGTCAACATGCTGTCTGTCAGAGGTGTGTTGTGAGAAACTGTGTCTGGCAACGACGCATGGAGATTACCTGACCCAGAATGCTGACAGCTGTGTGTGTGTGTGCGTGTGTGTGTGTGTGTGTCCGTGTCTGTGTGTGTGTGTGTGTGTCTGTGTCCGTGTGTCCGTGTGTGTGTGCGTGTGTGTGTGTGTGTGTCCGTGTCTGTGTGTGTGTGTGTGTGTGTGTGTGTGTGTGTGTGTGTGTGTGTGTGTGTGTGTGTGTGTGTGTGTGTGTGTGTGTGTGTGTGTGTGTGTGTGTGTGTGTGTGTGTGTGTGTGTGCATCAACAGCAGCATTAGTACAGCTCACTCTGGCCCTCTGAACAACAACACCCTGCAGAGAGGACTCCACAACAGTAAACATTCCCGGGGTGGGAGACACTCTGGGGCCATAACAACCTCCCCCCTCTGAGGGCCTCACAGACCGGCTCCACGCCCCCTCACACTGTGTCGGTGCCGTTGTGAGCTTCTGTGGCCCTCGTGTCCTCGTGTCCTCGTGTGCCCGTCTCCTCGTCTCCTCGTGTCCTCGTGTGCCCGTCTCCTCGTCTCCTCATGTCCTCGTGTGCCCGTCTCCTCATGTCCTTGTGTGCCCCTGTCCTCGTGTCCTTGTGTCCTCACGTCCTTGTGTCCCCGTGTCCTTGTGTCCTTGTGTACCCGTGTCCTCATGTCCTTGTGTCCTTGTGTTCTCGTGTCCTTGTGTCCTTGTGTCCTCGTGTGCCCGTGTTTTCGTGTCCTTGTGTCCTTGTGTTCTCGTGTCCTTGTGGCCTTGTGTCCTCGTGTGCCCGTGTCCTCGTTTCCCCCACCGTTGGCTCTAGTCGTCTTTTTCCGGCATGTTGAGACGAGGCCGTCTGATTGGTTGTACAGCTTTAGCCAATCAACACCCGAGAAGAGAAATGGAAGTGAGCAAGGCAGCAAGCGACTTCACCAAGAGGACAGGAGGAGATCAAAAGATCAGATTAGTTCCACTTCATCTGGTGTGATCATTGATCAGTTCCACGTATCCCTGATCAGAAGGAGCTCTGAGCGTGGTGTGGCAGGACAGCGCAGCTGTGTTCCATGTTTGTTGACACCCTCAGGCCGCGCCTCCGCGGCGTCGCTCTGTGACAGAGCAGCACCTCCACGGCGTCGCTCTGTGACAGAGCACCTCCACGGCGTCGCTCTGTCACAGAGCACCTCTACGGCGTCGCTCTGTGACAGAGCACCTCCGCGGCGTCGCTCTGTGACAGAGCAGCTCCGCGGCGTCGCTCTGTGACAGAGCAGCGCCACCTGCTGCTCTGGAGGTCCTCTCCTCCCACAGGGAGCAGGACGTCCGGCCGTACTCTTTCTTTGTGTGTTCTCCTGACTTCTCCTGACTTCTTGGCCAAGACTCAGGCGCTGTGAGCTGGCCTGTGATGGCGGTGTGGTGTGTCAGGGCCTCAAGTAGGCCACTGTAGAAGTGGGAATGGTACCAACAACCTCAGAGTGCCCCTCGTTCAGGGTTCAGACATTTCTGAAAACGTTACGCAACACGGCCTCAAATCTCAGTGAGCCTGAAACCTGAGCAACGTGACGCACACACACACACACACACACACACACACACACACACACGTGCCGTACATCTTCCTCGTCATTGTGATAAATTTAAACCGCCATCAGATTTCCAAATGTCAAGGAATTCCACTGCTGGTTTCCATGACAACCATAAATGTGTACACTACACATTCTCAAATGTGTACTCTACACATTCTCAGCGTGACAACTGAGAAGTGTGTATATGTGTGTGTGTGTGTGTGTGTGTGTGTCATGACACAGCTCCTTCCTCACTCTCACAACAAACAACTAACGTCATCCCAGGATGACTTCCAACCAATCACGCCCCTTCTCTGGAAGGATCAGCAGGTGTGGCTAACGAGGCCGGCCCTCATTGGCTGGTGACCCTCTGTAGTGTCACCATGACAACAGACCCGGCAGCTGCTTCGATGACATCATCCCGATGCAAACGCTAAACGGGAAGCCTGACAGATTGACGAGCAATGTGTTGACTGTGGAGACGACCCCCCGCTGTTCAGTGAATATGAATAATGAATCCACTTCAGGAGTTGTGTCCATGTCCCTTTATGTAACGATTCACACGTGAAGCAGGAGGCCGCTGACCAGTCCTGACGAGGCCGTGGAGGGAGAGCCCGGCCTGGGGCTGTTTATCCCCTGCTAGCCTCGCAGCGTCCCTGTGAAGCAATGTGTGTTTGTGTACGCTAGTGCTAATGCTACAGCTAGCGCCTGACAAGCAGTTGCTCAACTTCTGAGAAAGCATCTGTCTGCCCCCCCCCCCCCACCCCCCCCACCCCCACCCTCCTCAGACCACCACTCTCAGGGGAACGTTGTTGTTGTGGAGTCTGTGATGCAATCACAATGTTCCAATCAACCAATCAGCACTCACTGTTGACACACACACACACACACCTCCGAACCACGCCCCCTCAGGGACACACCTCCACACTGCAGGCCAACCAAGCCTTCAATGAGCACAGCTAGAGACAGACAGAAGGACAGAGCAGGGCCTGGAGATCCAAGGGAGAGAGAGGGCGGGGGGAGGTAGGGTGAAGGAGATGGAGAGAGGAAGGGGAGGGAGGGAGGGACGGAGGTAGGGAGGGAGAGAGAGCAGGTTATGGAACAGGGTTTATGTTCGGACCAGAGGGGGCTTGATCTCACCAAACACACCCCTCTCCAGCCCCGTCTCTCCCCCCTCTATACTCCCCTCTCCAGCCCCGTCTCTCCCCCCTCTATACTCCCCTCTCCAGCTCCGTCTCTCCCCCCTCTATACTCCCCTCTCCAGCCCCGTCTCTCCCCCCTCTATACTCCCCTCTCTAGCCCCGTCTCTCCCCCCTCTATACTCCCCTCTCCAGCCCCGTCTCTCCCCCCTCTATACTCCCCTCTCCCTCACCACCCTGACACCAACCACCACACCCTCCTGCCCACCGCTACCCCCCACCCCACCTGGTACCCCCACCTCGCCCCCAGACCCCCACTTTAGAGACCCCCTCACAAACATCACCTCGCTGATCCCCTTACCCCTTTTCCACTTCTGCCCCCCCCCCCCCCCCTCCCCCCTGGCTCGTGATGGCCGGCCGGTAGGAATCTGGTGTGACCGGGTTATTTTTAGACGGGCCTGCTTGAAATACCCGCGGCGGGGGGCTTCATCTCAGATAAACACAAGCTGCTCCCGCGCCCAGCCACGCGTACCAGAACCTCCGCCTGGCCCGACCCGGAACGTCCCCGTATCACCGTAGATTCACCCTCGGTTCCTCGCCCTCGGTTCCCCAGCCTGGGTTCCATCCCACGCTTGTTTGCTGCTGTCCAAAGCCAGCCCTGAAGACCACCGTCCAGAACCAGACCACCTGAACCTCTTGGCCCGATGTCCTGCAAGGAGACAGCGATGAGGTAGAGGATGAAAGCTCTGCGTGTGTTCTGGAGGTCCCTCTGGGGTTGTCCTGGGGACCGGGGTAGGGGACAGAAGCTTGTTTGGACCAGGCAGCCGGTGGTGAAGCAGGGTTGTTCTGGAGCAGAGACAGGACAGATGGAGCTAGATAGAACACAAGCTATCCATTTTGTATTCATGGTTAGAACGTTGACTGTGTTCTGTGCTGAGGGCTCCTTGTAATTGATGATATTACGTATTCAAGTAGTACACAGTAGAAAGAAACCTTGTTTACGGGCTTCTGGAGGTTCCTATGCAGGTTCTTGTATCCTCGGCCGCGGTACCTCTGGACCCTGGGGTCGTGTTGAATGATTGTTCTCCTGGTTTTGTGAAGATTACGACTAAAATGAACTCAGTACTGTCAGGGGAACTGAAGTCTTCTGACAGTACTCATCATAAACACACACTAGCTGCCTCAGGGGTAAAATTACTGTCACACACGCACACACACACACACACACACACACTATTTACTTCCACACATGTTCTGAAGCCGTGGTATTATGGCCTGAAATTGTCCGCCTGCTTCTATTACATATATTCTTCTGTGTCGAAATATATATATTGTATAATGAATATACTGTAGCTAGGCCTGCATTATACTATTTAATCCCATCAAAGGTCCGGTCAGGACCTCAGAGCGCCTGTGGATGTTAGAGAGAGAGGCTTCATGAGCTCAGCTGATCAACAGCTGCCCCCTAACAGGCTCAGACCAGACCCTGGACCACCTGTTCCCCAGCAGACCCCCAGACCCTGGACCACCTGCCCCCCAACAGTCCACAGACCCTGGACCACCTGCCCCCCAACAGTCCCCCAGACCCTGGACCACCTGCCCCCCAACAGTCCACAGAGCCTGGACCACCTGTGCCCCCAGCAGAATCCCAGACTCCCCAGTCAACAGAACAGAGTCTAGGGTCTAGACCATAAGACTAAAGCTCACCTGTCTCCAGACTGTATCCAGACTGTAGACCCTCAGACCTGCAGACTGTAGCCCCTCAGACCTGCAGACTGTGGACCCTCAGCCCTCCAGACTGTAGACCCTCAGCCCTCCAGACTGTAGACCCTCAGACCTCCAGACTGTGGACCCTCAGACTGTAGACCCTCAGACCTCCAGACTGTAGCCCCTCAGACCTGCAGACTCCAGCAGTCAGGCTGGTGCATTGTTGGTCATGCGATACAGCATGGGCTGGTTGCCAGGAGATGTGGCTCCCAGGAAGGTGAAACTGTAACCCTCGCCAGGCGTTTGATCACACAGTCTTCCATGTCGCTTCCCCGCGCTGACCACTTTCCAGGGAGGCTGTTGCCTGGAGCGCAGGGGGCCGCTGGGTGGAGGGCAGGTGAAAGGGTTCATGAGGGAGGCGGGAGACGTGTCTGCCCAGCCACCAGGGGGCGTGTTGGCTGGGAGCTAGCGTCATGAAGTTGGTCTTCGTTCTTCTCCACCGCTCCAAACAGGAAACCATGCCCGGCCTAGCGCCAGTTTCCAGCCTGCTGGTGAATGCCAGGGGTATTCTGGGATGGAACATTGTTATGACTAATCAGGTCAGGCTCAGTAAGTGGACAAGAATGTTACAAAACAGCTGTGTGTGTGTGTGTGTGTGTGTGTGTGTGTGTGTGTTTAGCATTACATTTTGTCCTCTGAAAAGTGCCAAGTCACTATCATGCCATCCTGAAGCTGCGGGGAGAAAGACAGAACCGTTCAGAACCTTTCCAGTTCAGAAGACAGGGCCTTCTCATTGCTTCGCTGCACCAAATGCTTCCCCACATGAATGACGTTTCAGACTCACTTCAGTCTCACCTTTATCTGTGCGAACGGAGGACTCCACAACCGGCAGTAAAAAACCAGCAGATAAAATCCTGGGCAGTAACCACGGGAACAACAGTGACCTTTCACGATGGGATGTCAGCAGTTTACCAGCCAGCACGGTCACATGGGGCAGCTTTCACTACCACTGTGCTCCACAGCAGCCATTTGGGGCTTGACAGAGGAAAATGGCTGGCGAGCTCTTTAAGAGCTCGCCATGTCTGTTAGCATGCTTGGTGTTTAAAGAGACCTGGTCATGCTGGGTGTTTTAGAGGGACCTGGTCATGCGAGGTGTTCTGGAGGGACCTGGTCATGCTGGGTGTTTTAGAGGGACCTGGTCATGCGAGGTGTTAAACTGGTTGCCAGCTATTTTTAAACTCCACAGGTAATCACGTTTGCCTTCTAAGTTGCACTTTAGCTGGTTGGTACAATTTGCACACATCACCACTGTTTCTCCGGGAAATTGAGAGACATTGAATTGTGATCGCAATAGACAACGACATTCCCTCCACTGTTGACATGATGGAAGAGAGTTTTATCCCTGGCACAGCATTAGTCTGAATCTCATTCTGAGAGGCAGGCTGATGTGCTTCCCGTGCTAGTATAAACCACAACATGAGTGATCCTTACCCGGGCCAAACCCGTAGGTTCTCCAGAACAGAGGTTCCCAGCAGGCCTGTGGACCGGCAGCTGCCTCGGAGGGAGAGCCCTGCTGGGTGTGTAGCGTGTCATCATATTCCAGGGCCACGTGCCTCGTGCACGCTCGTGGCATGTCGGCCGTGCACGAGGATACCTGGAAGTCGCAGCAGCTCGGCTTTCCCAGCTCCTCAGCAGTCCCACGCTTCCTGGAAGTTTGTGGACCGTGTCCAGTGTCACCCCAGCACTCAGAGGACCTCATCACATCATCATGACCTCACCGTCCTCAGGGCTGGGGGGGCCCACATAGTGGGAGCACCAGACAAGGGCCATGTCAGATTATTAGAAGGGATTAAAAAACTATTAGATTAGTAAAAAAAAAAAAAGTGTGTGTGTGTGTGTTCTGGTGTTTAACACTCTGTGTGTTCTGATAGCTGGAAGCTGATGGACCCGGGGGAGGCGGGCGGGTCGGCGACAGAACCTCCCCTCAGCGAGGCCTTCACTCTCTTCCTCCAGGAGACCTCCTCCTTCAAGCAGCAGAACCCCGGCAAGGTCAGAACCACAGGGTCCAAAACACATCTCTCCAGGCTCAGGTCTTACTAAAAACTACACCACAAGGTCAGAACCACAGGGTCCAAAACACATCTCTCCAGGCTCAGGTCTTACTAACAACTACACCACAAGGTCAGAACCACAGGGTCCAAAACACATCTCTCCAGGCTCAGGTCTTACTAACAACTACACCACAAGGTCAGAACCACAGGGTCCAAAACACACATCTCGATGGACCAGTCTTACCAACAACTAGATCCTAGAAGTTCCTTGAACAGGAATGCTTGATGGGATTCTGATGTGGTCCAAACCAGAATTGTTCTTACAAAGGTTCAACTATGGAGGTGGGTTTGGTCAACACCAAAAGGTCCAAACACATGTCTGTAGTCATGTTCTTACGAAGGCTGGTCTGGATTTTGGTTTGGACTGAACCAGACTTGATTATGTTTTTGGATGTTCTGGTCTAGCAGAACGTAAAGAGTGAAGCCCTTTTGAAAGGATGTGTTGGATCTTAACCTGAGCTTCTCGTTGTGTTTTCTAGTTTTGTTTGCTGGTCTGCAGCTTGTGTACCTTCTTCGCCGTCCTAGGACGCTACATTCCAGGGATCGTCGTCTCCTATATTCTAAGTATGACTTTATATTCAAATTAACTTTATGTGTATCTTCTTGGTACAACATTTGAAGAAACATATTTACCAATACCAACTGTGATATTCACAACCTTCTGGGCTTTCCTTCCACGTCCACTCTGTCCTCTGCAGTAATGGGGGTCTTCCTGTGGCCTCTGATCTCCTCCCAGGAGTTCGGCTTGTGGCTGAAGCCAGTTCTGCAGAAACTGGACTTCGGCTTTGGCGAGTTCCTCCAGAGGATCAAAGATAACCACGGTAACGCGATGAGCAGTTTACACACATTTACTATCTACCACCATTTAGGAACTCACGCTCTGATCCAGAAACACTCAGCGAACTGAGCGGTCATTCTGCTCCAGGATGCCTAAAGACAGTCACACAAGTTCCTAGAACTCGTCTTTGTCAGCATAGTACCATCATATGTGCTCACACAGTGTATGTACAGACTGAGGTGTACTGGCGTTGTGTGGCTGTGCGCTGGGCTGCTGACGGTCCTGTTCACACTGTGTGTCCCTCCAGAGAGGAGACTGCTCCAGGCCACGTCGGACAAGGAGAGCATCGAGGCGGACCTCTCCTCCATGTTCCCCAAGGTCAGCTGACCTCCTCCGTGACCAATCAAATCACACCCCCTGCTCACGGCCAGAATCTCGTTCCTTTGTTGTGGAGAGCGACCACTTGTTTTGGCTTCCACCATCACATGCAACTGGTCCGTTTCCCTGGTGACCATGGGTTCCCATGGAAACTGAATTAATCTCTTGTCTCTCATGCTTGGTGGCTGCTCCATCATGATGAACATCAGAGCCTCATCTTGGTGTTCAGTGTGAGTGTTGTGTGAACGTCTCTGGGTTCTTCCCCCAGCTGGACTCCACGGTGTGTAAGGAGATGTCTGTCTCTGACACCGAGGTGTCGGACCTCACCTGGACCGATAACGGGACCTTCAACCTGTCTGAGGGCCACACGCCGCAAACCGACAACTCTGAAGGTGTGTTAGAAGACCTCCTGGTAGACACATCCCAACGCACCTCAACCTCTCACGGCCCTGCGGTCCAATCACAGACCTCCATAGAGACTTAACTTCCTATGTCCCTCTGGTCCTACCACAGTCACTGATAAAGACCGTGTTAACTTCCTGTGTCCCTCTGGTCCTATCACAGTCACTGATAAAGACCGTGTTAACTTCCTGTGTCCCTCTGGTCCTACCACAGACCTGGACAAGGAGGAGGCGTTCACCAGGGGCCTCCCAGAGTTCCCGTCACTGGACAACGGCGCGGGGACCAACGGAGACGACGACGACGACCTTAGCATCGGCCTCCCCACCCCGCCCGCACAGGCCCGGCGGCCAATCAGATCCAAGCCGGGCTCGGCGGCCCAGCCCCCCCGGGACCACACAGACCTGGCCTTGGAGCTGGTCAACCAGATGGCGAGCGACGCCATCGCGGCGGCGGTGACGGCCGCCATCCAGGAGAGGATAGAAGCCGCTGTCGGCATGGCCATACCCACCGACGCCCAGGCTGGGTCGAGACTCCCAGAATGCAGTGCGGCTCTGCTGCCCATTGCGCTGGCGGAGGAGGAGTCGGACAGCGAGGTGGAGGACTTTGAGCTGCTGGACCAGTCGGAGCTGGAGCAGCTGGACCAGGAGCTGGGCCTGGCTGTCAGGAGCAAGAAGACCCCTGAGGAGGGGCGGCGCCCGGGGGAGGCCGGCCAGGACGCCTCCTCCCCCGGCTTCTTCTCCAAGCTGCTGGGCCGCCACTGAGGGGAGGTGGGGGAGGAGGGGGAGGTGGGGCAGGAGGGGCAGGAGGGCACCGAGGACTGAACCTGTGGGGGGGAGGGTTCTCCTTCAGGAAGAACCGCAGGGGATCACGGGAAGGAGATATCTGCATTTGACCTTTTTTCTCATAGAATTCATTAGAATTTGTACCAGCCATGTGCGGGTTGTGTAGCGTCATGAAGGAGGTTGGCAGGGTGTCTGGCTGGAGGGTTAGGATTGTGACCAGCCTGTTCTCGCTATGAGGGTATGGTGGTGAAGGGCCTAGCTGGATGGACGTTGGGACTACAGGCGTCTGTCAGTTCTGGGGCCATACCGGCTGTTCTACTGGTCGTTTTGTTGTGGATATCCATCCAGCTGGAGGCGGAGTCACCGTGTGTTAAGGAGCAGGGTTCTGTCCAATCAAAAGGCTGCTGGTCCGGGGAGTGACAGCTGACACTGGAATGTGTCCAACACTCTAAATTGACACCATCCCCCAGAATTCCACAGCCATGTATCACCAGATAGTGTGACGATCACCTGAGCCTCTAATGTCACCAGATCACTGAGGGATGGCGCCAGAGTTCAGAATGTTAGATGGCGGTTATTTTATATTGTGTTTTTTATTTTTGTATGTTTTTTTTTAGTTAAGAGACTTAGCCTTTTCCATATGACATGCAGCAGGTCTCATCATATTATGCATGTGAATCTCATTCAGCCATGAACTTGAACTCCACTTGGTTTGGTGTGTCAGAGATGCAGGGGGGCGTGCCTATCCTATCAGGCATCATCAGCGAGAACCGGAGTGATCAGGAACCTAAGATCAATACAATGATTGGGAGATCACAGCCTCGATGTCATGTGTTTGACGGGTCCCAAGACAAACAGGTAAAGTTAAAATGGCCTCTCTGTGGTTATTAAACCATCAGTGTCTCTTCTGCCGTCAGTTCATCTGTAGATATGTGCCTAGTACAACACAAGGGGTTACTTAACCAAAAAGACCACTGCATTGTACAACCCTGTCAAATGATCCCTTGCCAACGTTGAGATCATCTCACTGTTTACTGCAGTGTAACTCGACATGCTGGTGAGCGTCCTCAGTAGTGAGACCACAGAGAAGGACTAGCTCCCTCCTGATGAGATAACAACGGTAGTTCCTGCAACACACCTCCTGTCTACTGAGCTCCAAACCAACATTCTAAAAGCTAACTATAGTTGTATGTATCAAATAATAAAATAATCAATAAAACAATCAAATGCTACGTGTGGTACTTTCAGCTTGAGTTGACCATGTAATACATATCAATAATAACATAGTACATGAATAAGAGTGGTTAAAGTAAAGGCCTCCTAGTTAGGCTCAGGAGGGGAAGCTCTCAGCAGTGAGAATACATGTACATCTCTACAAATATATGCTGACTTCTATTCATCTCGATATCATCCATATCATCTACATCTCTATTCAGACACTACACATTGTGCGACTGCAGCCTGCGGTCTGTCCTCTAGAGGGCAGTGGCGGCCCGTCGGCGGCCGGTGACGTAGTCGTGTCGTCAAAGTTCGAAGGTTACAGGGAAGAGGAACTCGTGGGTCCGCAGTGTGCGTCGGAAAACAACATTTCGTCACCCAGACGAGGACGGAGGAGCTCAGTCTGTTCTAAAGTCATTACATTAAGACGGGGCGTGGAGGAGCTCAGTCTGTTCTAAAGTAAGTACATTAAGACGTGACAACACGGGCGATTGTCAGACGATGACGTCAGGGTTTGGCCAGCATGAGGCTCAGCACGAGAACAACATCCAGGGATCACACTGTGGATGTACTGTTAGAGTTGTCTTCTATCTGTCTCACTGTTATACATGTCTTACGCGTCTTCAGACGGGCTGTAGCGTTAGGTTGGGTACAGGACTGAACAGAGAGGCCTTCATGTCTACGTGGGGTCGCTGATGCGATACAAACACATCGGTAGTGTTTGTCTTCACGTCATTTGACTTGAGTTGTGTCTCCGTAAGCCGCCTGGTCACGCAGCGGGTCTGCTTTACAGGGACGCGTCGGGCCTGTGGGGAGGAAACCTTTAACGGGTCATTCTCCTAATGCACTACAGTACGATCACACTTCACACGGTGAGGTAGAACTGGGGTTTACAGGCATGGGCTGGATGAGGGAAGTCCTCAGTGTGACGTCATGTTAGTTCATCCGGGTCAGAATTCAAAGTGCGTCAAACCAGGTGTGATCAGCCATGACCAAAGCTAGCCTGTAGTGACGTCACTCGCGACGTACCAGCCTGCCAGTTGGTACGGTCCACCGGGCTGTCGGGCTTATCCACTACCTCGTCACATGACGTCACTACAGGCTTTGTTTTAAAATCCCGCCCCTTCCCCGTTTCACCAGCAGATCGCCCGCGTCCAGTCCAGCCACCGGTCCTCTGCTCCAAGCTCGGGGGTGAACGCCGTCTGAACGCCATCGCAGCGCCGCCATGTCGTCCTACACCTGCATCAGCTGCCGGGTGGTGTTCAGCGACGGCGAGGTGCAGCGGGCGCACTACAAGACGGACTGGCACCGCTACAACCTGAAGCGCAAGGTGGCCGCCATGCCGCCCGTCACCGCCGAGAACTTCCAGGAGCGCGTGCTAGCCCAGCGCACCGCCGCCGCCACCGCGGCCGCCGCCCAGCCCGGCGTGGCGGTGGAGAGCTGCACCACCTGCAACAAGAGGTTCTCCAGCGCCAACGCCTTCCAGAACCACCTGCAGTCCCACAGGCACCAGCAGGCGGAGAAGCAGGCGGTGCTGGCGGCCCAGCGGAGGGTGGAGCAGCTGAACCAGAAGAACCAGGAGAAGGGGGAGGAGAAGGGCCAGGAGGGGGAGGAGAAGGGGGAGAAGGAGAGGGACCACAACAGCCACAACGAGGCCCTGCGCCAAGCCCTGAGGGAGCAGCGGAGGGGGGGCCCGGCCCGGGGGGAGGAGGAGGGGGAGGCGGGGGAGGCGGGGGAGGGAGCAGGAAGAGGAGGAGCGCTGAAGAAGCAGCGGGCGGAGAAGCCCCCGAGGCTGGTGTGGCTGGAGGAGCAGGCCAGGAGGGTGGGCGAGCCGGAGACCCCCACCCCGGAGGGTGAGGAGACACACACACACACACACACACACACACAGACACACAGACACACACGGACACACACACACACAGACAGACAGACAGCCACACACACACACACACATACACATACACACACAGACACACACACACACAGACACAGACACACACACACACACACACCGTGATGAACATGAAGGAGTGATCACGGCTTGTGGCTCCAGATGAATGGGAGGACGTGGACGGCGAGGAGGAAGACGACGATGAGATGGATGATGAAGACGACGAGGACGACGATGGTGAAGAGCCCGAGGAGACGATGGAGCAGGGGGATGGGCCGGGGGCGGCCCCCCCGCCGGCCGCCGTGCTGCCCGGGTCCATCCCGGACACCGACTGCCTGTTCTGCCCTCACCACTCGCGCTCGCTGCTGCGCAACGTGGCCCACATGACCCGGCAGCACAGCTTCTTCATCCCCGACCTGGAGTTCCTGGTGGACCTGCGGGGCCTGGTCCGGTACCTGGGTGAGTCCGGGACACACACTCTGCTATGGTCTGGAAGCTTCTAATAGTTCAGAATCAGATTTGGGAGTGTTCTAGAATCCTCCTTCATTCTTGCAGATTTTAACTTGATATAAAGACTTTCTTTACTGGTTATGAGCTAGGCCTCCCCTCTGTCCCCTGGGGCCCCCCTCTGTCCCCCAGGCCTCCCCTCTGTCCCCCGGGGGGCCCCCTCTGTCCCCTGGAGGCCCCCCTCTGTCCCCTGGGGGGCCTTGTCTGTCCTCTGTCCCCGGGGCCTCCCCTCTGTCCCCCGGGGCCCCCCTCTGTCCCCTGTCCCCTGGGGGCCCCTGTCTGTCCCCCAGGGCCCCCCTCTGTCCCCCAGGCCTCCCCTCTGTCCCCCGGGGGCCCCTGTCTGTCCCCCGGGGCCCCCCTCTGTCCCCGGGGCCCCCTCTGTCCCCTGGCCCTCTGTCTGAGCGGTGCCGGTGCTGTGTGTCGTCCTCAGGGGAGAAGGTGGGCGCGGGGAACGTGTGCCTGTGGTGCAATGAGAAGGGGCGCTCGTTCTACTCCACGGAGGCCGTGCAGGGTCACATGACCGACAAGAGCCACTGCAAGCTGTTCACTGATGGGGACGCCGCGCTGGAGTTCGCCGACTTCTACGACTTCAGGTGAGGAGGCGGGGCCTGTCCAAGTAAGTAAGTACAGGGGACCTGGGAAAAGTCTGGCTGCAGACCCGGGTGCAGCCAGACTTGGGCCCGCTGATCCAGGCCTGAACTGCTATCGATCTGGACGTCTTTAGTGAGCGCCGTGAATAATTCATGCGAACATATCCTCGCGGATGGCCAGCAATGTGTCGGGCGTTTGGTTGTTCACATCTCAGATCAACAGACCTTAACGCGTCTTCCAACACCTGTAGCCCTCAACCGGTGTGGTCTCAGCAGACCTGGAGCCGGACGCCTCAGGAATCTGAAACGTTGAGTCGTTTAGCTGACCCTTTTATCAGCAGTTCAGTATTCCAGTGAGCTCCATGCCACTGAGGAGCAGGTAGGGGTTAGACAGTACAGAGACAGGTCATTAAGGAGCAGGTAGGGGTTAGACAGTACAGAGACAGGTCATTAAGGAGCAGGTAGGGGTTAGACAGTACAGAGACAGGTCATTAAGGAGCAGGTAGGGGTTAGACAGTACAGAGACAGGTCATTAAGGAGCAGGTAGGGGTTAGACAGTACAGAGACAGGTCATTAAGGTGCGACAGTAGCTCAGTGGCCAGAGCGGGTCGTCCGCTAACTGTAGGGTCGGCGGTTCGATCCCCCTCCTCCTCCAACTGTCCACATGTCGAACCGCACAAATGTACTGATTGTAAGTCAGTTTGGACAAAAGCGTCTGCTAAATGCACCTTTAAAAAAAAAAAAAAATCATTAAAAAAAAACAAAGCGCAACCACGAGACTACTTCCACCCACCTCAGAGCTGAAGCTCCTCCCCCCACTGTCTCTCGGCCAATAGGAGCAGCTACCCCGACCAGAAGGAAGGAGAGGATGCTGAGATGACGGAGGGAGATTTGGAGTCTCTGCCTGATGACAAGAGCCTGTCCTACGATGACGACACTCTGGAGCTCACACTCCCCTCAGGTGACCACCCCAAGACCTGGCCCCGCCCACAACCCAAGGCCCCGCCCACAACACCTCCCCCACCCCGATAGCTACATAATGTTAACCCTCCGGTCGGCTACGTTCACCTCAGACTCCTGCATCACTTTCACACGTCCAGTCAAACCGATGTGCACTCACTTGTACCTCAGGAACACACTTATTCACTACCTCACACACATTCACCACCCCACAGTCATTCACCACCTCACACACATTCACCACCTCACACACATTCACCACCTCACACACATTCACTCATACAGGCACTCACTGGCTTCAGTCGGTCAGGTGAAAGTGCTGAGTAGCCCTCCTCCTCTCCCCCTCTTACATGACTCAGCCCTCCCCCACTTCCTCCTCTCCCACCTCCTCCTCCCCCCACGACCGCCTCTCTCTCCCTCCTCCCCCCTCCTCCCCTCCTCACCCCCCGCTCTCGCCCGGCCCTCTGCTCTCCTGTTAGTGAACTTTTATTAAATCTGCTGGTGGAGACAGTCTGACGGGTTCACCGCACTGTGATGCTCTGATACCTTTTGTACTGTGATACTGTGATACTGTGGTACTGTGATACTGTGGTACTGTGATACTGTGATACTGTGGTACTGTGGTACTGTGATACTGTGGTACTGTGGTACTGTGATACTGTGGTACTGTGGTACTGTGATACTGTTACCAAGGCGGGGAGGTGTCGGTATAACATCACGAGGGGATCTATTCTGAGCCCTCACCCTGATGGAACATATCCAGAACCTCTTCAGTACCTGATACCTAGGGCATCGAACCCAGTACCTTCGATTCCGGACACCATAACCATCCACTCATCACCACGACTACGCCCCGGCCCTATCTTGTAACCCCCTCTAGAGCCTGTCTGTGTGCTGTTCTGACCCCCTCTCCCCCCTCCTCTCCCCCTCTCCCCCCAGGAGCGCGTGTGGGTCACCGCTCCCTGATGCGTTACTACAAGCAGCGCTTCGGGACCCAGAGGGCCGTGGTTCTGGCCCACAACCAGAACGCCGTGGGCCGGGTCCTGCGGCAGTACCGGGCCCTGGGCTGGAACGGAGACGGAGGTGAGACTGTTACATTCACATGGAGGGCATTTAGCAGACGCTTTATCCAAAGTGACCTCCAAAGAGGACATTTGTCATCATCTATTAACATGTAAATATGTAGTTACACTTTCCACTCCCTGTGGAGGAAGAGCCAGGCACTAAGCCTGGGTCAGGGTTGGTGGTTCCACTCCCTGTGGAGGTAGAGCCAGGCACTAAGCCTGGGTCAGGGTTGGTGGTTCCACTCCCTGTGGAGGTAGAGCCAGGCACTAAGCCTGGGTCAGGGTTGGTGGTTCCACTCCCTGTGGAGGAAGAGCCAGGCACTAAGCCTGGGTCAGGGTTGGTGGTTCCACTCCCTGTGGAGGTAGAGCCAGGCACTAAGCCTGGGTCAGGGTTGGTGGTTCCACTCCCTGTGGAGGTAGAGCCAGGCACTAAGCCTGGGTCAGGGTTGGTGGTTCCACTCCCTGTGGAGGTAGAGCCAGGCACTAAGCCTGGGTCAGGGTTGGTGGTTCCACTCCCTGTGTTCTACAGTCCGGTCTGTTGTGTCCTCAGGGAAGAGTGGCTTCCACCAGCATGCCAGAGACATGCCGTACGTCCAGAAGATGAAGTCCAGGTGGATGCTGAAGATGGGCATGAACCACAACTCCAGCAAACAGCACCACTTCAGGGCCCAGGTCATCTTCTGAGCCTGGACCGGGTCAAACGGACATGTGACCCACGCTGCTTTCCTATTTGTACTGACAATGTACTGACCCATATAACCTGCAGCCCTGATGACCAGGTCCACACACACACACACACACACACACACACACACACACACACACACACACACACACACACACACACACACACACACACACACGGACTAGGTCCCTCCTAACACAATAGCAATGGTCCTCATAAACATGGCGGAGAGGTTCCACACAGTACAAGGCTGTTAATCTCTGGTTTGAGGGAGAAGGTCCACGTCAGAAAGAGACGAGGGCAAATAATAAAACATTCAGTTCCTGTATTATTTGTGATTCCTTTAAGAGGAAAATAAAGTTATCTTTTGAGTCTAGATAACACTGTGTTCATTTTTAATGCGGTGCTGAATCATACCACCAGGTGGCCGTTGAGCAAGGCATCTCCCCCATGGGTGAGGACCACAGCACAGCATGGGGTCCCTCACCCATGGAGCCCGTGTCCTAACGAGCCTCAGCTCGTCAGGGTGATGTCATCGCCACGGCGACCCACTAATGAGCCCGCTCGCTCCCATTGGTTGTGTGGTTCCGCCCACTCAGAGTTTGGCAGGACGTCCACTTCCTGTGGGTTTGGTGGTGGGGGACGGGGGGTGAGAGGGGGGGGGGGGGGGGGAGGGGGGGGTGTACTCCCTCCCCAGCAGGGAGCCCTGTAGACAGACAGGCAGCAACCAGACTAATAGCCCAGGATGTGAGAGAGAGAGGGAGGGAGAGAGACAACCAGAGACAGAGAGAGAGAGCACAAGCGAGCGTGCGAGCTTAGGAACATTAGCAGAGCGGATCTTGGGGGGGGGGGTTCTTGTGGGCACAGAGTCGACCCACTGAAGACGGCAGCGCTAATGTTTTGGATGAGTAATGTTCTAGTGTTTAAGGACCCACAGGACCGTGTGTGTATGTGTGTGTGTGTGTGTGTGTGTGTCAACACAGATGTTGACAGAAGTCTTCATTGATCTAGTGACATGGCCGTCTCACCCAGTTGGGTGCTGTTAAGCCCAGCACGGTAAATCAGTTACACCAGTATGGTTCTGATGGTCCTCCCTGATTGGTCAGCCTGTGGTGATCAGTCCTCCATGTTGGCAGGTACTGACCTTCAGAACTGTTACACCACTTGCTGTCTGCTACTTCCTGGCTCTCCCAGTAGCAGACTGGTCGTACTGGGCTGCTCCCAGTGTCCACCAGTAGAAGACTGGTTTGCAGACCCTAGCCAAAGTTAGCATCCCTACAAAACCTAACAGACTTAAAACCTATCAAAAATAATCTTTACTGCTTCCTTCTCCATTCACAAAACCTCCTCTTCATCAATATAACCAAAAATACTCTTCAGGAAGAAACATCTCCCATAGACATCATCCTTCCTCTTCCTCACTCACTCCTGATCTCCCTGCATGCCCTGGGGGCCTGCTATTGATCTGAGGCTCCTGGGCCCTGATTGGCTGAGGGAGGGTCATTTCCTTGGCTGCATTAGTCCATTACTGGCCTGCTCCGGAAACCATAGATACAATACACATCTACTGATGTAGATACACACCACTTCTACTGCAGGACACTGGGAGCTGCCCAGTACAACCACAGTCTGTACTGGTGGACACTGGGAGCTGCCCAGTACAACCACAGTCTGTACTGGTGGACACTGGGAGCTGCCCAGTACAACCACAGTCTGTACTGGTGGACACTGGGAGCTGCCCAGTACAACCACAGTCTGTACTGGTGGACACTGGGAGCTGCCCAGTACAACCACAGTCTGTACTGGTGGACACTGGGAGCTGCCCAGTACAACCACAGTCTGTACTGGTGGACACTGGGAGCTGTCCAGTACAACCACAGTCTGTACTGGTGGACACTGGGAGCTGCCCAGTACAACCACAGTCTGTACTGCTGGACAATGGGAGCTGCCCAGTACAACCACAGTCTGTACTGGTGGACACTGGGAGCTGTCCAGTGGCCACACAAGATCTAGAAGTCGTCTCCCAGCCACAGTGTCGGACCACCCTGTCTACCTCATAACCTGTAGCCACGACTCCCCCCAGCACCCACCTGATCACACTCTACCCGGACACCGAGTGAACAGTCATTCACCGAGTGAACAGTCATTCACCAGAGTCGTCACCATAAGCCTCACAAAGTAACAAAATGTCGTCCCGTTGAACAGCCGTCCCGAGGAGGGGGTCCCCTTCTGAACCCCCAGAGGAAAACCCGTCGACCTTGACGATGACATCATTGATAAAGGCAGCAGCAGGAGGGGGGGGGGGGGGGGGGGGGGTCCGACACATACATCTTCTCACGCGCGAGCACGCGCGCTCCGGGGTGTACACCGCGCGGACGTGACGCAGCTCATCCTTCACGCTGCCGCGGCTTCAGACGGTCGTGTCGCGGACGGGGGGACGCGGCGGGGAGGCGGTTCACGGGGGACGGTTCTCTCTGTTCTCGGATGCTGCGCGCGTGTATGGAAAGTTATCGTCTTCATCCATCCGCCAGTTACCTTGGAAACGAGACATAGGTGAGTCGAGGAGGCGGGCGGAATCCGGTGACTCGCGAGCCGTGGAGACCCGCCGTGTCCGCGGCGATGCGCGGCGGCCGTCCGGACTGGATCTCCTGGAGCGGGGGGCGCGATCTGGTACCCACCCGGCCTGAGGACCCCCGTCACGCGCCGCCGGCCGGACCAGCGCACACAACTTTGCCGAAGTGTCCCACCGTCATCACGTCACGGGGCCGCCTCGCCCCGAGCGCAGCGGGGGGTTGGGGGAGAAGCCGCCGCGCCGCGGTTACCGGGGGAGAGAAGATTCGCGTGTCCGTGTCGTCAGCGTGCGAGCAGCGTCGCGTCATCTAGCATCTATGCGATTGCATTTCGACTTTATATTTGATGATGAGCGCAGCGGAGGTAGAGGCGGGCCCCGCTTACGGCGGAGAGGAGCCGCGGAGGGGCTTGACGACGACAACCCCCCCCAGCGCCACGGAGGAAGACCCACCCCGCGTCCCGCAAGGACACCCACGCTCCGCGGACGAAGCCCCTGACGGCTCCGGCGAAAATGCACCGGAGAGCGGAGAGGAGGAAGAGGAGGAGCAGGACGAGGAGGACTGCTCGAGCTGCGAGGAGGGGGCGGTGGGGGGTCGGCGGAGCGTGGACAAGTTCCCGGCCGCCCTGCACTCCAACAGCAGCAGCGAGTCCTGCATCCCCACGCCGAGCTGCAGAATCTGCTTCCAGGGGGCCGAACAGGTGGGCTACGCACGTGCACTCAGACAGGTCTCCACCGCCCAACAGGTCGGCCTGCCGCGGAGCCCGCGAGCCCGGAGCACCTGACAGGCCGGAGGGGTCCAGAGTCCAGAGTTCTGTACAGCACCGCGGACAGCGACCACCACGTCCTGCCGGGCAGCGGAGCACTGTTAATACTACTTGTTATAACTGTGTGTGTGTGTGTGTGTGTGTGTGTGTGTGTGTGTGTGTGTGTGTGTGTGTGTGTGTGTGTCATAAAACACAGAAGGACAGCCAGTATGATTCATAGCATGGAACCTGTAGGAACCACTTTAACCAACCAATTAACTCAATTAAACCCTTGACAACCATCAAGGCTGGTTAACCAATCAAGGAGCGACAACATGAAGCCAGCAACATAGTTTCTTGAGGGATTTACCGCTGTGTAGATTGGATTCAGGGCTGTCACTGTGGATGTAGGTCGTCCTGGGAGATGACCTGCATCTTAGTCGGTCCAACTTGAACAAAGAAGGTCAATACGAAGACGCCCACAATGTCCTCACACGCCCACAGACAAAGGTGCCCTAAGTGACTTAGTTTACTTAGAGGTTTCGTTGAGAACCCAACGCCCTGATTGGGCACTTTACAGAACGTTCTAAAAGGTTTGTCTCTAATGGAAGAAGTGCACGTCACAGGAGGATCTCAGAGGAGGAGGCTGTTCTGGCAGAACGTGTCCTGCTGCTGCGGGACTGTAGACCAGTGGAACCACCACACCACCACCCGCCCTCATGAAACGTCTTCAGTGATGGTCAGAGAAATGGACTGGAGACGGCTTCACATCTTTAGATGCACGTCTGTCTCTTACCCTGCCCATCTGTCAAACTGTCTCTTGGCCAGACAGCACATTGGTCCACCTGTCTGTCTGTTACCCAGCCTGTTAGTAAGTCTGTCTGTCTGTGCCCCAGTCCATCTGTCCATCAGTCTGTGCTCTCCAGTAGTCATGAACATACAGCAATCTGTCTGTCTGTCTGTCCAGTAGCCATGGTCTAACAGCAGCCTGTCTGTCTGTCTGTCCAGTAGCCAGGGTCTAACAGCAGCCTGTCTGTCTGTCTTTCCAGTAGCCAGGGCCTAACAGCAGCCTGTCTGTCTGTCTTTCCAGTAGCCATGGTCTAACAGCAGCCTGTCTGTCTGTCTGTCTGTCTGTCTGTCTGTCTGTCCAGTAGCCAGGGCCTAACAGCAGCCTGTCTGTCTGTCCGTCTGTCTAGTAGCCAGGGCCTAACAGGAGCCTGTCTGTCTGTCTGTCCAGTAGCCATGGTCTAACAGCAGCCTGTCTGTCTCTCTGTCTGTCTGTCTGTCTGTCCAGTAGCCAGGGCCTAACAGCAGCCTGTCTGTCTGTCTGTCTGTCCAGTAGCCAGGGCCTACCAGCAGCCTGTCTGTCTGTCCAGTAGCGAGGGCCTACCAGCGGCCTGTCTGTCTGTCTGTCCAGTAGCGAGGGCCTACCAGCAGCCTGTCTGTCTGTCCAGTAGCGAGGGCCTACCAGCAGCCTGTCTGTCTGTCCAGTAGCCAGGGCCTACCAGCAGCCTGTCTGTCTGTCTGTCTGTCCAGTAGCGAGGGCCTACCAGCAGCCTGTCTGTCTGTCCAGGAGCCAGGGCCTACCAGCAGCCTGTCTGTCTGTCTGTCTGTCCAGTAGCCAGGGCCTACCAGCAGCCTGTCTGTCTGTCTGTCTGTCCAGTAGCGAGGGCCTACCAGCAGCCTGTCTGTCTGTCTGTCCAGTAGCCAGGGCCTACCAGCAGCCTGTCTGTCTGTCCAGTGGTCTACCAGGAGTCGTGCTGTAACCCGAGCCCTCGGGGCAGCAGCACGTGGCCGTGTATCGGTGAGGAGCACAACGCAGGAGGTCTAAGTGAATATCCTCCCCACGTGGCCCTCAGTCTATTAGCTCCTAATCTAATAGCCCACCTCCGGCACTGGAACCCGATTTGATTTCAACACAGGGATATGGGCCGGTACCGGCAGCAAGGCATTGTGGGGGGCTCCAAGGAGAAAGGGCCGTGGGGTCACTGTGATGGACACTTTAAAGAAATGTAATGCAATGTTTCTTTTTCAACAGAGGTTAAACCTGTCACAACCTCACTCATGTTTTGGGATCACATATCCTGTTTCACTCGCATCAGATTACGGGAGCTAAAAGTGCTGTTTCACTCTCCATCACAAGGCTCCTGCTTCCCTTTGGTGGCTCAAACTTAATGCTGCTAAAGCAAACACATCAGGAGCGCTTTCATCTGCTTCAGATTCATGATGGCGTCCACCTCGCCCCTGGTTCCGGGTTTATTTTGTACCTGGGAATGGATGGTTCCCCTGGTTTAATCCATCAGGCCCGAGTCCCTGGGGTCTAGTTGTAGCCGCTAGCTTACCACGCGGACGTGAAGAATGGCCGCCATTCTACCTGACCTTAAAGTACTATTAATACGCCCCACTAGGACCGCTGGCAGCTCACCATCCTCCTGGAGCGCGTCTGACCAACACGCAAGGTTAAGAGCAACTGTTATGAGAGATGACGTGTTTCAGAGGGTCGTTCAATCTGAGGTGGTCCTAGTGTCGCGCCCTGAGGTGTACCATGACGAAGAGGGCTGTTGGCTGATGAATGAGTTGGAAGTACTGAATGAACACAAGATTGTTTGACGTTTAAAGTCTGTCTTTTACAAAGGGTCTTTGTGCCAAGCTAATATGTTAATTGATTTATTCATACAGGTTTAAATCACGTGGCTTGCTTCTGCCCCTTCATCACGGTATAATAATGCTGGAGCGTCTTCAGGAGAACCACGGCCATCTGTGATTGATTTTCTGCTCTTGGTCTTCTGCCAGACAGAGATGATACCTCTTCAGCCTCTTGATATAATTGTTCAAACCCTTTTTAGATTCAAGTCAAAGCTTTATAAACTCCAGGAATACCAACAATAGGTTGACGTTCATCAGACTCAAGTTATACTTCACCATGACCGTCATTGACCCTTCACCTTTGACCTTTGATTTCCAGGGCGACCTGCTGAACCCGTGCCGGTGCGACGGCTCTGTGCGCTACACCCACCAGCACTGTCTGTTGAAGTGGATCAGCGAGCGGGGCTGCTGGAGCTGTGAGCTCTGCTGCTACCGCTTCAACATCCTGGCCATCAACATGAAGAGGCCCTGGCAGGTACACGCTAGCCACCGCTAGCCGCAAACTGCTAACGCACTGCTGAGCACTGACAATGCTGTTAACCGCGAGGCACGCTGCTAACCACGAACAACACGGCTAACAACATGCAATGCTAACTGCCAACAACACTTCTAAACGCTACGCATGTTTGTTATGGGGGCAATTAGGCAGTGTTTTACTAGCTCGCTAGCGTTAGCCACAGGTCTGCTAGCCTAGAGGAAGACGCGGTCAGAGCGGGTGCAGGTAGGGTACGGTAGGTAGGTGGGGTAGGTAGGTGGACTGACAGGTAGGCGATATCATAAGGACTATTACTGGCCTGTGAGCCACAGATACCAGAAATATATATATATATTTTTTTTTTTGTCACAGCAATTTCAACAAATATGACATTATAAAATATGAAAATGCTTCTCAAACAACTTGCCTACTCTAGCCTCAAGTTTTTTTTTATTTTGTTTGGTTTGAGCTTTGTGTTGTTCTGTTGTTCTGTGAGAAGGAGGATCCCTCATTCACAGTCCTGTCCAGACGTGGCAGCAGTACACCCAGAGGAAGCCGCCAGGGCTAACGGCTGCGCCTCTGCATTCTCCCCAGTGGCAGAGCATCAGCATCACCCTGGTGGAGAAGGTGCAGATGGTGGCTGTGTTCCTGGGCTCGCTCTTCCTGATGGCCAGCATCACCTGGCTGCTGTGGTCCGCCCTGAGCCCCCAGGCCCTCTGGCAGCGCCGGGACGTGCTCTTCCAGATCTGCTATGGCATGTACGGCTTCATGGACCTGGTCTGTGTGGGTGAGCGGCTCAAACCCTGTCGAGGAACGCTTATTCCAGAACCGTATGTGACCTAAAGAACCTGGAGTAGTGGAACACTGTGACACCATTGTTCCAATTTGATGCAAATCCTGGACCAGTGACCTCAAAGTCCAGTTTTTGCAGGAGAATTGACAGAATTCACGGTGCAGACTGTGATTTTTCACAACATGTGTGAAGCAGTATTACATCAAAAAACAGCGGAGCTTGATCCCCTTTAAATGTGGAAACTGGATTAGTTTCCGTTGTTTGGCTGCAGCGTTAAGCTGTGGTCCTGACTCCATGTGGTCACTAAAGATCCCAGTGGGAGTGGGGGAGCTGCACCAGGTGTCCTGGCTCCGTACCAACATGGCGCCTTAATCATCCCCGGTCTCTAATTGGTCAGGTTCACCCCTCCCCTCCCCACTGTGAAAGTGTGTTGTGACTTTTATAGTGCACAGTGGCTGGTGTACAGGATCCCCCAGCTGCACAGTGTCCCTCAGGTGTATAGGGCCCCCCAGGTGTACAGGGTCCTCATAGGTGTATAGGGTCCCCATAGGTGTACAGGGTCCCCATAGGTGTACAGGGTCCCCCGGGTGTACAGGGTCCCTCAGGTGTATAGGCCCCCCCAGGTGTACATGGTCCCCATAGGTGTACAGGGTCCCCCAGGTGTATAGGGCCCCCCAGGTGTACAGGGTCCCCATAGGTGTACAGGGTCCCCCAGGTGTACAGGGTCCCCATAGGTGTACAGGGTCCCCCAGGTGTACAGGGTCCCCATAGGTGTACAGGGTCCCCATAGGTGTACAGGGTCCCCCCAGGTGTACAGGGTCCCCATAGGTGTACAGGGTCCCCCAGGTGTACAGGGTCCCCATAGGTGTACAGGGTCCCACAGGTGTACAGGGTCCCCATAGGTGTACAGGGTCCCCATAGGTGTACAGGGTCCCCCAGGTGGGTGCTACACATTGGCAGTCATGCGGGGTCCACACTCACAACTTAAAGTGCTTTGAGTGCCTTGAAAAGTGATGCATAAATGCATGGACTACTTTCTAGCTCTACTTAATCAAACTGTTAACTTTCCCATCCTGAGAAGGACTTGAACAGTTTCCACCCTTTGTTGTTCTTCAAAGATACCTTTTGCTACTGTCCTAGCTTTTGATATATAGTAAAGATACACCAGAACATTCCAGAAGCCCTCCAAGTGCAGTAGACTGGTGCTGGTGGTCCTGGCCGGTCTGACCCACGAGCCTCTCTGCCCCGACAGGTCTCATCGTGCACGAGGGCGCTGCAGTGCACAGCGTCTTCCTGCGCTGGCGGGCGGTCAACCTGCACTGGGACGTCCAGAGCTACGACAAGGCGGCGGACATGGAGGAGAGCAGCGCAGGGCCCGCCTCCTCCCTGGTCCCCCGGACACTCTGGCTGCCCCTGGGCACCCCGGGGGGCCCCGGCAGGCCCACGCAGACCTCCCAGCTGGGCTCCCACCACCCCTGGAGCTGCCCCTGCTGGCCCCACCTCTGCCCGTGCGTGGTGGGGGCGGGCGGGGGGCTGGGCGGGGGGCTGGGCGGGGGGCTGGGCGGGCGCGGCCGGTCCGGGGAGGTGGTGGTACGCGTCACCTCGGTGTGATGTCACCGGGCCAGAGGGAAGCTGTGCTGCCGCTGGGTGGAGCCGGATCTGCTCTGGATGTACGCAGCACTAATCCAGAGGTCCTCCAGAGCTCCTGGTCTGGACGCTGGTCTTCGAGCTCATGAGGCGGCCACAAACCACCAGAGTGCTGCTGTCAGTTATGATTTTATATCTCTCTGAATGAACGTTATGTTCTTTTTACCAATCTTGGCTCAACCCCTTGGATTTGTAAACTCCTCTTCCCATTTTTTAAGACACCTTTTAGGGTCAGGCTGTAAACCGACTAGAGTCAGCAGCAAGGCAGAGTTTGGGTTCAGACCTCTGCACATGGTCCTGGGGTCGTTTGTACTGCTGTGAACTTCTTTTTTTAACAACTTGGAACATTTTTCTGTTGAGCTTCCGAAACTGTCTTTAATTTGCTTCCCGACCCAGGAAGAACCGGTCAGTTCTGGTGCCTCAGCGCGGGCCCAGAACCGGTCAGTTCTGGTGCCTTAGCGCGGGCCCAGGGACAGGGCTGAGATGGGGCTGTGTGTCCAACAGATGTGACCAGAATGTGACGGTCTGCTGGCTGTCTATCAAGCACTACTGAATGTAACATGAATGTAATGTATAAATGATGTTTATATTCAGACAGTCGTGATTCTTTACCAAACAATGTCTTACGAATGGCTGTAGGGGTGGAGAACGTTACTGGGAACATGACTACTGAACCCTTTAGAATGATATTCATCTCTGTTCAAACTCCCATACGAGAAGAATACAAGAGAATCAGTACATCCATTTAAACATGATCTGAATGATCCATTCACATATTTATAGTGCCTTATTAATGTTGTGTTTGTACAACTACAGCTGAAGTGAAGGTGTTTTCACACTCTAACAGTGTTTCCCAAGAGGAGCCAAGAGTAGCCAGCAAACCAAACCTGTCTGAATGCATTTAGACAGGTCCATATAGAAAGGGTGAAGAGCCATTCCAATCACAGAGCATACAGGCCCATTTAAACCCCAAACCTCTACAACTGATAACGGCCTACCTAAGACCCACAGTAGAAAGATATGAAGGCTGTGAAGTGAGTGAGTTAACCATCCCAGTGGTCAAACAATCACAGTTGAGACATGTCAACGACCCATTAAGAGTACTGGTACTTTCATGGTTGACCCATAGACTGAGCCCCCGAGGGCGATCCTGTAGCTATCTTCATGCCGATTGGCTGAATAACTCCCGGTAGGTTCCTATAGCTATCTTCATGCTGATTGGCTCAATAACTCCCGGTAGGTTCCAATAGCTATCTTCATGCTGATTGGCTCAATAACTCCCGGTAGGTTCCAATAGCTATCTTCATGCTGATTGGCTCAATAACTCCGGGTAGGTTCCAATAGCTATCTTCATGCCGATTGGCTCAATAACTCCCGGTAGGTTCCTATAGCTATCTTCATGCCGATTGGTTCAATAACTCCCGGTAGGTTCCTATAGCTATCTTCATGCTGATTGGCTCAATAACTCCCGGTAGGTTCCTATAGCTATCTTCATGCTGATTGGCTCAATAACTCCCGGTAGGTTCCTATAGCTATCTTCATGCTGATTGGTTCAATAACTCCTGGTACAGTTATCTCGTGGGGAAGGCTGCCGACCTCTGCTGGACACTATGGTAAGTTCAGCCCGGACTAAAATAATATTGTTATACGACACACATTTATCAATTCATGTAATTCAGAAGCAACGCAAAGTAAACCACACAGCATAATAAAGCATCACCGCGGCTGGTCAACCTCATGGCCCGTCATAACGTTCAGTCTTCTTGATCGGATATTTTGAGTTATTGTACATCATACATTTTCAATATAGTTTTCCATCCATCTTGAGATGGTCGTAACACATACGACAGACAGACTCTAATTAATCTCGGAACAAAGTACTCTAACCTTGCTCCCAACAACAACAACAACTTAAACCCGGACCTGACCTGGCCCGTGGACATCCTGCGGGACAGCAACAACAACAACAACAATGGCTACACGGACCGCAGATCACGATGGAGGCCCTGAGGGAAGCGAGCCGGCGTCAGACTAAGACGCAGAGCACACCACCACCTCTGCCCAGCATCCTACTCGCCAATGTCCAGTCGCTGGAAAACAAGCTGGATGAACTCAGGGCCAGAATAAAGTTCCAGAGGGATATACGGGACAGCAACATCATCTGCCTCACAGAGACATGGTTGACCCCCCAGACACCGGACCACGCCGTTCAACCAGCGGAGTTCTTCACCGTCCACCGCAGCGACAGAGCGAGTGAGTCCGGCAAAACAAGGGGAGGTGGTGTGTGCTTGATGGTTAATAACAACTGGTGTGACAACAGGAACGTCCAGACTCTCACACGCCACTATTCCCCCGACCTGGAGCTTCTGACCATCCAGTGCCGTCCCTTCTATCTGCCCCGTGAGTTTACTTCGGTCATCATCAGCGCCGTTTACATCTCACCTCAGGCGAACACGGACACTGCCCACACCGAGCTATTTCCACCTATCAGGCTAACCAGCCTGATGCAGCCCTCATCGTGGCCGGGGACTTTAACCGGGCTAACCTGAGGAAAGTGATACCGGAGTTCAAACAACACATTGACTGTCCCACCAGAGGAGAGAGGACTCTGGACCACTGTTACTCTCCGTTCAAGGACGGTTACAAGGCCAGACGTCTGCCTCCGTTCGGCCTCTCAGACCACAGTGCCGTCTTTCTCATGCCGAAATACAAACAGCGGCTGAAGCAGGAATCTCCTGCAGTCAGAGAGGTGACACGGTGGACCGATCATTCAGTGGCCGCTCTGCGGGGGGCGCTGGATTCAGCGGACTGGGACATGTTTCGGAGCAGCTCGAGCTGTGACATCAACGAGTTCACGGAGGCGGTCGTGGGATTTATTGGGAAAATGGTGGAAGACACAACACCAACAACCACCACCAGGACTTTCCCCAATCAGAAGCCGTGGGTGGATAAAACCGTCCGCGATGCGCTGAGAGCCCGCACCGCTGCATACAACTCTGGACTCGCCACCGGAGACATGTCACCGTATAGAGCAGCCACCTACGTCGTCCGGAGGACGGTGAAGGAGGCCAAACGCTGCTACGCCGAGAGACTGGAGCTGCAGATGGAGGAGAGCAACCCCAGGGCGCTGTGGCAGGGTCTACGTACCATAACGGATTACAAAGCGACACACACGGTGAGAGCCGACGCTTCGCTGGCTGATGAACTCAACAACTTCTTCGCACGCTTCGAGTCGGACACCGGGCAAGAAGCTGCGCTCCCAGCCGGAGGAGAGGAGATACTCACCGTGACGGAGCTGGAGGTGAGGAGGATGTTTAAAGGGGTGAACACCAGGAAGGCAGCAGGGCCTGACGGCATTAGTGGCCGTGTCCTCAAAGCCTGCGCTGAACAGCTCGCACCAGTGTTTACAACGATATTCAACCTCTCCCTCTCACAATGTGTGATTCCCACCTGCTTCAAGAAGTCTGTTGTGGTCCCCGTCCCAAAGACAGCCAAACCCAGTAACCCTAATGACTATCGCCCCATAGCCCTCACATCCGTGGTGATGAAGTGTTTTGAGAAGCTGCTCAAAACATTCATCACCTCATCCCTGCCCCCCACCTTGGACCCTCTTCAATTTGCATACCGCGCAGACAGATCCACCGACGACGCCATAAACCTACTGCTGCACAAAATTCTTTCCCACGTGGACACCAGGATGGGGAACTATGTGAGAGTGCTGTTTGTAGACTACAGCTCAGCATTCAACACCATAGTCCCCTCCAGACTTGTGAGTAAGCTGTGGGATCTTGGACTGAACTCCTTTCTGTGCAGGTGGGTCCACAGCTTCCTAACTACCAGACAACAAGTTGTTCGTGTGGGCCCCCATAACTCATCCCCCCTCACACTCAACACTGGATCCCCTCAAGGCTGCGTGCTGAGTCCTCTGTTGTACTCCCTGTACACACATGACTGTGTGTCCACATCAGACAGTAACACCATCATTAAGTTTGCTGACGACACAGCCATTGTGGAGTTGATCTCCCAAAATAAGGAGGAGGCCTACAGGAAGGAGGTCATCCACCTGGAGAGATGGTGCCGGGAGAACAACCTCCTGCTCAACGTCAGCAAAACCAAGGAGCTGATTGTGGACTACAGGAGGAAGCAGCACAGCGACATCCGTCCACTCTGCATCGGCGGGTCTGAGGTGGAGAGGGTGGACAATTTCAAATACCTGGGTGTGACCATCGCTCAGGACCTGTCCTGGTCACTGCATGTGAATAAAACTGTCAAAAAGGCCAGGCAGCGTCTGTTCCACCTCAGAGACTTTAGGCTCCCCCTCAAGGTGCTCAGGAACTTCTACACCTGCACCATCGAGAGCATCTTGAGTGGAGGCATCAGCACATGGATGGGCAGCAGCAAAAAGCAGGACCTCTCGGCGCTGAGAAGGGTAGTCCACTCAGCTGAGCGGACCATCAGAACAACCCTTCCCGACCTGCAGGACATTTACACCAAACGATGCAGGTCCCAAGCTGAGAAGATCCTCAAGCAGCCCCACCACCCCAGCCACCCATTCTTCTCCCTGCTGCCATCAGGCCGCCGGTTCCGCTGCCTGAGAACCAACACGGAGAGGATGAGGAAAAGCTTCTTCCCCCAGGCCATCCGTCTGCTCAACAACAAACGATTATCTGGACTGCTCTGCATACTACATACACACTGGACTATTTGTACTCACCTGCACTGGAGGTGCAAATGTTGTTATAAATATTGGCACACTCCATACACTTTAAAACCCATATCTTACATATATATTTTTTTCTTATTATTTTTATACACTGATAATTCACCTGCGTGCTCTACTGTATTATACTGTATTATACTGTACTACTACTGTCAGGGAGTCGCTGAGGGGTTGGACCCAAGTGCACAGAGGTGAGGCATGCAGGAGTACTTTTGCTCTTTTAATTGAAAACTAAGGCAAAGATACAGGAACAGACAGATGACAACTCACATGAACGGCGACGACACCAAACAACGACGACACCAAACAACGACGACACTCGGACAAAGACTGAACAGAAGACAGGACTTAAATACACAGACTAATTACAAACCCAAGACAGGTGAGGGAACAAGACACAGGTGAACACGATGGGGCAATCACCAAGGAGGGAAACAGGACACAGGGGAAACACAGAGCAAACCAATGAAAACAAGACAACACAGACCAAGACAAGGGGAAACACAAAGCAAACCAATGAAAATGACAGAACACAGACACAGATCATGACAACTACTGTTCTATTTTTTTTGTATTGTTATTTTCCTAATATTTAATTTAACTCTTGTTATTTGTGGAAGCAGGTACAAAGAAAATTTCACTGCACATTGTACTGTGTATGATTGTGTATGTGACAAATAAAATTATTGAATCTCTTGAATCTCTTGAATCTTGAATCTCAGTTATTCCTCAACTGTCGTCACGCGGTTTAATATCCGCCATCTTTGTACCGGAAGTCTGGTTAAGGCCCGTGTGTCAATAGTCGATGGTGATTGGCTGACGAGGTTTCATCTGGTTCAGGGAACAGGGTTAAGGGACATTTAGCAGACGCTTTTGTCCAAAGTGACTTACAATCAGTACATTTGTGGGGTTCGACATGTGGACAGTTGGAGGAGGAGGGGGATCAAGGGGATCGAACCGCCGACCCTACGGTTAGTGGATGACCCGCTCTGTCCACCCGCTCTACCTACTGAGATACTGCTGCCCCTTTCAAAATGTATTGCCCTGTTTAAGAACAGAAACACATGCAGGCAATCACGCTATGATTACAAAGAAAAAATAAAATTTTAATGTTGAATAAGTACACTTCCAATATTCATGATAGGATATATACTTTCAGATAAGCTACAGTGGATTCCACTACACTGTTTTATAGGCCTATGCCTGGAAAATTACCACGATCAAGCTAATCCTGACCTAAACCCTGGTTAGGCTGGGTGAACTAGTTTAGTGTTGGTGTGTATTGTTTTTCTTGAATGATTTCCCTCAATCACTTTAAATCAAAGCTAATAAACATGAACAAAGAAATGCCATGTCTGCTTTAAAGATGTCCATTTAAGGAAAATTGGAGTTATCTGCTAACCTCAAAAGTAAAATATTATGGGAGCGTGTCTATGTTCCCACGGCCCACTGGTCCCACAGCCCATTGGTCCCACAGTCCATTGGTCCCACAGCCCATTGGTCCCACATTGCTTTTTTATTTAAATTTAAACCATTAAAACAATTAAATTAAACAATTAATGGAATAATTAACTAATTATTTAATTATTTATTTAATTATTATTAATTATTATTATTTAATTATTTATTATTTATTTAATTATTTAATTATTTAATGGAATAATTAAACAATTAACAATTAAACAATTAAACCAATGGGCCTAAAAAATAATGTTAAAAGTCTTTATGATGTGGGACCAATGGGCTGTGGGACCAATGGGCCTAAAAATGAATAAAAAAGTCTTAGCGATGTGGGACCAATTGGCTGTGGGACCATTGGGCCTAATTTTGAAAAAACAAAAAATTCTTAGCAATGTGGGACCAATGGGCTGTGGGACCAATGGGCCGTGGGAACATAGAGCTGACCCCAATATTATACATGCTAACATTGATAAGAACGGCAGTAAAAGTCAGACAGGACATGTAAATACTTAGGATTTATTGTCAGAACCATATTGTAGGCCTAAATACACAACAGAGTTAATACAGATACAAAAATGTCAAGAAGCCAGTATTTCTGTCGCTTATGGATTCACTGTAATCTTAAGGAAAAAATACAGCATGATTATCTAGAAAACATGACCTTGTGGTCAACGTCGAACCGAAGGCAAAGAGAAGCACTATAAAATGTACAGCTAGTGGATCCACCGTCACTCAGACCAAACATTGCACATGACAGCTAGACAGGCGATGGTGTGACAGAGTGGACACCATATACAATAAGGCACAGACGGCAAAGAGCTTTGGATGGACCCACCGCCCGCGGTGCTCCTGGGAAATGTAGTTCAGACACAAATAGACCTGCAACGACTCGGAAACACATCACGAGTCCGAAGAACGCTTTGTAGCTAAGAGTACACTATAAAAAATATAGAGGATGGTTAATGCAGTTCAGCTGGTTTTCCTTGAACCAATACCAGAGTATGAATTATTGGTGTCCCTTGTGCTGCAATACAAACTCTTTATGCAAACCAATTTGTATTCACTATTGTGCTTGTAAATGCTATCTCGGTGTGGATGGGACGTTGGTCCTTGTGAAGGTGTTAAGGTACATCGCTCGGTCAGAGACTGGCAGCGTCTCTAGGTAACAGGTGAGAACGTGGACTGACATAAAACTTGGTCCAGATGTAGTTTCCGTGAGCCTGGGAAAAACCTCCTCCATCTACGAGCAGAGGGTCCTGATGAATGATTTGAAATGTTCAAGGCAGTTGCATAACTATGTACATTTTACAAACAGACCTGGATATAAAACACATCCCAGAGTTTTCCCAAGCAGAGAAAAAACTAATCCAGCTTTTAAGTACTTTCTTTTTTCTTTTTACAAATTCTCTGCTTTATTTTACATTCTGACCAAAAGACCCCCTACACACACAAACAACCTCGCACACACACACACACACACACACACACACACACACACACACACACACACACACACACACACATTATAGTAACAGCCCTTGAAGTGTCACAGCACCTAGTATAAAGATAACACAATTACCAGTTTCACTTGGAAAAAAAGAGAATCCCACAAAATCAAAGTCACCAGCCACCACAGTCATCATCATGTCAACTTCACTCCTTTCCTGACAATATTTTCCTTCTAGGTTAGGATAAGGGTGAGGTTGAGGCTAACCCCTATCCTTAACACTAACAGTGATTCTTATATTGTTAAAATAATAACCTTTGTATCAGGGTCAGAGTCAGGGTCAGAGCCAGGCTAACCTTGACCCTGACTGTGTTCAACAAAGACCTATGTACTTCAGTTTGGCTTGGTGGTATGTGGTGGTTCTGGTCCCCCTATATATCCGGGCTCTCTCTGCCCCGGCCTCTTTGGGTCCTGGCCCGTCCAACACGCAGGCGCTGTACCCGCACGGCCCCTGGGTCAGAGGTCAAAGTTCAGGAGGTCCTGGGCAATCACCAGGCGCTGCACTGGCTGCCGTGGCTGCTGAGGGATTGGGGGTTGCTGTAGCGCTTCATCACCATCATGCTGATGTAGGCCTTCATCAGCTTGGCGATGTCCATCACCTGGAGAGGAGCAGCGGTCAGGGCTTCGTCAGAACAGCTGAAGGTTAACGTAGAGGTTCTGGTTGAACCACAAGGGCGTACGTACCAGTGGGGTCTCGAAGAGCAGCTCGCGGCCCTCCACGGCGATCTTGTAGGCGTTGGGTAGAGGCGCTCCGAAGGACAGGATCTGCTCGTAGGGGAAGACCTCCAGGGGCCAGGACTCTCCGCGCTTGTAGAGCGACACGGCCTGCCGGCTGACGCCCAGCCACAGCTCGCTGGGAAAGGCGTCCTCCTGACTCTGCACGATGGGGTAGGACATTAGATGCATGCTGGAAGATGGAGGCCTCAGATGCATGCTGGGAAATGGAGGCCTCAGATGCATACTGGGAAATGGAGACCATGGGCTATAGACTTGTCACCAATGTGCAACCCAGAATGATACATCTAGTCACCTGGAAAACTACAAAGGGCTTCTTCTTACCTCCACGTTGAAGAGCGTTGAGCCGTAGCCTGCCCACTCCTTCACCAGGGCCATGTACTTGACCATGGCCTGCTCCTGGTTCATCCCCTGCAGGCGCCGCCACTTGTCCAGCACACTGGCGTGCACGGCCGCCGTCTCCTCCCGCAGCCACGCCTCCAGAGAGTTCTCCTCCTCCAGGAGCTTCTGGCGGCTCAGCGACCCGCTTCGGAAGCTCCTCCGCAGCGTTCCCTCCAGGAAGCTGGAGCGCTTCCTTTCCGCGGTCCCGGAGGAGCGGTCCGACACTGAGCCCGAGCCTGGGGCGAACGTCTTGGCTGAGTTCTGCACCCGAGCCCGCAGGCGTGCCATGGGGAACACCTGGGCCATGTCGGGCAGGGGGGCCTGGGAGCTGTGGTCCCCCAGCAGGTACTGGAGCCGCAGGGCCGCCAGGAACTGCAAGGTCTCCTCGGGAGCCGGGTAGCGACCTCGGATCACGGCCTCATGGGCCTGAGGACCATGGAGGGTGGAGCGGTGGACGGAGGGATGGATGGAGAGACAGATGGACGGCAGAAATGGAATGAAGTAAGAAAGGAAAGACGGAAGGTTGGGTTCAATGTAGGGACGTGGAGGACATAGAAGAATATTGATTGATTGAATCAAACTGTTTTCTTATTGACTGAATCAATAAGAAAATAGATTCACATGGTTTACGAAGTCTGTGGTTATTCAACACACAAGTTCTAAAAAAACAAACTTGATTAGCGAGCTGGAGTTTGGGTTTCACCTGTTCGAACATGAAGGCGAACTCCACGCTGTCTCTGGGAACGTTGTCGGTGTCCAGGAAACAGTAGAGCTTGAAGTAGAACCTCCAGCCGGTTGCCTGAAGGTCCTGGCTGGCAGACAGTCTGCAGAAAACACGGGACGACCCGGTCAGGAAAACAAACACACCCTAACTCCTGACCATCATACCCTCACATAGATGCACGACAGGATGCCATGAGTCCACGGTGACAGAGATGAAACGTACTTCTCAAACTTGGCCAGCACGTCGGCCACCACAGCACGGCTCTCGATGGCCTTGTCCACGGTGTCGTTGTGTTCAAACAGAGCAAACATGTTCCTGCTGCCCTCCATCGCCAGACCCCAGATCAGCTTCTTCACCACCTGACACACACATACACACACAATTATAACCCCACCATACCACTGGACACCTGGTTGCCTGCAGAGGTTACATGGATGCTCCAGGAGATATCAGCAGTGTGTCTGCCACCCACCTCGCCAGCCGTGGTGTGGGAGTTGATGGTGATCTTGCAGGACCCCCCGCCGTGGCAGTGGACCATGGTGGTCATCTCCTGGCGTGCCACGATGGCTCGGATCTCCTCCTGAGCCGGGACGTGTTCCCTGGTCCGCGTCTTCTTCAGAGAGTCCAGGGCAAACGAGGCATACCGCTCCATCTCCGTGGCGGGGAAAAGCTCTTTCGTCCTGGGGACAAGACACCACCGGGAGCCCTCATGTTACTGCTCTGTGGCTCTGCAGCTCCACTAGCTTCACGGTGATTCTGCTCTAATCAGGGGTTCACATCAGGGTTCAAACACAGAACCATTCAGCAGGGAGTCAAACACCCTAACCACTAGACTATCCCACACCCCTCGACAAGCGAGATCACCCTGTGTCTCCCCCCCGGGACTCACCTCTTGAGGTGGAACTTGAGGTAGCGGAGGATGCCACGGCTGGGCAGGAAGGTGCAGGCCATACACGCCAGGATCCTCCAGTTGCAGAGGTTCCCCGGGCTGCCAGGCTGGGGCGGCCGGGTGGTCTGCTTCACCAGCTGGCAGTACAGCTCGTCCCGCAGGGGCTTGAGCTCCTGGCCCGTCTGCAGGACCCCCTGGATGATGGGCACAGCGTCCGCCACGCCCTCCAGGTGCTGCAGCAAGCTGAAGACCTTGAGGGCCTCGTCCTGCAGCGTGGTGGAGCCTTTGGTCTTCAGAGCTGGGGGGCGGGGTTAGAAGTGGAGGACAAAGTTTGATTGGTGGAGGAGAAAAAAGATGACTGTGTCAGGTGTGCACTGCAGAGCAACACGAGAACATTCACCTTCACTGTTCAATAATGTAAGTTCAAACAAAAAAATGGTAAAGGGTCATGGAGACTTACAGCTGAGGTGGATGTCCCCATACGGGAGGGGCAGCAAGGGGGAGTGGAGAGGGTGGTGGCTGTGGCGTAGGATGGGGTTCCTCTTGTAGATCTGCTCCACCACCTCAGAGTTCAGGCAGTTCTCCTGGAGGTCACAGAATCATCAAGATTCAACATGGATATCAAAATCCTTTCTCTGGTCTTTAACCATCTGTAATGATTGCTTGAGGTGAAGAAGTTGTCAAACATTTGCTTCCTATTTCCCTGAATTTGGTGGCACATAGGAGCCCAATGTGTGATGTCACAAGTAGATTTAACCTCTCAGAACAGTTCTGTTCTCTAAAGGCTGAGCAAGAAATGTATTTTCTTGACTAAGGTGAAATGTGATGAGGCTGAGGCAGGGTCGCGTAGTGGGTTAGGGTTTTTGACATGTCTCTGTACTGCCTAATCTCTACCTGCTGTTTAATGACCTGTCTCTGTACTGTCTAACCCCTACCTGCTCCTTAATGACCTGTCTCTGTACTGTCTAACCTCTACCTGCTCCTTAATGACCTGTCTCTGTACTGTCTAACCCCTACCTGTTCCTTAATGACCTGTCTCTGTACTGTCTAACCCCTACCTGCTCCTTAATGACCTGTCTCTGTACTGTCTAGCCCCTACCTGCTCCTTAATGACCTGTCTCTGTACTGTCTAACCCCTACCTGCTCCTTAATGACCTGTCTCTGTACTGTCTAACCCCTACCTGCTCCTTAATGACCTGTCTCTGTACTGTCTAACCCCTACCTGCTCCTTAATGACCTGTCTCTGTTCTGTCTAACCCCTACCTGCTCCTTAATGACCTGTCTCTGTACTGTCTACTGAGCTGTAGGCCTA
>JAXIVH010000007.1:12900385-12920385 GCA_036785325.1 Urophycis tenuis | reverse complement strand
CAGCAACACGCCGTCAGCCAATCAGCAGACAGACCCCGCCCACAACATGCCTATCTTTTGAACCATGCACATGCCTTTGTGAAATCATATGACAGCAACACACACACACACACACACACACAACGTGCCTGGCGTCCTCGGCGGTCTCTGCGATCAGGTGGTACGTTCTGTCTGACATCACCACGTCGATGCCATTCTCTTTACCTGTGTTATCAACCACCTCTCTACACACACAGACACACACACACACACACACACACACACACACACACAGACACACACACAGACACAGACACAGACACACACACACACACACACACACACACACACACACAGACACACACACATACACACACACACACACACACACACACACACACACACACACACTTTGAGAGACTGCATATGAACCACTTTATCCACGCCCTTTCCCTGAAGTCAAGAGCCACAAACATCTTGAAAATGTTAGCAACGTGTGATGTCACAGAGAGCAGTGGGTACATGGTTATCAGACTACATGGTTATCAGGCTACATGTTTATCAGACTACATGGTTATCAGACTACATGGTTATCAGACTACATGGTTATCAAATTACATGGTTATCAGGCTACATGTTTATCAGACTACATGGTTATCAGGCTACATGGTTATCAGACTACATGGTTATCAGGCTACATGGTTATCAGGCTACATGTTTATCAGACTACATGGTTATCAGACTACATGGTTATCAGGCTACATGGTTATCAGACTACATGTTTATCAGGCTACATGGTTATCAGGCTACATGGTTATCAGGCTACATGGTAACGTGGCAACATGCCTCCAGGGCCCGTGCTAGGTTGCAATATGTATGGCTAGGTAGGCTATGGTAATATGGCTAAATAGCTACATGGCTAGGTGGCTACACGGCTACGTGGTTAGCTGGCTACGTGGCTAGGTGGCTACATGGCTAGGTGGCTACACGGCTACGTGGCTAGGTGGCTACACGGCTACGTGGTTAGCTGGCTACATGGCTACGTGGTTAGCTGGCTACATGGCTACGTGGTTAGCTGGCTACATGGCTCGGTGGCTACACAGCTATGCAGCAGGCTGCAGGCTGGTGTACTGACTTGGCGGCGTGCATGTCCAGCATCCCCTTCATCTTGTCCTCGCCGTCGTTCTCGAAGTACATGAGCCTGCTCTGCCGCAGGACGAACCAGCGGCGCTTCCAGTTGCGGCGCGACAGCGTGGAGGAGCCCCCGCCCTTCTTGTGCAGCCAGCCCTGCTTCAGGGCCTCCTGCTTTGCCCGGAACCACAGGAACGTCTCGTCCTTCAGCACGCACCAGCGCCGCTTCCACGTGTTCATCAGACCCCCTGGGGGGGGGGACCAGTCAGCAGGACCACCTCAAGCAGTCTAGTAGAACCTCATCTAATGTCATCTACAGTAGTAGAACCTCATCTAATCTCATTTTATCTTGTAGAACCTAATCTAATCTCATCTCATCTAGTAGAGCCTAATCTAATCTCATCTCATCTAGTAGAGCCTAATATAATCTCATCTCATCTAGTAGAGCCTAATATAATCTCATCTCATCTAGTAGAGCCTAATCTAATGTGACATCATCTAGTAGAACCTCATCTAATCTCGTCATCTAGTAGAACCTACTCTAATCTTGTAGAATCTGGTGTCATGTAATCTAATCTCATTAAATAGAACGTATTGTAATCTAGTATAATAGAACTTCCCCATGTGGTGTGACTCCTACCTTTGATGAAGAGGAAGCTGTGGAAGTAGGGCAGCGTGACGCAGCTGTACACAGAGTCCCGGCGGTAGGACACATCGTCGTCCGTCTCGAAGCGCTCAAAGTCGTCCTCGCTGTCCTCAAACTGGAGGGAGACATTCAGCCCGTTAGGGACAGGGCTCTCTGGTTACGCTATGCTGAGTGGAGTCAAGCTGGGTTCACGTCAACTATCCTCTCTGGTTATGCTGAGTAAAGATAAGCTAAGTGGAGTTAAGTCAAGGTGGGTTAAGGTCAACTATCCTCTCTGGTTATGCTAAGTTAAGATAAGCTAAGTGGAGTTAAGTTAAGGTCAACTATCCTCTCTGGTTATGCTAAGTTAAGATAAGCTAAGTGGAGTTAAGTCAAGGTGGGTTAAGGTCAACTATCCTCTCTGGTTATGCTAAGTAAAGATAAGCTAAGTGGAGTTAAGTCAAGGTGGGTTAAGGTCAACTATCCTCTCTGGTTATGCTAAGTAAAGATAAGCTAAGTGGAGTTAAGTCAAGGTGGGTTAAGGTCAACTATCCTCTCTGGTTATGCTAAGTTAAGATAAGCTAAGTGGAGTTAAGTCAAGGTGGGTTAAGGTCAACTATCCTCTCTGGTTATGCTAAGTAAAGATAAGCTAAGTGGAGTTAAGTCAAGGTGGGTTAAGGTCAACTATCCTCTCTGGTTATGCTAAGTTAAGATAAGATAAGTGGAGTTAATTCAAGGTGGGTTAAGGTCAACTATCCTCTGTGGTTATGCAAAATGAACACATCATTAATAAGCTATGCTCTGGTTATTATCAGCAGCCATCTTGGGGCAGACCGGACCAGGGAGAGGAGGGGGTCTACCCACCGAGGACTGCGGCCCCTCAGAGCTGAAGCGGTAGGCTGCTGAGCTGCTGTAGGTTCCCAGGGAGCCGTGGTAGTCGGGGGACCATTGGCCGCTGCGGGGGCGGGGCCCGGGCGGGCCCATGGCGTCCTGGTCGTAGTCATCCTGGTCGTAGTCCGAGTCCTCGTCCGGAGGGATCAGCTCCACCGGCTCGTCCGACTGGGCCTCTGACGGAGCCTGGGGGTGGCAGTAGGCCGAGTCCCCGCTGGAGGACACGCTGTGGCAGGCGAGGGGCGGCGGGGGGAGGGGCAGCGGGCCGGTGGGCGGGGCCACGCCCTCGTTGGCGTAGGGGTCCTCCTCGGACGAGTCGTCGCTGCTCCGGATGCCGCTGGTCCGCTGGCCGTCCGAGTGGCCGTGCTCGCTGGGATTGGGCGAGTCTTTGTCGTCGTCCGCGCCAAAGCCCTCGTCCACTTCCTCCTCCTCCTCCTCTTCATCAGCGCCTCCTTCCTTCTCCTCCGCCTCCCCGGAGCCCAGGGAGCTCTCGATGTTGCGGACGCACTCGTCAATCTCGTCAAAGTTGAGGGAGTCGAGGAACTGCTGCGCAGCCTTGCAGGCGTCATCCTCCAGGCGTCGCAGCTCCTGGTCGCGGAGGAGGTGCAGACGACACAAGGAGGCCTCCGTCAGTGACAGCTCCTGGCGCTCCTTCTGCCGCTGCAGTGCCTGGATCTCCCGCTCCAGGCGAAGGATCTCCTCCACCTTAGAGACCTCCTGGGGTCGGATCCCATCTTTGCCCGGAGCCTGCTCCTCCGCAGCCTTGTCCAGGGCCTGTGAGGACCCGGGCTCCTCCCTCGGCACCTCCTCGCACAGAGCCTCCTCTAGTGCCCTCGCCTCCTCTGCCTGAACACCAGCAGAAGGTACAGAAGATGGGTCAGGAGATACAGAAGGACCAGGACATGTGACTTGACTACAGCTCCCCTACTGTACACATACGACTCAACTTCATCTCTGTAACAGGGAGGGAGAGAGGGAGGGAGTGACAGGTAAGGAGAGCAGTTATATACCTGTCTGGCAAGTAGCTCCATCTCCAAACGCTGTCTTTCCCTGCAAAACACAGCCAGATAGACAAACAGACAGATGGACAGACAGACAGATGGACAGAGGTTAGATTTTGGCTCTATAACTCAAGTCCCTTTCTGTCCTGATCATGTCTCTACGTGTACAAGCCTATAAAATGAACCCTTTACCTCTCCATCTCCTTCTCCTTCTCCTCCTCGCTGCGTCTCCTCTCCTGCTCCTCCTCCCTGCTCCTGCGCTCCTGCAGGAGCAGGCTGCAGAGTTGGCGGCCACGCCGGCCTCGGAGGAGCTTCTGGAAGGTGAGTGCGGCGCGCCTCAGGAGCAGGAACCTCCTGCGCCAGTAGAACGCCCGGTAGTTCTTCTGAATGACCACAATGCACTGCAGCTGCTTCCTGTACTGCTTCCTGTGAGGCCACATCACAGAGGAGGTCAGCCCAGTCCACACAGCAGCACCCTGGAGAACACCCAAACCCTCCCCACATCTCCTGGTCTCCACGTGTGTGTGTGTGTGTGTGTGTGTGTGTGTATGTGGGGGGGGGGGGGGGGGGGTCTGCTGCCATCTAGAGGTGAGACCTTAGTTTGAAACGGATTCAAACTACAACACTGGTTCACCAGTAATCAAAGACTAGACCAGGAATACTCAGTTTTCTCTCTTTATCAAGCGTTATTAGTCATTTGTGATGGGTAGTGTGTGTACTGGGGGGACATGCTGTGTACTGGGAGGACATGCTGTGTACTGGGAGGTGTGTACTGGGAGGACATGCTGTGTACTGGGAGGTGTGTACTGGGAGGCCATGCTGTGTACTGGGAGGCCATGCTGTGTACTGGGAGGACATGCTGTGTACTGGGAGGACAGGCTGTGTACTGGGAGGACATGCTGTGTACTGGGAGGACATGTTGTGTACTGGGAGGACATGCTGTGTACTGGGAGGACATGCTGTGTACTGGGAGGACAGGCTGTGTACTGGGAGGACAGGCTGTGTACTGGGAGGCCATGCTGTGTGAGGTTAGCTCAGCAGCGCTTAACAACCACTGTAAACAACATGGAGGACAGCAGCATGGTGACAACAGAGTAATGGACCTCGTGGGTTTGATGCCAGTGCAGGGATGTGTCATAACTAGGCAGTACAACCATATACCAGACGAAAGCACAAATATATACAAAATACCTACATTGTATAATAAAGCGTAACGGTAACCTAATCTAACCCAATAGAACACATTCTTCATTCTGTGATACGGTATGTTTCTGATCACATGAAGGACAACAGCCGCTCACTGCGGTGACCATCAGCTTTTATTTTCAGACATAACATTACAGCGGTGATGTCAGCTTTTATTTTCAGACATAACATTACAGCGGTGATGTCAGCTTTTATTTTTAGACATAACATTACAGCGGTGATGTCAGCTTTTATTTTCAGACATAACATTACAGCGGTGATGTCAGCTTTTATTTTCATACATAACATTACAGCGGTGATGTCAGCTTTTATTTTCAGACATAATGACTGCCACATGATGTCAGTGTGTCACAACCTGTTTCATGAGCATCAAATGAATTTAAAAACATAACATACGTCTAATTGCAGTTCACCCAAACCCCAACACTACCAGAAACAATTCAAGCTCAAGCATTTCAGCTCCAGAGGGCATGTTGAGCCCATATTCACATCACAATCCCACATTTTTATAACTTTTAAGTTGAGATTTGGATCCAAGCCAATGCTGCATTCTATGGCAACAGGCAATGGAACAAAAACTAACCTGACAACAAAGGACACTTAATGACTTCATCATCTCACCGCCTGGCCCAGAGACACACATTTACTCATATACAGACGTGTGTATATTCATTAAAATAGTGACGATGTGACTCACTGACGTAGAGGACTGACCTACACCTGCAGAGGATAGCAGAACTCTGCAGTTGCTCCCGTTTGAGCGTCCAGCAAAACGCCAGCATACAGCGGCTGTGTGAAGATGGTCTTGACCTTGTGGAGCAGGGTCATGGAGTCAGCGCAGTAGAAGCAGAGGACGCCTGCCCTGTAGTCCAGGTATAGGCCCACCCGCGATGGGTGCGGGCCAGGGAGGAGGGTGATGATGTCGTTGTGTTTAAATTCGGTAGCCGTCGGGCAAACGATCAGAGCCCAGGATTTGTCATCCGTTCCGAAGCCCTGGCTGTTCCACGCACTGTCCTTGTACCCCATGGCGATTGAGACGTAGCGCGTGGTCCACGCCACCTCCCAGTACTGGCGTCCGGTCAGGCTCTCTTTGCTCAGACACTGTTCCAGCGCCCAGTCCAGCTGACCTTGTTTGGACGCCATCTTGCCTTTCTTAGCCTTTATGGTTCTGTAGCCGCCAGCCTTCACTTTCTTACCGCCCTGAGAGATCACCTTTCTGTCGCCCTCGGACAGAGCCAGGTGTTTGGTCTTGGTGCTTGGGTCGAAGCTCATTTCACACGAATACTGTAAGAAGTCTTTTCTGGATTTGAGCTCCGACTGCAGTGAAGGTATAGCATCCACTTCAGCCAATGCCAGTGAAACCTGAGGGATCTGCGCTTTTACAAACGCCTTCAGTTTATGCTTCATCTTTGCGAGAGCTAAAGTCACGTTTTTTAAGTACTGCATTGGATCGGCGTCTCTGCTGGGGAGGCCGGTGTATTTCTTGAGATGAAAGCTGTGAGGGAATTTCTGTAGAAAAAATATGTCACTCTGTGTCCGGGAGAGATCGTCCAGGTCACCCGCAATCTTCTTCATGGCAGCGATCTCCTGCTCCACGTTCCTCTGCAGGTCTTGGATCCGGCTAACTGCAGAACTCTGCTTGTTTCTGACCTTCTCTTTCACCTCGGACCTCTGACTCTCCAGGGGACGGATCATCTCAGCAAAGATCTGATCGATACCGCTCAATGCCTCGTTAGCAGAGTGATTGATGGAATCAATCTCCTGCTGAAGGACATTAACATCTTCCTCTAACTTCTGGATTCTTGCCTGCGTGACTCTCTGGTGCCCGCTGAGGTCTTTCTGCCTGTCAAGCCTCTCGGCTTCCACGGTGATGGTTTCATGGCCCCTGTGTTCATCCACAGCACACAGATAACAGATGCCCAGTCGGTCTTTTAGGCAGTAGATCTTCATCACCTCGTCATGGCGGGTGCAGATGCCTTCCTGAAGGTCTGCTGTTGGCTCCACCAGCTTGTGTCTCCTCAGCCCAGCCACTTGATAGTGACTCTGGAGGTGCTCCTCACAGTAAGAAACCAGACAAACCAGGCAGGACTTGACGGCCTTTATCTGTCCCCCCACACAGACATCACAGCCCACGTCTCCAGGGCCAGCATAGCAGCTGTCCAGAGCAGCGTCTGGCTCAGTGCCAGGAGCTCCTTCTTTCTTCTCAATGATATCTGCGAGAAGAGTGTTCTTGACAAGAGCTGGTTTCAGTGTGAAGATCTTTCTGCACTGGGGGCAGCTGAAGAACCTCTTCTCGTTGCTCCAGTAGTTTTTGATGCAGGCCAAACAGTAGCTGTGTCCACAGGGTATAGTCACAGGCTCCCTCAGCTGCTCCAGGCAGATGGAGCAGGAGTATAGGTCAGCCTCCATGCTGGGGGATTTCTGCTTCGCCATTTGGTGTCCAACAGCCACTGGAGTCTCACGTACGTCTGGGCTTCAGTTCAGCGTTTGCTGTTCACTTTAACTTCTGTATGTTCTCCCATGAACCGGGCCAGCTGCATACATCTTCAAGAATGTAGCTGAACTTGTACAACAAGGAAGTCATCGTGACAGCTTGATAGCATGTCTGTTGATGGCCCATAAAGACAGGTGATGGGGACATGATGTATGGGACACTGACTTATTTATCATCAGAACTCCAAAACATCCATCCAAGAAGTTTAAATTCTGCCAGAAACTAAATTAAAAAACCTCTTTCAGATGGTTGTGTAGTGGTTGTGTTAGTGTGTGTCTGTCAGGTGCTGGTGGTTGTGTTAGTGTGAGTCTGTCAGATGGTTGTGTGGTGGTTGTGTTAGTGTGAGTCTGTCAGGTGGTGGTGGTTGTGTTAGTGTGAGTCTGTCAGGTGGTTGTGTGGTGGTTGTGTTAGTGTGAGTCTGTCAGGTGGTTGTGTGGTGGTTGTGTTAGTGTGAGTCTGTCAGGTGGTTGTGGTTGTGTTAGTGTGAGTCTGTCAGGTGGTGGTGGTTGTGTTAGTGTGAGTCTGTCAGATGGTTGTGTACTGCGTTCCACTGCCCGGGTTGCAGTGTAAAATGGCTCGGTGAAACAAATATTCAAACCTCATTCTCAATGGCAAACTTTATCAGTGTTCACAACGTTCACTGGATAATGAGAACAAACACCCAACACCCAGACGCTCCCCTCGTCTCCTGACATGTCCTCCTGACGTGTGTGTGTGCGTTCAGTTCAGCGTTTGCTGTTCACTGTAACTTCTGTATGTTCTCCTCCTATGAACCGGGCCAGCTGCACACACCTTCAAGAATGTAGCTGAACTTGTACAACAAGGAAGTCATCGTGACAGCTTGATGTGAGATGCTTCGGTTTGTGAACCAGTGGAAGACACAAAGTCGCTGCTGGTTTTGACGAGGACGAGTGAATGCGGTACCTGGCGATGAAGCCCAGAACGTGAGCCTGGATGGTCATGGCCGCCTTCAGAACCTCCTCCTCCCTCTCCTTCTCCAAGCGATGCTCCAGAGACTCCCTCAGAAACACCTGGGGAGGAGAGGAGAGGAGGAGAAGACTTTATTCAAACTGATCAAACAATGGTACTGGGAGAGTGTGTGGGCTGCCACACTCTCTCTCTCACCACAGATCCAAAGTGGCTCCAGGTACTGGCTGGTAGCCCTACTGGTTCAATGCCAGTATAAAGCATGAGGGCTGGCCGATCCCAGCAGCCACTGTCCGTAGTGTCACCGGTATTAATATGAATTATTCATATTCATCAGTGATCTGAAGAGACATGGGGCTCAGAACACACAGCTAGATGATCCTGTCAGTGTTTCCCATACATAGACCAATGTGTGGCGCCACACATTGAACATCGAGCGCCACAAATTGATTCTGGGGGGTTTTTTCCAAAGCGATTTGGAAATATAAATATTAGCACTCTTTCTCCCTGTCATTCCCATTCCCACACATGCACAGAGAGAGTGAGAGTGAGAGTGTGTGAGAGAGAGAGAGAGAGAGAGAGAGAGAGAGAGAGAGAGAGAGAGAGAGAGAGAGAGAGAGAGAGAGAGAGAGAGAGAGAGAGAGAGAGAGAGAGAGAGAGAGAGAGAGAGAGAGAGAGAGAGAGAGAGAGAGAGAGAGAGAGAGAGAGAGAGAGAGAGAGAGAGAGAGAGAGAGAGAGCGCACACTTGCCAGTGGGGTTACGCTTATAAAAGACCCGCACTCGCCCGACGTTTTCAACCAACCCAACTGCAACTCGGACCACAAGTACTAATATTAAAATAATGTACCCGACCTGCTTCCCGAACCACTTATTCTAATAGGTATCTTGATTAGCTTAATCATAGCCTCATTGGCTTATGTAAAACTGACGTCCCTGAGTCAAATGCATTTAAAACATGCATTGCACATTTAAACCTTTGTTCACCAGGTCAACAAATAGCCTTAACAGGCCTCATATTCTAAATTAAACAGTGACCTAAATCAGACAGACAGTAAGCCCACTTGGTCTAAAAAAAAAAAGAAACGTAAAAGTTGTCTCTAAGTTGGCACCTGGAAAGCTCGTGCTGCATCTTTGCGAAAGTTATTCAGCCAATGATGACTGTCTTTTATATGATATAGGCTACTCTATACATTACAAAAGTGTATTTCGGCATCTATATTTTAACCTACCCGACCTGAATATCATTAAAGTATTTTTTGGTGACTCGTGACTCGCAACCGTTTAATGATCATCCAGCGCATCACTGATACATGCACAGTGCACACACTCATTGATAGGACATGCAAGCTTTGCACAAAATAGGCTAATGCTGTTCCATTTATTTTAGTTAGTTGCCTCATTGTACCTTTAGTAGTTATTTATATCTAATTATAGTATTTTATTGAATTTATTTGTATTATCATATTTATATGTTACATTATACTATTTATTTTGTTTTACCAAAAACGTTAAATACAGGTTGATATTGGTTGAGGTAGGTCTTGATTTCAGTTTGAAATAAAAACTTCCAGCTTTAGTTGTTTTTTGCAATTCCTTCCTTGAATGTCACAGAATCTAAAGTTCAGGTAAAAACTAAACTTTAAAAACTAAAGTGTGTCAATTTTCGTGAGTAATTCTCAACATGAAACTTAAAAGACAGGTCTTCCTCTAACATTTGTATGAGCAAACTACTCTACTGGCCTGCCCTGTAATGTATGGAGTTGGGGTGTGGAATGAAACCAGGCAGGGTTCTGGTAAAATGTCTTTAGCTGTCTACTCCTCAAGAATTTACTCTAAAGAATTAAGATTGAGCTGAATAATTTCAAATGCTTACTGTAGCTTTAAAGAAAAATTTGAGCGATAGCCATGTAACTCTGTCCTGTTTTCTCACTTTCATTCCAAACTGTGACCAAGTCATTCCCCCTTCCCCTCCAGAACTATGAATTTCAGAAAGTTGTGGCTGATCATCTGTTGCTCTGACCAGAGGGAGGGGGCGTCGCCCTCTGACCAGGGGGCGTCACCCTCTGACCAGGGGGCGACGCCCCCTCCTCCTGTTCAGACGGCGACGCCCCCTCCCCCTGGTCAGAGCCCCTGGTCTCTGTATGGCCAGCACCACACATTGCTACCTAGTCTGTGGGAAACAATGCTTGTATTTATTCCAGTAGAATAATATTATATTGCATACATTATATATTGTTTATAATGGTGATCAGAAGAAAAACATAATTAAAACACTCTCTAATCTTCATTTTAAAATATCCATGGAATCAACTCAGTCTGAAGGCGTGGCAATATGACGTCAGAAAATCAGAAGAATGTCCCTAAGCCCCGCCCTCACCTTGGTTTTGCCAAGCTGCCATTCGCTGCTGCTGCTGTCATAGATCTGGAGCAGCTCCACACACCGCCCCCTGGGGTCCTCGGCCAGGGCCACGCCCCTCATCAGCACCTTGTACCTGGGGAGTGGGCGGGGCATGTGGTCAGTGGGTGGGGCATGTGGTCAGTGGGCGGGGCATGTGGTCAGTGGGCGGGGTGATTGACTCAGCTCTTTGTGGTGCTGATCTGCATGAAAAGCTCCCAAGAAGTAGTTACATTTGATTTTGATTTGGTAAACGTTATTATACACTGTTATACATGTTATTATACACCGTTCTACATGTTGTTATACACGTTCTACATGTTATTATACACATTCTACATGTTATTATACATCGTTCTACATGTTATTATACAACGTTTTACATGTTACTATACACCCGTTCTACATGTTACTATACACCCGTTGTACATGTTATTATACACCGTTCTACATGTTATTATACACCGTAATACATGTTATTATACACAGTTATACATGTTATTATACACGTTATACATGTTATTATACACCGTTATACATGTTATTATACACGTTATACATGTTATTATACACGTTATACATGTTATTATACACCGTTATACATGTTATTATACACCGTTCTACATGTTATTAAACACCGTTATACATGTTATTATACACGTTCTACATGTTATTATACACGTTATACATGTTATTATACACGTTATACATGTTATTATACACGTTATACATGTTATTATACACCGTTATACAAGTTATTATACACCGTTATCGTTGCCATGGAGACCATGCCGGATGCTGGGTACCGACCTGCAGCAGAAGTCCTGGAAGGCTCTCCGGACGGGGAAGCCGTGGCGCCGGATCCTCACGTCTCCAGCATGCCGGAGTACCGGAGCTGGTTCAGAACCACGGCCGCAGAGAAGCTCTCAGGCATCTGGGGACAAACACAGTCCTCAGGACACTGAGCGGACACACAGTCCTCAGGACGCTGAGCGGGGACACACAGTCCTCAGGACACTGAGCGGACACACAGTCCTCAGGACACCTGAGAGGACACACAGTCCTCAGGACACTGAGCGGACACACAGTCCTCAGGACACACAGTCCTTAGGACACACAGTTCTCAGGACACTGAGCGGGGACACAGTCCTCAGGACACTGAGCGGGGACACAGTCCTCAGGACACTGAGCGGACACACAGTCCTCAGGACACTGAGCGGGGACACAGTCCTCAGGACACTGAGCGGGGACACAGTCCTCAGGACACTGAGCGGACACACAGTCCTCAGGACACTGAGAGGACACACAGTCCTCAGGACACTGAGCGGACACACAGTCCTCAGGACACACAGTCCTCAGGACACTGAGCGGACACACAGTCCTCAGGACGCTGAGCGGGGACACAGGACTGACCACGTCAGGTCTGAGCACCAGGTCAGGTCGGACCACCAGGTCAGACCTGGTGGTCCGGAGAGCCTTCCAGGAGAAATCCCCCGTGCTCCGTGGTGAGGCGTCAGGCAGGACTGAGGCTGCTGCTCTCTGACTCCAACACCCTGACGCTGGACGCCCTGAGGCTGGACTCTGGTGAGGAGTTAGCTAGAAGATACACGTTGGATGCCTGACGTCCAACACCGGATTCCATTCAGTGGACGTTCCACACACACACACACACACACACACACACACGCACATGCACATGCACACGCACGCTGGTATTATCCCCAACCTCTGACCTCGGGGCCACGAGTGGACGTGCGAGCGCGCAGCGCGGGGGCTAGCAGAGGACACAGCGTCCTCTGTTGCCGCGGAGATGACCTTTACACTCAAGGGAGGCCCATTCAGTCCCCACGCCGCACTGTCACCTCTGGGGCGCGCGGGGGGGAGTGACAACAGGAAGCATTCAGGCCCACTCCTAAAGCCCCCTTTATCTGGACCCCCCTCGGACCACCGGCCCCGGGGACTCAAAGCCCCCCTTTATCTGCCATTGGTCCCACAGGGGCTCATTAGCATAGCCCTGATTTACATAATAGAAGGCCCTTGAATGTCACAAATACAGAGCGGTGTCAGGAAGTCTCTCTCTCTCTCTCTCTCTCTCCTCTCTCTCTCTCTCTCTCTCTCTCTCTCTCTCTCTCTCTCTCTCTCTCTCTCCTCTCTCTCTCTCTCTCTCTCTCTCTCTCTCTCTCTCTCTCTCTCTCTCTCTCTCTCTCTCTCTCTCTCTCTCTCTCTCTCTCTCTCTCTCTCTCTCTCTCTCACACATCCAAAGTTTAACAACTGCCCTGTTTGTATGCAAAATCTGGACAGACAGAGAGTCGGACAGACAGATCTTGCATCATCCACCTAGAAACATTTCCAGGCCAGTGGTTTGTGTCCCAGGGTTCACACACCTGTACCTGTCCCAGAGCAAGATGTCCCATAACAACCTGCTCCTTAATGACCTGTCTCTGTACTGTCTAACCCCTACCTGCTCCTTAATGACCTGTCTCTGTACTGTCTAACTCCTACCTGCTCCTTAATGACCTGTCTCTGTACTGTCTAACCCCTACCTGCTCCTCAATGACCTGTCTCTGTACTGTCTAACCCCTACCTGCTCCTTAATGACCTGTCTCTGTACTGTCTTACCCCTACCTGCTCCTTAATGACCTGTCTCTGTACTGTCTAACCCCTACCTGCTCCTTAATGACCTGTCTCTGTACTGTCTAACCCCCCACCTGCTCCTTAATGACCTGTCTCTGTACTGTCTAACCCCTACCTGCTCCTTAATGACCTGTCTCTGTACTGTCTAACCCCTACCTGCTCCTTAATGGCCTGTCTCTGTACTGTCTAACCCCTACCTGCTCCTTAATGACCTGTCTCTGTACTGTCTAACCCCTACCTGCTCCTTAATGACCTGTCTCTGTACTGTCTAACCCCTACCTGCCTCCTTAATGACCTGTCTCTGTACTGTCTAACCCCCACCTGCTCCTTAATGACCTGTCTCTGTACTGTCTAACCCCTACCTGCTCCTTAATGACCTGTCTCTGTACTGTCTAACCCCTACCTGCTCCTTAATGACCTTTCTCTGTACTGTCTAACCCCTACCTGCTCCTTAATGACCTGTCTGTACTGTCTAACCCCTACCTGCTCCTTAATGACCTGTCTGTCACTGTCTAACCCCTACCTGCTCCTTAATGACCTGTCTGTACTGTCTACCCTACCTGCTCCATAAAGATCTAAGTTCAGTGTAAGTCACTGTGGCTAGAAGTGTGCCATCTACTTGACATAGAAAGAGTAAACCACTCCAATTCCACTCCAGGCTGAATGTGTCCACCTCTAGCACCCCCTGCTGGGCACCTCCGGGGAGACAAGGGTCTGCACCTAACATCACCAGCTCAGGACTACAATGGTCCTGGACACCACTCAGGCTAGAGGGTCCCAGGATAGGCTTCCCCCTGGGTGGGGGTGTCTAAGACAGACATGGAGACACTAAACCTCAAAGTCTCCTCACAAACTAAAAGCCTTCTTTACACACATTGAGATAGGAACTGACAGACCTGCGTAGATCTCTCTACTCAGAATATTCTGCTCACATAGAACACAAGAATACGCATTGAAATTAGAGTCATTAGGACCCAGCCCACCACCCACAATGCACCGGAGCGCTTAGGGAACATCAGGGGGTTAATCTGAGGTTACGAGATGAAGAGGCAGAAGGTTTGGAGGAGAACCTCATCCTAATTCTGACCACATGGATCAGAGTCCAGCTGAGAAGCCAGCAGACAGCAGCTGGACCAGAGTCAGGAGGACTCACCACTCTGAGAGAACCGGCATGAATACAACATCAGACAGACAGGCAGACAGGCAGACAGACAGGTAGACAGAGAAGCAGATATATAGAGACAGACAGACAGACAGACAGAGACAGACAGGCAGGTAGACAGAGAAGCAGATATATAGAGACAGACAGACAGACAGACAGACAGACAGACAAACAGGCAGGTAGACAGAGAAGCAGATATATAGAGACAGACAGACAGACAGACAGACAGACAGACAAACAGGCAGGTAGACAGAGAAGCAGATATATAGAGACAGACAGACAGACAGACAGACAGACAGACAAACAGGCAGGTAGACAGAGAAGCAGATATATAGAGACAGACAGACAGACAGACAAAGAGACAGACAGAGAAGCAGACAGACAGACATACAGGCAGACAGAGAGACAGACGGACAAGCAGACAGCGAGGCAGACAGACAGACAGACAGAGACGAATGAACAACAAAAAAGTTTATTCCCCAGCAATTTGAATGATTCAACACGTGTCCATCAGTATACAACCTTATAGCTTCACACAAACACCCACATACACATACACACACACACACATAGACCTACACACACACACAGACACACACACATAGACCTTCACACACACACACACACGCACACACACACATAGACCTACACACACACACAGACACACACACATAGACCTTCACACACACATACACACACACACATACACAGCAACACACAGACACACACACACAAAGCAACACACACACACACAGACATACACACACACACACACACACACACACACACACACACACACACACAGACACACAGACACACACACACACACACACACACACACACACACACACACACACACACACAGACACACAGACACACAGACACACAGACACACACACACACACACACACACACACACACAGACACAGACACAGACACACACACACACACACACACACACACACACACACACACACACACACACACAGACACAGACACAGACACAGACACACACACACACACACACACACACACACACACACACACACACAGACACACAGACAGACACACAGACACACAGACACAGACACACAGACACACAGACACAGACACACAGACACAGACACACAGACACACAGACACAGACACACAGACACAGACACACAGACACACAGACACACACACACACACACACACACAGACACAGACACACACACACACACACACACACACAGACACACACACACACACACACACACACACACACACACACACACACACACACACACACACACAGACAACAACACACCGCTCCACTGAAACACAAGGTTCTCTGGAGAGAGGGTGTTCCCAGGAACCCCCACATGCCGGCTCTTATTTTGACACGACGGCAACGTGGTGGTGTCAAAATAAGAGCGTGACAGTGCAGCCGGCGGAAGACCTTACCGAGCGCGAAGTCCCCCCTCATCCTGTCGGACCCGAGGCGCTGAGACGGCTCCGCAAAGTTCCCCAAAGCCTGGTGTCTGCACTGCCTCTCGTCAACACAGCCTCCCCCGGACTCACCCTCTCTCCCCCACACTCTCCCCCACACTCACACTCACACTGCCATCGCAGTGCTGAACAAAGGCTGCCAGAGCCCCAGTCCACTCCCCTGTGTGTGTGTGTGTGTGTGTGTGTGTGTGTGTGTGTGTGTGTGTGTGTGTGTGTGTGTGTAAAAAGGGGAGGGTGGGCTGGAGGGTGTGTGTGTGTGTGGGGGGGGGTCTTTAGTGACGGGTGTTACTATGGTAACGCATCTCCTGCTGAGGCTAATTTGTGCAGGCCACTTGTTTGACAGGGAGGATTGTGTGTGTGTAACCGAGGGGGGGGCAGACAGACAGAGAGACAGACAGACAGAGACAGAGAGAGACAGACAGCGATAGAGAGAGACAGACAGAGTGAAGGAAGACAAAGGGCAACATAAAATAGAGAGAATGTGATGGATGTGTGTGTGTGTGTGTGTGTGGGGGGAGGGGGGGAGGCGTGTTCTATGAAGGACAAAAGCTGTTTACTTTCAAACCAACCATCAGAACATCACAACCAAACACACACACACACACACACACACACACACACACACACACACACACACACACACACACACACACACACACTCACACACACACACACACACACACACACACAACACAATCCAATCCAATCTCCTGACCAAGCGAATCGGCTCCAGGTTCTGCTGGACTCGGGCTTCAGAGAGACGAGCGGCCCGACCCACCAGCCTCTGGTACTGCATCTATATCTGGTTCTGATCCAGGATCCATATCACATCATCAGGCTCAGCCATCAATACAGAGAACCCAACGGGTCAAAGTGTTCTGGTTGCTGAGGTGACCCATGGCTCCAGTGTGACCCCTTGATCTGCACGGTGAACATCTGTGTGTGACCTCACATCTGTCACACCAGGGTTTATGATCAGAGATCAAGATTCATCAAGATCATGTGTCTGTAAACACGGGTGAGCCCACCCCTGGGGTCAGAGGTCACGCCTACAGATGGCATTGAGGTCACCCTTTCTCTGGCACTATCAATATATTGACACACACACACACACACACACACACACACACACACACACACACACTGACTTGGCTAATGACCATCACTGCATTCAGGCGGACAACATGGATGCCTCTTGGGGCCTTGAGGTCCTGCCCTCCGACATGAGTTGCACGTTGATGCCCCCTGACTGCACCCCCGCCCCCATACTGGTCCCATTGGGAACCAATCAGAAGCCCCTCCCCCCACTAGTGGGTCCATCATGGACCAATCAGAAGCCATTAGCCAGTTAACCTGCTGTTGGAGGAGGAGGAGGCCAGACCGGCCGTTACACCTCATAAAAACACACAAGCAGCGGGCACACGCTAACGTAGCACACGCTAGCGCTAATACACCTAGCATGCTAGAGAACACAGGTGTGTGTGTGTGTGTGTGTCAGGGCCTACCTTGTGTGTGTTTGGTTTGATACAGCGAACGAAGAACGGGTGAGAGGAGCTCAGGGAGGCCATCAGAGCGTGGAGAGAGTCCTGAAGAAACAGAAGAGCAGAGTGAGTCACCTCGGGGCCACCACCCCATGGGGCTCCAGGCCACCCAGCTCCCTTCAGCTACGAAGGTGTCTGGTGTTGAGATGTCATCGACAGCATGGTCGTCTCCGAGAGCATCGGAGCTCTGCAGGTGTTCACCTTGAACTGGGAGCTGACGGTGGGCCTGCGATGCTTCACGCTGGTCTTCAGCGTGTCCTGCTGACTGCGGCTGCACACGTGGTCAAACAGGTCGTACACAAAGTCCAGCCTGGAGGCACAGAGCAGCACTCAGAACCACACAGAGAACACCCTGAAGGACCCTGAAACACGCCGGCCTGCAGGGCTGGGCCCAGCCGTGAGGGTGGAGCCGTGAGGGTGGAGCCGTGAGGGTGGAGGCGTGAGGGTGGAGGCGTGAGGGTGGAGGCGTGAGGGTGGAGGCGTGAGGGTGGAGCCGTGAGGGTGGAGGCGTGAGGGTGGAGGCGTGAGGGTGGAGGCGTGAGGGTGGAGCCGTGAGGGTGGAGGCGTGAGGGTGGAGGCGTGAGGGTGGAGGCGTGAGGGTGGAGGCGTGAGGGTGGAGGCGTGAGGGTGGAGCCGTGAGGGTGGAGGCGTGAGGGTGGAGGCGTGAGGGTGGAGCCGTGAGGGTGGAGGCGTGAGGGTGGAGGCGTGAGGGTGGAGGCGTGAGGGTGGAGCCGTGAGGGTGGAGGCGTGAGGGCGGTGCTAACCTGCTCTCTCTCAGCAGGTTCAGGACGTCATCGCGGAACGTGTCTCTGTTCTTCTCCAGCATGCCACGCACGTCATACACCACCTAGATACACCACCAGGGAGAGACGGGGGAGTCAGCACCACCTCAACACACCACCGGGGGGAGACGGGGAGTCCGTTTGTGGACACAGACACCACTTTGGCGTCTGTGCTGACCAAGTGGCAACATTCCATGCTGAAAAATGAAGCCCATGCGGAAGTGCAAAAACTTGCAGTTCCTCGACTGGCCGCTTGAGGCTGGCTGCAGAAGGGAGTCAACTCCCATATACACCCATGTTAAAATGTCCAACTTTACAGCCAAAATAAACATGTTTACAGCCTGGTTCAAAAAACGGTTTTGGTGTCTTCCAGTAGTGTTCGAGTCCATGACAACTGTGAGGGGGGTGAATTTTTTTAGAATCCATTATTTTAATGCACAGAGAAGGATTTATTTTATGAATAATTAAGGGCGTGGTCAACTTGATTGGCAGCTGTCATATGTCATCACGGCATGACCTTCACGGATTCGAGGCTTTGATTGGTCTGGCCGGAGGTAGGCGGGCTTAGAACACAGACTGAAATGTCCAAGATGGCGGCGCCCAGAAGCTCAATTTTAGGCTTCATCTCCGCTGTTAAGAATGCCTATGGGTGACGTCACGGAGGGTTTGTCCATATATATATACAGTCTATGGTGCTGACAGCCCAGTTCTGAGTTTATGCTTGGGTGCACTGAAGAGCCGTGCTATGCTGTGATGCTAAGCTAAGCTAAGCTGTAGTGATACTTCACCTCTCCAGCGTAGTGCTTGACCCCGAAGAAGTGCACCGCCACGCGCGGCTTCACGTAGAAGGGGTTTTTCTGTGGAGGGAGAAACAACATGAGTCCTCATACAGGAAGAGACCATCTCTCCCCCTTACAGGGGGAGTCATACAGGAAGAGACCATCTCTCCCCCTTACAGGGGAGTCATACCGGAAGAGACCATCTCTCCCCCTTACAGGGGAGTCATACCGGAAGAGACCATCTCTCCCCCTTACAGGGGAGTCATACAGGAAGAGACCATCTCTCCCCCTTACAGGGGGAGTCATACAGGAAGAGACCATCTCTCCCCCTTACAGGGGAGTCATACAGGAAGAGACCATCTCTCCCCCTTACAGGGGAGTCATACCGGAAGAGACCATCTCTCCCCCTTACAGGGGAGTCATACCGGAAGAGACCATCTCTCCCCCTTACAGGGGAGTCATACAGGAAGAGACCATCTCTCCCCCTTACAGGGGGAGTCATACAGGAAGAGACCATCTCTCCCCCTTACAGGGGAGTCATACAGGAAGAGACCATCTCTCCCCCTTACAGGGGGGGTCATACAGCAAGAGACCATCTCTCCCCCTTACAGGGGGAGTCATACAGGAAGAGACCATCTCTCCCCCTTACAGGTAGTCATACAGGAAGAGACCATCTCTCCCCCTTACAGGGGGAGTCATACAGGAAGAGACCATCTCTCCCCCTTACAGGGGGAGTCATACAGGAAGAGACCAAGGGGGAGACATACAGGAAGAGACCATCTCTCCCCCTTACAGGGGGAGTCATACAGGAAGAGACCATCTCTCCCCCTTACAGGGGGAGTCATACAGGAAGAGACCATCTCTTCCCCTTACAGGGGGAGTCATACAGGAAGAGACCATCTCTCCCCCTTACAGGGGGAGTCATACAGGAAGAGACCATCTCTCCCCCTTACAGGTAGTCA
>JAXIVH010000007.1:12835385-12895385 GCA_036785325.1 Urophycis tenuis | reverse complement strand
GATAGTAATTGTCCCTCGAGGGGGGTGGGGTCTCGGGGGTCAGATCATCCAAGGTGGTCTCCAAAGCCTGGAGCCAGGTGGACAGAGGCTGGACTGACTTGTTCTCATGGAGGGAGAGAGTTCATAAAGTCAACCTGATCCCCCACCACCCCCCCACCCCCCCCCCCCACCGCACCCAACAATGGTTGGTTCTGGAACTCAAAACATTCCAGAGTTATTGCGGATCAACATCCTGTCTGATGTATGACAGGACAAAGAGGAGCAAGAGGAGGAGGAGGAGGGGGGGGGGGGGGGGGGGGGGGGGGGGGGGGCAGGAAGAGGAGGAGGAGGAGGAGGAAGAGAGACACTAGAAGGAGGACTTCAGTATAGAGCTCTGACCTGAGGGGGAGGAGACCTGAGCACCTCCTGCAGTCATGAACTCGATGTTCCCCGCATGGAGGATCCCCGCCAGGAGGCGCAGGATCTCCCCGATGTGCTCCTCCGAGAACTGCATCGTGCGCATTGCATTCTGGGAAGAAACGTACAATACGGAGCGCTATGATTTCAGCCTCTACTTCATGAAGTCTAGAACCTCAAAGACCAACCAGGGAGCAGAGGAGTGAGGTTCCACTACTCTCCTGTCTCTCTGCACTGCCTGTCTCTCTGCACTGTCCTGTCTCTCTGCACTGTCCTGTCTCTCTGCACTGTCCTGTCTCTCTGCACTGCCCTGTCTCTCTGCACTGCCCTGTCTCTCTGCACTGCCCTGTCTCTCTGCACTGCCCTGTCTCTCATCACTGTCCTGTCTCTCTGCACTGCCCTGTCTCTCTTCACTGTCCTGTCTCTCTGCACTGCCCTGTCTCTCTTCACTGGCCTGTCTCTCTTCACTGGCCTGTCTCTCTGCACTGCCCTGTCTCTCTTCACTGTCCTGTCTCTCTTCACTGCCCTGTCTTTCTGCACTGTCCTGTCTCTCTGCACTGCCCTGTCTCTCTTCACTGCCCTGTCTCTTTGCACTGCCCTGTCTCTCTTCACTGCCCTGTCTCTCTTCACTGCCCTGTCTCTCTGCACTACCCTGTCTCTCTTCACTGCCCTGTCTCTCTGTACTACCCTGTCTCTCTTAACTGCCCTGTCTCTCTTCACTGTCCTGTCTCTCTGCACTGTCCTGTCTCTCTGCACTGCCCTGTCTCTCTGCAATGTTCTGTTCATAACAGCACCAAAGCCCATAACATATAGGAGGTTGCATGTCGCGGTCCAGGGGGGTCCAGGGGGGTCCAGGTGTGTGTTTAGCGCCCCCTGGAGGGGTAGGGCTAGCCCTGGTTAGGACAGGGTCACTGACTCAACGAGTCCTCCTGGCCTGGAGGGACTGGGAATGAAATCACAACCCAGTCTGGTCTGGTTTGTGAAGAAGTCTGCTGGGAAGAAGTCTTCCTGACATGTCTTGTGTGTGTGTTGTGTGTGTGTGTGTGTGTGTGTGTGAGTGTGTGTGTGTGTGTGTTCGTACCATGACCTCCTGGAAGGTTTGTGTGTCGTTGATGGTCTTGTCGCCCCCACAGCCAGGCTGGTTCAGGTAGTGGTAGCTGTCAGCATGAGACAGACCCAGGGACTCTGGAACCACAACACAACACATCACACACACAACACAACACACACAACACACACCAATACAACACAACACATCACACACAGAACACATCACACACACAACACACACACAACACAACACACACAACACACACCAATACAACACAACACATCACACAACACAACACACACCAATACAACACAACACAACACACACCAATACAACACAACACATCACACACACAACACACACACAACACAACACACACCAATACAACACAACACATCACACACACAACACAACACATCACACAACACAACACACACACAACACAACACACACAACACACACCAATACAACACAACACATCACACAACACAACACACACCAATACAACACAACACAACACACACCAATACAACACAACACACACCAACACAACACACACCAATACAACACAACACACACACAACACAACACATCACACACCAACACAAAGTGGGTCGCCATGGCGACTTTGGAGTGTGTGTGTGTGTGTGTGTGTGTGTGTACCTCTCTGTGGTGTGTGTGTGTGTGTGTGCGTACCTCTCTGTGGTGTGTGTGTGTACCTCTCTGTGGTGTGTGTGTGTGTGTGTGTGTGTGTGTGTGTACCTCTCTGTGGTGTGTGTGTGTGTGTGTGTGTGTGTGTGTGTGTGTGTGTGTGTGTACCTCTCTCTGGTGTGTGTGTGTGTGTGTTCGTAGCTCTCTGTGGTGTGTGTGTGTGTACCTCTCTGTGGTGTGTGTGTGTGTGTGTGTGTGTGTGTGTGTGTGTACCTCTCTGTGGTGCGTGTGTGTGTGTGTGTACCTCTGTCAGTACGTTTACATGCAGCAAGAAATTTGAATTTCTGATCCGATCAGATAATGACATGCGTAAGACCGGATCACTTGTCCGAGTATACATGCCGTTCAGAGAATTGGATTAACAGCCGGAGCATGGGCTGACTCTGGACGCTATGTGGCGCTGCGCATGTGCAGAATGGCACTGCGCGTGCGCAGAATGCAAATTCCGATTCAGATCCGATTGCTGAGTATACATGCCGTTAAAAGTCCGACTATGATCGAATTATCCAGGTGTAGTTATCCGATTTTAGATGTCCGAAATAGGTCCGAAGTAGGTCCGAAGTATGTCGGATTAAGGTGTTTACATGCACTTAAAAAGTCCGAACGATGTCTTATACGATTAGAAATTCGAATTTCTTGCTGCATGTAAACGTACTGTCTGTGGTGTGTGTGTGTGTGTGTGTGTGTGTGTGTGTACCTCTCTGTGGTGTGTGTCTGTGTGTGTGTGTACCTCTCTGTGGTGTGTGTGTACCTCTCTGTGGTGTGTGTGTCCCTGCCAGCAGGGCGTAGAAGATGTGGTAGTTCCTCTCTCCAGGGTTCTGACGCACCACACGGTTCTGAGAGAACACAAAATACTGGTTACCACACACACACACACACACACACACACACACACACACACACACACACACACACACACACACACACACACACATTAAAGGGAAAATCTCACCTTTTCTAGTAGATCTGCAGTCAGCAAAATGGTCGGTTAAGGAATCCAACAGACACAGTGATGAAAAACCATCTAGAGGCTGGTCATGTTCCCCTGACCCCTGACCCCTGACCCCCACACACTCCTCACCACGGACCTGTCAATCACCCTCTGAACTCCCGCCCCCCTGCACACAAAGACCTTGATGCCCTTCCTGCCCAGACAGGAAGTGCCAGACAGGATACAGTCCACGATGCGTCCCCCCTGGATGTTGCCACGGTGGCTGAAGTGAAGCTGCACCAGCTTCCCGAAGCGACTGGAGTTGTTGTTGTACACCGTCTGGGCGTTCCCAAAGGCCTCCATGATGGGGCTGGAGAGAGAGAGGGGCTTCACTACAGACTCACAGACACACACAGACAGACAGACAGACAGACAGACAGACTCACAGGCTCACAGACACACACAGACAGACAGACAGACAGACTCACAGACAGACTCAAGACAGACTCACAGGCTCACAGAGACACACAAACAGACAGACTCACAGACACACACAGACAGACAGACAGACTCACAGACTCACAGACACACAGACAGACAGACAGACTCACAGACAGACTCACAGACAGACACACAGACAGACTCAGAGACACACACACACAGACACACAGACACACACACACACACACACACACACACACACACACACACACACACAGACAGACTCACAGACAGACACACACACACACACACACACACACACACACACACACACACACACACACACAGACAGACTAGAGAGACAGATAGATAGAGACCCAGACAGACAGACACATACACAGACAGAAAGACAGAGTAGAGAGAAACAGACAGACAGACAGACAGACAGACAGAGCAGAGACAGACAGGTGTCTGTGTACCTGCTCTCCAGCAGGGCCTCCTCCACACGGGAGGACCGGTCTCGTGACGAGGCCTCCAGCGAGGACTGGCTCATGGCCGAGAGGAACCTCAGGATCAGCTTGGTGCTCTCAGTCTTCCCCGCGCCACTCTCTCCACTGGGGAACCAGAGTGTAGAGAACCACAGGTTAACGTAGAGAACCACAGGTTAACGTATAGAACCACAGGTTAACGTATAGAACCACAGGTTAACGTATAGAACCACAGGTTAACGTATAGAACCACAGGTTAACGTATAGAACCACAGGTTAACGTATAGAACCACAGGTTAAAGTATAGAACCACATGTTATACTATAGAACCACAGGTTACAGTACAGAACCCCACCTTACAGTATAGAACCACAGGTTTACGTATAGAACCACATGTTATACTATAGAACCACAGGTTAACGTATAGAACCACAGGTTAACGTAGAGAACCACACCTTACAGTATAGAACCACACGTTATACTATAGAACCACAGGTTACAGTACAGAACCACACCTTATAGTATAGAACCAAACCACAAGTTATACTATAGAACCACAGGTTACAGTGCAGAACCACACCTTACAATATAGAACCACAGGTTACAGTAAAGAACCACAGGTTACAGTACAGAACCACACCTTACAGTACAGAACCACACCTTACAGTATAGAACCACACCTTACAGTACAGAACCACACCTTACAGTATAGAATCACAGCTTACAGTAAAGAACCACAGGTTACAGTACAGAACCACAGGTTACAGTACAGAACTTGAACCCAAAGCGAAGTTACAGGTCAGTGCCTCTGAGGGCAGAGGTCACACTGTCGTGGCCCAGACACAGTTCTGATGACCTTTGACCTCTTGTTGTTGACACACGTGAGACAAGACCAGCGGTCACGTCAGCAGTCAGTGTGTTTATCTGTGTGTGTGTGTGTGTGTGTGTTCTTGTTAGCTATTTGTTTATGATTGTGTGCCTGGGGTGGACAAACCAGTACAGCAAACTAGGTGAGTGTGTGTGTGTGTGTGTGTGTGTGTGTGTGTGTGTGTGTGTGTGTGTGTGTGTGCCAGAAAACAGTCCACATATGAACTAACTGCTGAGGACCACCCCGGAGTGGCGTCAGATCCTGTACGTTACCACACGATAACGTCACTATCGGCTGAGGCTCCCGGTGTACCGGCGGCCGGCCGCCACTAGAGGGCGCGCGGAGCGCTCCGAACGCCCTGCGGTCACCGCGAGAAGTCATCACTCAGACATCATTTAAAACACGTTTCACGGACACTGGCTCTCCTTATTTAGTGCACCTCCACAGACGCAACGTTTCTCTATGTTGTCTGTCTTTTTACCTCAAACCTTAAAAGTGTAAAAGTGTCAGCTAAACTCTAACAGTCCAACATTAGGACAGGGGGAGTGATAGAAGCAGAGTCTGTTCTCCTTTATCTCGCTCAAAAGGACAGTTTGTTTGAAAGCTAAATGCAGCTCAGATAAAAGCAGTTATTGTTAGTTAGATTATGAATCTCTGTCCTCCTTGTGAATGAAACCTAAACTGCAGTGATTGGCCAGGAGAGGAGATTACCACATCTCCTAGTGCTAGCGGGGGTAGCGGCCTAGCGTTAGCGCTAGCCCAGCGCTGGGCGGCGACGGCGTGTTCACCTGGCTCCTTGTGTTGACGTAGTGACATCACCAGAGGGCGTGTCCACGTCCTCTACCTGTCCCCCTGCATCACAGCCACGTGTTGTGTGACTGCTAATCATACTGTGTTTGTGTGTGTGTGTGTCAGTGTGTGTGTGTGTGTGTGTGTGTGTCAGTGTGTGAGTGAGTGAGTGAGTGAGTGTGTGTGTCTGTGTGAGTGTGTGTGTGTATGTGTGAGAGTGACTGTGTGTGTGTGTGTGTCAGTGTGTGTGTGTGTGTGTCAGTGTGTGTGTATGTGTGTCTGTGTCAGTGTGTGAGTGAGTGAGTGAGTGAGTGTGTGTGTCTGTGTGAGTGTGTGTGTGTATGTGTGAGAGTGACTGTGTGTGTGTGTGTGTGTGTGTGTGTGTGAGAGCGACTGTGTGTGTGTGTGTGTGTGAGAGAGTGTGACAGTATGTGTGTGTGACAGTGTGAGTGAGTGAGTGTGTGTGTGAGACATTGTGAGAGTGTGTGTGTGTGTGAGAGTGTGTGGGTGTGAGAGCGAGAGAGAGAGAGTGTGGGACAGTGTGCGTGTGTGTGTGTGTATGTGTGACTGTGTGTGTGTGTGTGTGACTGTGTGTGTGACTGAGAGAGAGAGAGAGAGAGAGAGAGAGAGAGAGAGAGAGAGAGAGAGAGAGAGAGAGAGAGAGAGAGAGAGAGAGAGAGAGAGTGAGTGAGTGAGTGAGTGAGTCAGAGAGAGAGAGAGAGAGAGAGAGAGAGAGAGAGATTACAGTGTGTGTGAGTGTGTGTGTGTGAGACAGAGGGTGCAGTAACATGTGTTAGTGAGTGTTAAAGTCACAGCTCCATCCCTCCCACTCCGTCTCCGTGACACCGTGACACCTCCTGAAGACATCTCACACCAGCCTGGCACCCCCCACCCTGCCTGGGGTCCAGGGTGGGGGTTCACAGGACCCGTACCTCCTCCTCTCCTCCCTCCTTCTGCCTGACACTTGAGGGGGAGAGCGGGGAGGCAGGGGGGAGAGCGGGGAGGCCAGCCTCTAGCCGTATCAATAAATCAGGGTCACAAAGCAGCAGGTCTGAGACGTAGCGTCCTGGTCTTCACTGGCTCCACAGTAGCAGAGCCTTCAAACTGTCCCCCCTAGAGGGTTGTGGACGTCTTTCATTAGTGAAGACGGAGGTGTGGGGCTTTGTTAGCGAGGACAGCGTTCCCTCCGGTCCATCTGTTGGCCCGCTAAGGACCGTACTGATTTGTACTTTCTGCTGTCGACTGGCAGTAAAGTCACAGAAAAATCTTTGGTGTGTTGTGAAAAACAGCATGAAAGAAAGTAAATCAAGGAGACAGTTTGCTTTAGGATGCTAGTTAGCATCAGAGACGGTTAGCATCAAAGAGACGGTTAGCATCAGAGACGGTTAGCATCAGAGAGATGGTTAGCATCAAAGAGACGGTTAGCATCAGAGAGATGGTTAGCATCAGAGACGGTTAGCATCAGAGACGGTTAGCATTGCTACTGCGGCTGGACAATGTTAGCGTTAAAGGGCCGTGGTTTTAACAGCACTATAAGATGATATAATCAGCAGTGTAAGATCAGCATCATCTAAAATAAACTTTGAGGCCAACTTGTTGTTAAACAATGTGCTTAGCAGGCAGCGCTGCTTCCCATCACGACAGGCAGCTCATAAAACAGGAGCTCCGACCAAGAGTCTGGCCTGGAACACACACTTTAAGGCATACTGTTGTTTTAAAGAGTTTTAAATGCAACTCATTTCAATAGCCCAGGTAGGGGTCCAGAGGGAGATAAGAACACAAACACAAACACACACACACACACACACACACACACACACACACACACACACACACACACACACACACACACACACACACACACACACACACACACAGGAGAGGAGAGGAAAGTGTGTGTGGATATTATTTAAGATGTTTCCTACAGAGCTGCATCCAGATGAAGACTTGAAGTCTGCTGTGCTGTGAGTTTTTCTGAGGTAGACGAGGAGGATGGGGGGGGGGGGGGGGGGTGAGTGGTATAACTCAGTAGAAATGAGGGAGGGAGGGAGGGGAGAAGAACATAAATCCCAGCAGAAGTATACTGTACCCTCTCGAGGGTGAATAACACATCACGTCTATCAGCGCCTTATAGGAACACCGAGGGGCTCTAGGTTAACATGGCTACACCCTGAGTCTCTAGGTTACCATGGCTACACCGTAAGTCTCTAGGTTACCATGGCTACACCGTGAGTCTCTAGGTTACCATGGCTACACCGTGAGGCTCTAGGTTACCATGGCTACACCGTGAGGCTCTAGGTTACCATGGCTACACCGTGAGGCTCTAGGTTACTGAGGCTACACCGTGAGGCTCTAGGTTACCGTGGCTACACACTGAGTCTCTAGGTTTCCATGGCTACACCGTGAGTCTCTAGGTTACCATGGCTACACCCTGTGTCTCTAGGTTGCCATGGCTACACCCTGAGGGCCTCATTTACTAACATTTGCGACCGCAGCGTAATCTGCGCCAGCGCCGAGCCATTATTTGCGCAGCATTCGTCACCGCACTTTACGTTGTATTTATCAAACCCGTACTTCATCAGGCAATCAGCGCCATACTCCGCCCTAGTGTAATTAGCGCACCGTTAAAAGAAGGAAGAATGGGTCTGCGTGTTTGCGTAACCATGGACGATCCAAGAAAAAGAAAACAAAAGTTCTGCGCCGATCAGCGACCACTTCCTGGTCGCTGATCGGCGCGGTGCCTTTGTCGGTGTCTTCTTCTTGCTCTTACAACAGCTGCCATGTCCTTGTTTACAGGCTCAAGCAAAACCCGCTTCCTGGTTTACACCAAGCGGCAACATTCCATGCTGAAAAATGAAGCCCATGCGGAAGTGCAAAAACTTGCAGTTCCTCGACTGGCCGCTTGAGGCTGGCTGCAGAAGGGAGTCAACTCCTATAGACACCCATGTTAAAATGTCCAACTTTACAGCCAAAATAAACATGTTTACAGCCTGGTTCAAAAAACGGTTTTGGTGTCTTCCAGTAGTGTTCGAGTCCATGACAACTGTGACGGGGTGAATTTTTTTAGAATCCATTATTTTAATGCACAGAGAAGGATTTATTTTATGAATAATTAAGGGAGTGGTCAACTTGATTGGCAGCTATCATCTGTCATCACGGCATGACCTTCACGGATTCGAGGCTTTGATTGGTCTGGCCGGAGGTAGGCGGGCTTAGAACACAGACTGAAATGTCCAAGATGGCGGCGCCCGGGAGCTCAATTTTAGGCTTCATCTCCGCTGTTAAGAATGTCTATGGGTGACGTCACGGAGGGTTTGTCCATATTTATATACAGTCTATGGTTTACACCTGCTTTTATGAGGCGGAGATTTGCGCTCCAATTCGAGTCGCGCACTTCTCAGGCAATCTTAGTAAATACCACGCAATACATAATAAGGCGCACTTAACGCGTTACCTCCCAGCTCTTTGCGATTCACTCCCACTTCCCCTGATACACTCCCATTTATGCATATATATGAGGCGGGATGCGCAACTTGCCTATCGCCTCTTCAGAGGCAGGCTATTTGCGCATTTACCCCGTTGCGCCACGTTAGTAAATACGGTTCTATGTTTTTGCGCCTATTTTACCCGCAAATTACGCTAGAAATGGACGCAATTCTGTTAGTAAATGAGGCCCTGGGTCTCTAGGTTGCCATGACTACACCCTGAGTCTCTAGGTTACCATGGCTACACCGTGAGTCTCTAGGTTACAATGGCTACAACGTAAATCTCTGTTACCATGGCTACAACGTGAGTTTCTGTTACCATGGCTACAACGTGAGTCTCTCTGTTACCATAGCTATACCATGAGTCTCTACGTTACCATGGCTACACCGTGAGTCTCTATGTTACCATGGCTACAACGCGGGTATAGCCATTGTTGGCAACTTTGACAGGAACGTGAATGTTTGCTGTGAGTTTCAGAGTTTTTTTGTAACTTTTGGTTCAGTTGAGTAAGAATCACGGACACAGGTGAGCTGTGGGTGTGTTTCAGAGATTATGTTCTGGTGCTTTCTGGACCACAGGCTGAGTGGCACCTTGGGGGGGGGGGGCAGTAAAAGTTCTGGAGGGGCGGGACATGAATCAGCACAAATACTTTTAGCTGCCCATAATGAGCAGGTGACTTTTATTAGGCAGTGTGTGTGTGTCTGTGTGTATGTGTGTGTGTATGTTTGATGTATGCGTGTGTGTGTGTGTGTGTGCGTATGTTTGATGTATGTGTGTGTGTGTGTGTGTGTGAGACCATATGTAATATTCTACTGAGTGGTGTTTTCTCTGCCAGAGCGTCTGGCTGTGATTACCCAAGATCCCTCAGTGCAAGGAGAACACTTCCTGCATCGCAATTTATAGTTTCTCATTATAGCCAGTCAGCTATTAACACACACGCATGCACACACAGCAGCCCACGCACACACCAGCCTCATCTATTAGTGTTTGTTAAGCACCACTTCAAACAGTCCACCCACCCTGCCTGGACCGCGTCATAAAACACACTCACCTTCTGCCCTGTGTGTGTGTGTTTTCTGGTGTCTATAATAGTGTGTATGAGTGTGTGTGTGTGTGGGATTGTGCGTCTTTGTCTATAAATGTGTGTCTTTATGTCTATGTGTGTGTCTATGTGAATGTGTGTGTGTGTGTGTGTGTTGGTGCGTGTGGGTCTATGTGTGTCTATGTGAGTGTGTGTGTGTGTGTGTGTGTGTGTGTCTGGTGTCTGCCTGTTGACTGATCCCTTAAATATGTAAAGAGGTTAAAGGTGAAAGGTTGGAAAACATTGCTTTGAGCACAACCCCTCCCCCAATACACACACACACACGCGCACACACACACAATTATACACGCACGCACGCACACACACACACACACACACACACACACTCACACTCACACTCACACACACACACACACACACACACACACACACACACACACATATTCTGGAATGTAAAACTATACACAATCTGAAGAATATTTCAGTATTTATTCTCTTTCGGTGTCACATTGACTGGCTCACATTGAGCAACATGGAGGGGTCCTGAGACTGAATACATAACTTATCCTCTTCAAATAAACACTCAAAAAAGTGGCTAATATTTTACCATGCCCTGCCTCCCACAAAGATCAGTTTTCACATCCCACTCTGTACAGAAAAGATCACAGACAGTCTGCTAATCCTTTAGCTTTGGATGGCTTGTAGCTCCAGTCTGCTTCTGACTAGCAGTTAGCCTCTGCTAGCCTCTATCTGGCAGCCTACTTCACTCAGCATGCCTACATGCATCAGCTAGCCTCAGATAGCCCCTAGCTCTTACTGCTAGCCTCTTTGGGCTCATACACCACAAGCCTCCAGCCTCAGCCCCCACCTCGTACCTAGCGTGACGCTCTGAGTTAGCGCGTGCTAACTCAGACAAACGCTAACCCTCAGGGAAAACAGCAGCAGCTCGTAAACACAGACTCAAACACTTAGCAGCGTTTAGCAGCTAGCCCGGCGTGCTACAACAGCACTCAGATGGAGCCCCCCGCGGGGGCAGCGCAGCCGGGGGGTAAACACAGCCGTGTCTGTTGAGCAGCAAACATTATAAATACAATAGACAATCTAACGCTGTACGGCGTCAGCCCATCAGAACACCGGCTGACCACTGAACTCCAGCCTGAACTCCAGCTGAAGCCCTGAACGTCAGCGCAGGGCTGATTCTGTCAGACCGGGCCCCACTAACCACAACGCTGCGTCACAGACAGACCACTGCGACTGCAAGCTTGGCCTCCTGTACTTCCACTCCGGGTTGCACTTCAAACAGACGTCATGTGATCCCGTGTGCGGTCGGGGCTGTGCTGAGGCTTCAAAATGGCGGCTGGGGTCACCGTGACGATGAGAGGGTTTTGTAGACTAGGAGACAGGGCTGGAGATGCAGGCTGTTTCAGGTGGTGATGCCACCTTCTGCAGATCAGAGCAGCTGTATTGTGTCACTGGTGGTCCTGAATGGGAGCCAGGCTGCCATCTCTAACAGATGTCTCAGGGTTGAACTCATGTGTTAGTAATGAGGACAACACAATAAATAACTGAACCATAAAGGACAGACGACACACAGGCAGCTGGCCAGACAGACAGGGGGACAGAGCCGGAGAGAGAACGAGGGACAAGGCAGATTGCAGAACAGGTTCAAAGGAGGACACGTGTCCCTCGTTACCTATAATCCCTGGTGGTCCTGAGTGGGGCGGTAACGTAACGAGCTAACGAGCTAACGAGCTAACGGGCCAATTGCAGAATAAGAGCAGTGGCCCTCTTTAAAACAGCATGAGTCTCCTTGTATACATGGAGGAGTGTGTGTGTGCGTGTGTGTGTGTAGCATATACAGTGTGTGTGTGTGTGTGTAGTATATACAGTGTGTGGGTGTGTGTTTACGTCAGCAAGGACACACTGGCTGTTTGTGTGTGTGTGTGTGTGTCCTACCTGAAGAGCACACACTGGCTGTGTGTGTGTGTGTGTGTGTATGTGTGTGTCCTACCTGAAGAGCACACACTGGCTGTGTGTGTGTGTGTGTCCTACCTGATGAGCACACACTGGCTGTGTGTGTGTGTGTGTGTGTGTGTGTCCTACCTGATGAGCACACACTGGCTGTGTGTGTGTGTGTGTGTCCTACCTGATGAGTACACACTGGCTGTGTGTGTGTGTGTGTGTGTGTGTGTGTGTGTGTGTGTGTGTGTGTGTGTGTGTGTGTCCTACCTGATGAGTTACACACTGGCTGTGTGTGTGTGTGTGTGTGTGTGTGTGTGTGTGTGTGTGTGTGTGTGTGTGTGTGTGTGTCCTACCTGATGAGTTACACACTGGCTGTGTGTGTGTGTGTGTGTGTGTGTATGTGTGTGTGTGTGTGTGTGTGTGTGTGTGTGTGTGTGTGTCCTACCTGATGAGTACACACTGGCTGTGGCCCCTCCTCCAGAGGGCCCGGTAACACTCGTTGGCGATGGCGTAGATGTGCGGCTCCATGGCGCCCAGGTGCTGCTGGGCGTAGCGCTGCACGGCGGCCGGCCCGTACAGCTCCGGGACCGGCTGGTACGGGTTCACCGCCGCCAGGATGGAGCCGATGTACGTCTGGGGACACAGCGCTGGCCTTCAGTGGCGCTAACACCAAGCTACACGCAAGCTAACAACAAGCTACACGCAAGCTAACACCAAGCTACACGCAAGCTAACAACAAGCTACACGCAAGCTAACAACAAGCTACACGCAAGCTAACACCAAGCTACACGCAAGCTAACACCAAGCTACACGCAAGCTAACAACAAGCTACACGCAAGCTAACACCAAGCTACACGCAAGCTAACAACAAGCTACACGCAAGCTAACAACAAGCTACACGCAAGCTAACAACAAGCTACACGCAAGCTAACAACAAGCTAAGTGGACTTATATACTTTAATTACAATATGGTCTTATTTTGGAACTTATTTGACTTCATTTAGGCTTTGGCAACACACATGTTGGTTTAATAACACAGAAGTATGATGACGTTTGAACTGTACTGAGACATCAAATCAAATCAACACATGACTTCAAACCCACTGAAGGAAAGAACCAATGAAACGGCTTCATTGTGTTGAAGAACAGACCGGGGATCATATGATGTATAAAATCCTTCTGAATAAAATGTGCTTCCATACATGTGAAGCACCCTTACATTACATTAGGAGCTGAATATATAAATGTAGTTAGGACCGGTGACGACCAGTTCTTGGTGGTTCTAACCAACTGGAATGAGTTCCAAGAAGTTCCACCAGAGAAGAACGTGAAAACCAGAAGGACGGGGGGACCTTCAGGAGGTTTCCCCTCCAGAGCCTCCGTTCTCCACACCAGTGTCGTGTTTCAACCCTTCAAATAAACCAACGAGGAGCTGGCTGGAGCTCCGCTCTGCGGTGGTGAAGGGTCATGGATGAGAGGTCTCTTGTAGAACATCAGCTTCTCAGGCCGTTTGGGGCCTGGAGCTCATCGTGGGAGAACGTGAAGAAGCTGGAGGCCTCCTCTGGTTCTCCATCTCAGCTGGAGATCTGAGGCACTGAATCTTTTTGTTTGGCTGCTGGCTGCATCTCCATCATGTCTCAATCATGTCTCCATCATGTGTGTCTCTCAGGACATTTACCACTGGTTTTAAGATGTGGATGTGCTTCATGAGTTCACCTAAAATGCTCAACTGCAGTGTTTTGCAGGAACAATGTGCAGGTTGTTCCATGATAAAGGTGTGTGTGTGTGTGTGTGTTTGTGTGTGTGTGTGTGGTTTACTAAGAATACAAACTCTAATCTAGTCATTCACAGAACCAGGTTGGTGTACTTTAAGACAAACACAGAATCACAAGTCGAGCGAGAGAACTCCACATCACATGACGCGGTGAATCACATTGCATTCCAGCTGGAACTTGATGAAGCGCATTCTGTCCAAACATTTCTCCACGTTCACTCAATTTGCAGGGAATGTTCCAGATTCCCACGTTTCCTGAAGCAAACCCTTCAGTGGAACATGCTAGAGGAACGTCTGCTAGAGGCCCTCGCCCTACTGACTGACTGACCTACATTCCCTCTGCCGGCCTGCATGCAAAACCATCTGCATGGCAGTTTGAGGAACTATTTACATGGCAAATACCGCACACTCACAACCTCCTGTGAACACATGGGAACACTCAGCCTGGGTAGGGGGAGGGGAACAGGCCAGTAGCTCAGAGAATCAAACCATAAAACAGGTGATATCTGGCAGGGAGAGTGTTGTGTAAACAGTGCTGGGTCTGGGCTCCACTTTGTGTATCTGGACATGTTTTAAGACACCGAACCAGAAGGTCTTCCTGTTTACACAGTGTCTCCTCTCAAGGCTGGTGACGACAGACACATCAAATGCAGAGATCTGCAGTGGAAAGGACTGAACTATGGCAGCGGCCGGTTGTAGCTTCAAACAGCTCCAACCTCCCGAGGTTTAAACACTTTGAGCTGTTGTAAAGCATTACAAACACAACTATGAACCTGGCGTCTTGCAATGTGTGGCTTTGGGCCATTGTTCACAACTCCAACAGTTCAGTTTTGAAACACTGCTATGTTTAACACAGCAAATGACCAAGGCAGGCCACATTGTTTAAGTCTGCATTGAATAAAACAAAACAGGGAAATAAACTTTTATTGTGCATTAATGAATGCAGAACTCTCTCAGTCTCTTCGTAAACCACAACCTTCCTCTTCCTCAAAACAGAACTAAACATCTGTGAGCTCCAGCCACCGTCCTCGCATCCAAACCACCAGAAGGGCGTCTGGGAACCTCAGGCTCGGGAACAGAGACCAGAACTCTCCCCCCGACTCACTGGATCGCTACCATTTGGTCCCAATTAGAACCTGCCCCCCCCCCTGCCCCCCGCAAACGGCTTCCACTCCCGGCGCTGGACTGCAGGCCTCCTATTGGCTGTGGCAGAGCCCTCCCCTGGCAGGGTGTTAACTCGCCGTGTCCAGTAGGTCTGTGTTGTTCTGTGTGCCGTAGCAGAGGTGTAGAAACAGGCCTAACCCCCCACTGGCTGGTGATTGGCCGGTTCAAACCTTCGCTTGAATACGATTGGTTAAACTATAACAAGGCCCGTACCCGCCGGTGATTGGTCCTACTGTCGGTGAGCCGGTGGGCTTCACTGTTCCCACAGCAGATCAAAGAAACGCTACACAGCTGAACGGATCCAAACCGGCCCAAACCAGTCAACCTCCAGCGAAAACATTCAAACCAGTCCGTCCGGCCAATCAGCCGGCAGCTCTGTGGTTGACTTCCTGTGCGTGTGCCGGTGTGTTTCCAGTGAGAGGGTGGAGGTGGAGCAGGCCCCCCTCTGCCCTCCTCCAGCACCAGAACCCCCACCACGGCTCAGCCTCAGCAGCAGGAAATGAAGCCCAGATGGACGAATCACAAGCAGACCTCAGCTCAACCAAGCGGCTAGCTGCTAGCTGCTAGCATGTAGCCTAGCGACAGAGAGGGGTGACTGGCTGTGGTAGCGGTGCCATGGCAGCAGAGGGTTGCTGTACCGGCCTGGCCATGTGACCCCAGGACCCTGTTTTGATTGGCGCCCCGGGCCGGTCCGGCAGGAAGTCCTGCTCAGCGAGACGACGAGGGGAATGTGTGTTGGAGGCTGGAATGCTTATTCACACCGCGCTTATTTTCTCAGCTAAATGGATTTCATACAGATGACAGCAAAACCAAAATGGATGCAAGTTACACACAAGATACACACGTTACACACAAGATACACACGTTACACACAAGATACAGACGTTACACACAAGATACACACACGTTACACACAAGATACACACGTTACACACAAGATACACACGTTACACACAAGATACAGACGTTACACACAAGATACACACACGTTACACACAAGATACACACGTTACACACAAGATACACACACGTTACACACAAGATACACACGTTACACACAAGATACACACACGTTACACACAAGATACACACACGTTACACACAAGATACACACGTTACACACAAGATACACACACGTTACACACAAGATACACACGTTACACACAAGATACACACACGTTACACACAAGATACACACGTTACACACAAGATACACACACGTTACACACAAGATACACACACGTTACACACAGAGCTGACCACAGGCTCTCATGGCCCAGAGAAGGGAACAAAACAATTGACCCAAACTGTGGTCCCAGAGCCCGGTCAGGCGGCCCGGTTCCCCGAGACGCGTTCCAGCGAGATGACAAACAGCCGCACCACAGAACATCTCTGCCTGTCCCAAACAATGTCGCAGGCACCGACAAATAGAAACCATCTAATAGCTCCAGGCTGTGTGTGCTTAGCTCACAGAAGCTCCTCAGAGACAGCAGAGAGCTGGGGACTGAACCAGCAACCCTGGACTACCCCCGTCTTACAGAAGTTGCAGTACACTTTCTGCTCTTAGAACAATAAATACCTCAAGCAGAACCATGGGAATGTGGACCGTCTGGAGAGTGTACCTGTCTGACAGGAAGTGACATCACCCGAGGATTCTAACACACCCAAGCACAGGAAGTGACATCAGAGATGCTGGGTTTGGTGTACAGCGGGAGAAACATCTGAGAGGGATCTACAGCAGAAGCCTCAGGCTGTAGTGTCTGAGATGGCCTGCATTCAGCTCCTCCTTACTGGGATGAGGTGGGAGGGCTTGGTGTGTGTGTGTGTGTGTGTGTGTGTGTGGGGGGGGGGGGGGGGGGGGGGGGTATGAGAACAGGCCAGGTGAGAGAGGTGAGAGGGCAAGTGACCCTGTGGGTGACCTCTCTCTCCCTCTCTCTCTCTCCCCATTAAACGGGCTTTATTGGCATGGGAAAGCTGTGTTTACACCGCCATATGACACACCAGTTAACGTGGAACAATCTACCGACGTTCAAATGAGAGGAACGAGTAAACAGTGGAATTAGGGTTGTCACTTCAGATGATTCTCTCTCCCTCTCCATCTCCCACCCTCGCTGCTTCTCTCGGTGGGGTGAGGAATGTGTTTGTAGAGTACTGGGGGAGGCAGGGGGGAGGCAGGGGGGAGGGGGGTAGGATGACCCATGTCTGATATGAACCAGCCTCCCACCAGAACAACATTCAACTGTCCTGGGAGAGAATGAGGGCTGCTGAAAGCACGGCCACATACACCTCCACCTTCACATCCACCTTCACATACACCTCCACATACACCTTCACATCCACCTTCACATCCACCACCACATCCACCTCCACAAACACCACCTTCACATACACCACCACATACACCTCCACCTTCCCATTCACCTCCACCTTCACATACACCTCCACCTTCACATTCACCTCCACCTTCATGTACACCTCCACATACACCTCCATCTTCACCTCCACCTCCACATCCACCTCCACCTTCATATCCACATTTGTGTTTTTGTGTGTACGACAAACCTGTGTGTGTGTGTGTGTGTGTGAGTTCCTAGGTGTGCGCCTGTGTGTCAACGTGTGTTTCCTAAACACATAACTCACCATGAATGCAACACCTGAGTGTGTCCCCTCACCTGCAGGGCATCAGTCAGTCAGGGCGGGTCAGAACCCTCCGGCCCACAACGCCCAGCTCATAAATCACCTCCACAGCCGCGCCACACATGAGCCAGCAGGCGCTGCACGCTGGGGGTCTGCAGACCCCACGTCCGGTCTGCAGACCCCACGTCCGGTCTGCAGACCCCACGTCCGGTCTGCAGACCCCCACGTCCGGTCTGCAGACCCCCGCGTCCGGTCTGCAGACCCCACGTCCGGTCTGCAGACCCCCACGTCCGGTCTGCAGACCCCACGTCCGGTCTGCAGACCCCCACGTCCGGTCTGCAGACCCCACGTCCGGTCTGCAGACCCCCACGTCCGGTCTGCAGACCCCCACGTCCGGTCTGCAGACCCCCACGTCCGGTCTGCAGACCCCCGCGTCCGGTCTGCAGACCCCACGTCCGGTCTGCAGACCCCACGTCCGGTCTGCAGACCCCACGTCCGGTCTGCAGACCCCACGTCCGGTCTCTAAGTCCAGGGAGAACACGACCTCGTTTTTGCGAGTTCTACCGTTCTCCTGACCGAGAGACGGGTTCCCTGGAACGTTCCCCAGTGGGCGGTAAGAGGGACCAGAGCTCAACGCATGGGAACACAACATGTTATTTTTAGCCCGCGAGTTTCACAGGAGTCTTCACGTGGACACGTCATGTAAATAAAGTTGGATGGAGAGGACGCTGAACTCATTCATCACTCTCACACACACACACACACACACACACACACACGCACAAGCACTTACACACACACACACACACACACACACACACACACACACACACACACACACACACACACACACACACACACACACACACACACACACACACACGCACAAGCACAAGCACAAGCACTTACACACACACACACACACACACGCACGCACACACGCACACACAGACGCACACACACACACACACAAGCACACATGCACACGCACACACACAAGACCAATAAACCCATTGCTCTGCCTTCCTTGGATGAGAAAACAGAGATGGAATGAAAGGACTTCGGTCTGACCGACCTCCAGCAGAGAGACACAGACAGGCAGACAGACAGGCAGACAGACAGACAGAGTTTTTAAACTGGAGGCACTGGAATCTTCCACAGAGACTGTGCATATATGAGTGTGTATGCATGTCTGTGTATGTGCGCTTCTGTGTGTATGTGTGTGTGTGTGTGAGGGGCACCTCTCCACAGCACAGCTGCTTCCAATCAAAGAGCTAACGCTAGCTTCCAGAACCCTGTGCTAGCCCCCCTCAGCCCTCTGCCACTAACCCTAAAGAATGCTAACGCTAATTAGCACCAAGGGACGCACCTCAAATTAGTGTTGGTTAAGTTAAAACCCATCTGCATATTAGCCCCCGAGCTAAGTCGGTGAGACTGCAGGTTATAGTTAGCATCGATGCTAACCTGCGCTAGCACCCTCCAGGTGCTCCGTGTTAAGCTTGAGCTTCTTCTGGGTTTAACAAGGCGGGCTAACGGCCGTTAAAACCAGCCTGCTACAGTGGGCTTCACATCTTCTGATGATTGACAGCTCAGGTAACCAATCGTTTCTTGTGGAGTGAAAGGTCAGGGCGGGGGGGGGGGGCTAACATGATCTAAGGATGAAGATATGTAGTGAGAGAGGTTTATCTGGCGCTGGAGTGGAATACGATCCACAGCGTAGAACCTCCTTCCATTGTGGTTCCATCAGGGGTGCTGCGAGGAATTCTAGGACCCCCTCAAACATGTGACAGAGGGGCCCCCCGTAACCAGTTCATCAAACACTGAATCACCTCCACTCTATGAAGGGGCCCCAGCATACACCCCCCCATACTGTACAATGAAGAGGAGGCCCACACACACACACGCACACACACACACGCACACACACGCACACACACACACACACGCGCACACACACACACACACGCACAGGCACACACACACACACTTCCTGTGTGTGCAGCCTCACTTGAAGGGGTCAGATTACAGTACAGCCTCACAATAACAAATAAACACATACTTCCATACTCTTATAAAGACGTCGTTTCATCCTGTGTAAATAAACAATAAATTATTAGCTGTAGATGTCAAACTAGCATCACACAGCACCACATATTTCTGAGGCCCCTTGGTGAAGACCCCCACCCCCACCCCCACCCATACAGCAGAGTCTAATGACTACAGTGTGTGAGGGGGGAGTGTAGGGTTTCAAATGGTTCTGGGTTCAAATCCCACTGTTGCCTACCTGTGGACGTCGTTGAGCACGATCCTACCTGCTCCTGAATAACAGCTGGGATTACATTGAGACAGCGAGCTGATAGACAGACAGACAGACAGACAGACAGACAGACAGACAGACAGACAGACAGACAGACAACAGACAGACAGACAATAGACTGGCAACAGACAGACAGACAACAGACTGGCAACCGGAGATGCAAGACAGGCTCAAGAGGAACTCCTTTTTGTGTAACGTACGACAGGCCACTGAAGACACACACAAACACACACACACACACACACACACACACACACACACCTGGAAGCTTTCGGGTCGACACACCAATAAACACTCCTGACAAACAGAACCTCAGAACAGGATCTGCAGCTGGACTGCCAGCGTTGTGCAGTCACTCCCCCCAGACGGCCGTGTGAACGCCGGGCCCTGGGACACCGGGCCCTGGGACACCCCCCCAGCAGGAGGCCCCCCCCCACACAGCCCCCCGGGGTATCCTGAGTCAGGAGCATCACCACCACCGCAGCCTCCAGCGTGCCCCCCCCGTCTGACAGGGTGAGGAAACACCCAGGGACACCCCGGGGCAGGTTCACAGCCCTCTGGGGCAGGTTCACAGCCCTCTCAGCCCTCTGGGGCAGGTTCACAGCCCTCTGGGGCAGGTTCACAGCCCCTCTCAGCCCTCTGGGGCAGGTTCACAACAGCCCTCTGGGGCAGGTTCACAGCGCTCACAGCCCTCTGGGGCAGGTTCACAGCCCTCTGGGGCAGGTTCACAGCGCTCACAGCCCTCTGGGGCAGGTTCACAGCCCTCTCTCATGGTGTCGCGGCTGCGGGGGAATACATGGCAGCCGCGCGGCGCTGGGCTCCTGTACATGAAGCTCATTACCAGCGCTGAGCCAGCGCTTTCCCCCGGGAACAGAGCAGACAAAGGAGGCCTTGTCACGAGGCCTGCGTCGGCTAAGCCCCCGTGACCTTTGACTTCACCATCCAGTCACTAATCATGGCTGAATGTTGCCTTATGGTTGAAATTATCCAATCAATTCATCACTCCCCCCCTCCCCCCCCCCTCCCCGGGTGTGTGGGCCCGGCCCGCGGGGGGGGAGTGATGGGGGGGGAGTGATGGGGGGGGGGGGGGGGTGATGGGGGGGGGAGTGATGGGGGGGGGGGAGTGATGGGGGGGGGAGTGATGGGGGGGGGGGAGTGATGGGGGGGGGGGGGGGAGTGATGGGGGGGGAGTGATGGGGGGGGAGTGATGGGGGGGGGGGGGGAGTGATGGGGGGGTCACAGCAGGTTTGGATACTTCCTGGGTGGACCGAACCAGCACCGAGGCACGGGTCAGCTCTGACGGTTTCATCGTCTGGTCTGCCTGCTGAACGGGCTCGACTAGTAATGTCTGCGCGGGGATGGAGGACGAGCAGTAAGAGATAATCAAAGGTAGCAGACAGAGCATCTTGGTCTGAAGTCTTGTGAAGACATGTGGGACGATTTAGAAGCTCATGAAAGCTGTATTATTTCCAAATACCATTTAGTGTTTCCAGATGAAGCTATTTTTTACAAAGACCAGAATAGATTCCGATGTGATTCACTTGTACTGCCGCGGTGAAGCCATCGTGTGAGCAGCACCGCGACCATGTTTCACACAAAGAAACGCATTCATGCCTTATTTTAGACGCACCGATCTGGAATTCTAGTTTCAAAGCTAACCTAGCTTCTAGCTCCTAGCTCCTAGCTCCTAGCTCCTCGCCTAGCACCTGCCAAACCCGCTTCCAAGCCGACGGCCGGAAGACCAGCCTTTAAAACCAGCGACAAACTTCTGCCCCTCAGAGAGCTGTTGCCTTTGGCGTGCGAACAACGAGCCGTTCAGGGCCGGCCGGGTTAAACGCCGGCTCTAAAGTGTGGATTCATGGAAAACTAAAAGCGGAGCGAGGCATGAGTCATCCCCTCCAAAAGAAACACCCGCTTGTTTTCGTCCCCGTCGCCGGCGGTTACCGTCAGCCGCCAGGCACCTGAGCACGGCCAGGCTACCCACGCTACCCACGCTACCCACGCTACCCAGGCTACCCACGCTACCCAGGCTACCCAGGCTACCCAGGCTACCCACGCTACCCACGCTACCCAGGCTACCCAGGCTACCCACGCTGCCCAGGCTACCCACGCTACCCACGCTACCCAGGCTACCCAGGCTACCCAGGCTACCCAGGCTACCCACGCTACCCAGGCTGCCCACGCTGCCCACGCTACCCAGGCTACCCACGCTACCCAGGCTACCCAGGCTACCCACGTTGCCCACGCTACCCACGCTACCCAGGCTACCCACGCTACCCAGGCTACCCACGCTACCCACGCTGCCCACGCTGCCCACGCTACCCACACTACCCACACTACCCAGGCTACCCAGGCTACCCACGCTGCCCACGCTACCCACGCTACCCAGGCTACCAACGCTACCCAGGCTACCCAGGCTACCCACGCTACCCACGCTGCCCACGTTGCCCACGCTACCCACACTACCCACACTACCCACACTACCCAGGCTACCCAGGCTACCCACGCTACCCACGCTACCCAGGCTACCCAGGCTACCCAGGCTACCCAGGCTACCCACGCTACCCAGGCTACCCAGGCTACCCACGCTACCCACGCTACCCACGCTACCCACGCTGCCCACGCTACCCAGGCTACCCAGGCTACCCACGCTACCCACGCTACCCACGCTACCCAGGCTACCCACGCTACCCAGGCTACCCAGGCTACCCAGGCTACCCAGGCTACCCACGGCGGCCGCGACAGCCTGGACGCTCCGAGGACCCGGGAGCCACAGTGACATCTTGTGACGTCTACGTGACGCGTGTTTAAAGTGAGTCCCGTTCTGGAGAAGATGTCTGGTGTCCCCCTCAGACAGACAGCACACACCCCGGAGATGCTGAGCTGATACAAAACATTACAAAACCACCATTTTATTTCCAAAATGAACGTCTCTCTTGAAGGATGGAAGTGGAAGATATAATCTCAGCAAAGGCTAAGAAAATACGGTGAAGAAATCAAAGAATAGCGGCCATCCAAAATGTTGGTTCTCGCAATTTCCAATACAACCACACCGAAGCCTTAAAATAGAGGGGCCGGGCAGCCTGAGCAGCCGGGGAGTTGGACAGTGAGACCATGTTTGACCGGCCAAGACTCTTTAAACTTAGTCATAGGCTCCTCTTCACCACAAGCTGTACAGGCAGAGAAGCACAGCTTAACATTGTCAATAACAATTGTTTGCTGTGGAATGAGACCAGGGAGTCCCACTACTGTGTGTTCCTCAGGAGACCGTGAAGAAGGAAGAGATTTCTCTGACGATTGGGTAATCACTGCTGTAACGATGGCATAACGAGAACCAGACAAGTTGACACAAAACTCGAATTTTGACATTCAAGCGCACAATGGTGAGAACCGCCTGAACACAGAACACTCCGGAAGGAAAACCAGCTCTCCCGCCTGTCCTCATGTCTCCCCCTCTCTCCCTCCCTCCCTCCCCCTTTCTCTCGGTGGTTAAGATGCCCTTTGTTGGAGAGATACGAGGGAGCAGAGAAGTTAAGATCTCATCTGGAGGACAAACACTATCTGGAGATGTCTGTCCAAATAAACTCTGGGAGGTCAAGTTGTGACCAGGAGATGTGTTTGCTTTGGTACAGAACCGTAATATCTGCGATAAGAGATGGATGTTTGGTCTCGTTGTCAAAGACGATGGTGAAATGTTTATGAAAGGAATAAACCAGTGACATGTTGCTGAAACTAAATCAGGCTCAACGACATTATGTAGAGGCACCAGAGAGGAACTGCGGGAGGACTCCTGGAGAAGGAACATAGAAGAGGATTTCCTTCTTACAGAGTAGGATTGGACTAGGAGAGGTTTTGAGATTTGCTGGAGTCCAGCGGAGACCAAAATCAGGACCAAAATCAGGTCAAACTGAACCCAACATGGGTTGGGATTAGGGGTCAGGATTAGGGACCGGAGGTAAGGGTGGAGGGCCTGGACGTGGGTACTTACATAGATCTTCCGGTGCTGGTATCTGAGGTGGAGGTTGTGCATGATGGCTCCATCATGGAGGTCTTCCAATGTCGCCATGTCCTCCACCCCCTGGATGCTGCTGGGAAGCATGGTCTGCACCTTCTGCCTACTCAGGGCGCTCTGCTTGTAGGTGTACACCTGGAGACATGGGAGACGACAGGTAGAACAGCAGGTGAGCCCATGGGTAAGAGCACAGGTAAGACAGGCACCAGAGCACTTTTTAGAGAAGTAGAGAACATTGCACACCACCTCCAACACTCATCTTTTGTTATTTCGTCATCCCAGGAGACATTTATCCACAGCAACTTACGGTGAACTCAGATGTGTGTCACTAATGAGCAGGTGGGGGTTTGAGCTACCTTGGCCGATACATTTGGATTCGAACCCAGAACAAACACCCCGACTACTAGGTTATACTGATGTATGCACACACTCCCTTAACACAAAAAAACTCCACACTCTTCGTTACGCTGCGACAGATATATGAGGCCTCCTGCGTACTCGAAGCTCATCAATCAGAGTGGATGCCGTCTCTGGCGTGATATGCTGTGTTACATTACACTCTGAATCCAATGTACACACTCGGGAGACCACACAAACACAGCGTCTATGGAGACACACGAAACCACACAAACACAGCTTCTATACAGCGGTCCAGTCAGGACAGAACCAGACACATCCAGCACTGCCCTGGGGAACAGCGCCGTTGCATAAGGGCCTGGTCCAACATGTTCCCCTATACAACGACTTCTGCTTGGTGGGCCCTGTGGAAGTGGTCTGCCGTCCGTGGGCTGGGAGGCTGATGCAGTGAAAGCAGTAGGAGTAGCAGAGCAGCAGTAGTACTAATCCATGGGAGCAGAAGTAGCTGTTTAGCGTGTCCTCTGGCCGCTAGGCTAAACAGCTTCTTTATCAAACAGGACGATGACATTTAAAGACAGACTGTTAGCAGAGACTGACCAGAAACAGTTTGAGCACGTCCAGTGGTCTGAGCTCCCAGCAATGACCCCAGACCGGCTGAGACAGCTGACCACTGAGAACATTGGGTTCTGATATTATCATATGTCACACAACTATTCACTTCCATCGTCTCTCTCCCCCTCTGTCTCTCCCCCAACTGGACTCTCGCTCTTTTGTAATCTAGTCATGCCATTTTAAAGGGGATTTTTTTTTGCAGTGCAGCGCTACAGTTTTACAGGGTTTTTTTTGCAGTGCAGTGGTGATGTTTAAAGGGAATTATCTGCAGTGATGATGTGGCTGCCAGTGCTTACCACAAGGCTGGAAGAGAGAAGAGAGACAAGCCACAGTCATTTGGAACAGAGCGTCCTTCAAAGAATCTCTCTCTCTCTCTCTCTCTCTCTCTCTCTCTCTCTCTCTCTCTCTCTCTCTCTCTCTCTCTCTCTCTCTCTCTCTCTCTCCTCTCTCCTCTCTCTCTCTCTCTCTCTCTCTCTCTCTCCTCTCTCTCTCTCTCTCTCTCTCTCTCTCTCTCTCTCTGTCTGTCTGTCTGTCTGTCTGTCTGTCTGTCTGTCTGTCTGTCTGTCTGTCTGTGACATCACAAGTGGGGAGGGTCCACCCCCAGGTCACACCAGGTGGTAGGATAGGGGACCGTTAAGGTGTAGATCTAAGAACACACCTCTGTCATGTTGTTGACAGAGTCCCCACTCCGGAGGTCTCCAGCCTCACAGACCAGCTACACCTTAAGCTCCATCTAAATTGCATCAAGCTCCTTCTAATTGGATTAAATGTAATTGGATTTAACGGCAACATTTTGCAAAACATCACAAACTGTTCACATGATTCATCAGAAAACATAGTTGGACAGATAGCGAGCTAGCCATTAGCTGACAGTTCAACAGAATGCTAGCTAGCCATTAGCTGACAGTTCAACAGAATGCTAGCTAGCCATTAGCTGACAGTTCAACAAAATGCTACCTAGCCATCTTGTAGTAGGACAGAATGCTAGCTAGCCATTAGCTGACAGTTCAACAAAACGCTACCTAGCCATCTTGTAGCAGGACAGAATGCTAGCTAGCTATTAGCTGACAGTTCGACAGCATGCTAGTTTACTGTTAGCGAGTTGGAACGAAAGCTGTGGGCCATGTCAGCCCTTTTCCCCTGAACAGCAGCGTGACCCAAAGCCTCTTATTAAACACCACACTTCATCATGTCCTGTCAGGCCTAGAGCCCCTGGCCAGACCTGAGCTCCATCTCTGACATGCCTGGAACAGAGTCCTGGGGCTGGGTCAGAACCCCGGGGCTGGGTCAGAACCCCAGGGCTGGGTCAGAACCCCGGGGCTGGGTCAGAACCCCGGGGCTGGGAGGGGAGGGGAGGAGAAGGGAGGAGAAGGGAGTTTAACAAGCAAGCTAATTAGTATTGTTGGACGTCACATCAAGTTTCCTGTGTGTGTGTGTGTGTGTGTGTGTGACGACTCAGTAAGGGGTTGTCCGAAGGGATATATTTACCAGTGAGCAGAACAACTGTCTGACACACACACACACACACACACACACACATACACACACACACACACACACACACACACACACACACACACACACACACACACACACACACACACACACAACACACACACACACACACAAACACACACACACACACGCTGACATTCCAGCATAGAGACGCCCCACCGGGGGGTCAGAGCACTGGAGCTTCTCTCAGGGGTCGTTGCCATGGAGACACGACCTCCAGGACGAAGACTTTTAATGTTTTCTGTCTGTCTGCCTGCATGCCTGCCTGCGTTGTCTGTCTGTCCACCTGCCTGCCTGTCTGTCTGTATTCCCCTCAACATAATCCAACATCACTGAAATGGTGAGCAGACCAGACAGAAGCTGATTGGTTGGAGTGTTTGTGGGACTGGGAGGGACTGGGAGGGACTGGGAGGGGGCTGGGAGGGACTGGGAGGGACTGGGAGGTCTGGGGACGGACTGGGAGGGACTGAGAGGGACTGGGGGGTCTGGAGGGACTGGGAGGGACTGGGAGGGACTGGGGGGGACTGGGAGGGACTGGGAGGGAGTGGGAGGGGCTGGGAGGGAGTGGGGAGGACTGGGAGGGACTGGGAGGGACTGGGAGGGGGGACTGGGAGGTCTGGGAGGGACTGGGAGGGACTGGGAGGGACTGGGAGGGACTGGAGGGACTGGGAGGGGACTGGGAGGGACTGGGGGGTCTGGGAGGGACTGGGAGGGACTGGGGAGGGACTGGGAGGGACTGGGGGGTCTGGGAGGGGACTGGGAGGGACTGGGAGGGACTGGGGGGTCTGGGAGGGACTGGGGGGTCTGGGGGGTGTCTGGGGAGGGACTGGGAGGGGACTGGGAGGGACTGGGGGGGACTGGGGGGGGACTGGGAGGGGCTGGGGGGTCTGGGAGGGACTGGGGAGGGACTGGGAGGGACTGGGAGGGACTGGGGGGTCTGGTAGGGACTGGGAGGGACTGGGAGGGACTGAGAGGACTGGGAGGGACTGGGGGGGACTGGGAGGGACTGAGAGGGACTGGGAGGGACTGGGGGGGACTGGGGGGTCTGGGGGGTCTGGGTCCAGGCTGGGGAGGGTGCTGGGTGGAGATGGGGTCTCCACCCAGACCCAGGGCGCTGGGCCCGGCCCTGAGACGGTCTGCCAGCTCCTCCATGTCTCTTCTCTGGATGGGTCCTGACCGCGGTCCTTCTAATCTGTCTGTCTTCTTCCTGCATATCTGTCTGTCTGCTCGTTTATCATCCTGTCTCTGTCTGTATCATCCCGTCTGGTCTAGCTTCAGTGAAGTGGGCAGGGACAGGAAGTGGACTGATAATTGACTGATAGGGTTGATAATTGGTCCAGTTGTCTCCATGGAGACCATGTGGGCTGTTGGGGGGGGGGGGGGGGGGGGGGGGGTGAGGGGGCTGAAGACAATAGCATTAGAAACGCGCTAAAGCCTAGCGACATATGCTAACCAGCAGATCAGTGAAACAAAAGGCTGAGGCTAGGGACCTGCTGTCTGTGGGGCCGGGACGTGGGCTGTGTATCCCGCAGACAGACGGACAACTTAACGAGTGGCTCACGGGAGTTTACCAACGGAGTTACCCAACGGGGCTGAGCGGGGCCCATGGGCTCAGGCAGGGCCTGTGTCTGTCTCCAGAGCTACTGGGAGTGTCAGTGCCCTGACACCACCCTAACACAACCCTAACACCACCCTGACACCACCCTGACACCACCCTGACACACCCTGACACCACCCTAATACCACCCTAACACACCCTGACACCACTCTGACACCACCCTAACACCACCCTGACACCACCCTAACACTACCCTGACACCACCCTAACACCACCCTGACACCACCCTGACACCAACCCTGATACCACTCTGACACCATCCTAACACCACCCTGACACCACCTAACACCACCCTGACACCACCCTAACACCACCCCTGACACAACCCTGACACCACACCCTGACACACCCTGACACCACTCTGACACCACCCTAACACCACCCTGACACCACCCTAACACCACCCTGACACCACCCTAACACCACCCTGACACCACCCTGACACCACTCTGACACCACCCTAACACCACCCTGACACCACCCTAACACCACCCTGACACCACCCTAACACCACCCTGACACCACCCTGACACCACCCTGACACCACTCTGACACCACCCTAACACCACCCTGACACCACCCTAACACTACCCTGACACCACCCTGACACCCGCAGCCCCCTGAGACAGCCTCCACCCACATCTAGAGAACACTGTTGTGTCCACACAGTCCTACTATTCTACACTTCACTGTCGCTTGGGGAGATTAGTTTGGACTCTGACAACCAAACGACACCAGAAACCAACCTCAGATACTGACATCATCAGACAGTCTGGGGAAGGACAGGTTCTGGGTTCCATCCCCAATGTCCACAGCCTACCTGTAGGCATCGCAGAGGAAGATGGCCCCCCAACCCTACCTGCTCCTGAAGGACAGGTAGGGTTGAGGGGCCATCTTCCAGGAACAGGACAGGTGCTGTGTTGTCCTCACCTGTTCTCACAGGGACCATCCACTAACGCCCCCTTCACACCTGGTATTAACAGGCCTCTTGTGGTCCCATCACAAGTGGACAGCAGCTCTAACAACAGGTGTGAGGACACCTCAGACACACCTCAGACACCTCAGACACACTGAGGACACCTGAGACACCTCAGACACACTGAAGACACCTGAGACACAGTGAGGACACCTCAGACACACCTCAGACACACTGAGGACACCTCAGACACACTGAAGACACCTGAGACACAGTGAGGACACCTCAGACACACTGAGGACACAGTGAGGACACCTCAGACACACTGAGGACACCTGAGACACACTGAGGACACCTCAGACACACCTCAGACACACTGAGGACACCTCAGACACAGTGAGGACACAGTAAGAACTGATCAGACTGTGAGCTGTCCGCCTGTAACCAGATCAGCCAAGGTGCATAAGAGAGAAGCGAGAGAGATGACAAGTCTCTCTTTCTCACACACACACACACACACACACACACACACACACACACACACACACACACACACACACACACACACACACACACACACACACACACACACACACACACACACACACACACACACACACACACACGTCAGGGGATATGATAATAAGATGCAGCAGTCTCCGCTCTGCAGCTGTTGATATGCTGACAAAGAACCACATGGAGTCCCTGAGGCCAGGACCAGGCCCTGTAGAGAAGACCAGGAGAGACCAGGAGACACCAGGAGAGACAATGTCCTCAGTCTCCCTGTCCTGGAGCAAGATACCTCCTAACTCCTACCTGCTCCTTAATGACCCGTCTCTGTACTGTCTAACCCCTACCTGCTCCTTAATGACCTGTCTCTGTACTGTCTAACCCCTACCTGCTCCTTAATGACCTGTCTCTGTACTGTCTAACCCCTACCTGCTCCTTAATGACCTGTCTCTGTACTGTCTAACCCCTACCTGCTCCTTAATGACCTGTCTCTGTACTGTCTAACCCCTACCTGCTCCTTAATGACCTGTCTCTGTACTGTCTAACCCCTCCCCTAATCTACCTTGCTCCTTAATGACCTGTCTCTGTACTGTCTAACCCCTACCTGCTCCTTAATGACCTGTCTCTGTACTGTCTAACCCCTACCTGCTCCTTAATGACCTGTCTCTGTACTGTCTAACCCCTACCTGCTCCTTAATGACCTGTCTCTGTACTGTCTAACCCCTACCTGCTCCTTAATGACCTGTCTCTGTACTGTCTAACCCCTACCTGCTCCTTAATGACCTGTCTCTGTACTGTCTAACCCCTACCTGCTCCTTAATGACCTGTCTCTGTACTGTCTAACCCCTACCTGCTCCTTAATGACCTGTCTCTGTACTGTCTAACCCCTACCTGCTCCTTAATGACCTGTCTCTGTACTGTCTAACCCCTACCTGCTCCTTAATGACCTGTCTCTGTACTGTCTAACCCCTACCTGCTCCTTAATGACCTGTCTCTGTACTGTCTAACCCCTACCTGCTCCTTAATGACCTGTCTCTGTACTGTCTAACCCCTACCTGCTCCTTAATGACCTGTCTCTGTACTGTCTAACCCCTACCTGCTCCTTAATGACCTGTCTCTGTACTGTCTAACCCCTACCTGCTCCTTAATGACCTGTCTCTGTACTGTCTAACCCCTACCTGCTCCTTAATGACCTGTCTCTGTACTGTCTAACCCCTACCTGCTCCTTAATGACTGTCTCTGTACTGTCTAACCCCTACCTGCTCCTTAATGACCTGTCTCTGTACTGTCTAACCCCTACCTGCTCCTTAATGACCCGTCTCTGTACTGTCTAACCCCTACCTGCTCCTTAATGACCTGTCTCTGTACTGTCTAACCCCTACCTGCTCCTTAATGACCTGTCTCTGTACTGTCTAACCCCTACCTGCTCCTTAATGACCTGTCTCTGTACTGTCTAACCCCTACCTGCTCCTTAATGACCTGTCTCTGTACTGTCTAACCCCTACCTGCTCCTTAATGACCTGTCTCTGTACTGTCTAACCCCTACCTGCTCCTTAATGACCTGTCTCTGTACTGTCTAACCCCTACCTGCTCCTTAATGACCTGTCTCTGTACTGTCTAACCCCTACCTCCTCCTTAATGACCTGTCTCTGTACTGTCTAACCCCTACCTGCTCCTTAATGACTTGTCTCTGTACTGTCTAACCCCTACCTGCTCCTTAATGACCTGTCTCTGTACTGTCTAACCCCTACCTGCTCCTTAATGACCTGTCTCTGTACTGTCTAACCCCTACCTGCTCCTTAATAGCCTGTCTCTGATCCATAGCTCTGGATGAAAGCGTCTTCTGAAGGACAGAACAGAGTGACTGTAGTCTGGAGACCAGAATCTGACACAACAGCAGCAGCCTGGCAAGAACACTGCAACACAGGTGTTCAAAGGCTCCGGTTACACACACACACACACACACACACACACTTCCTGTGGCTGCCACCGATACTGTTGTAACAGTTTGACCTCTGACCCTGGTTGTCCACTTTTCCAGTCAGAAGAAGAAAGCCCAGTCTGCGGGTGCTAACGGTAGCGCTAACGTTAGCACTACCGTTAGCGCCCGCAGCTGTTTCATCTTCCAGCTGGAAAGCGGCCGTCGCCGCGTGCCATTGTTGACATTCAACACCTCCCCGCGTGGGATCAACAGTCCCTGCTACGCCCGCTGACTGACAATGAACACAAACACACACACACACACACACACACACACACACACACACACACACACACACACACACACACACACACACCGTTCACCACCTGAGAGTCACAGTCTCTTGTAGCTAAAGCACAGTTCAGTGAATACAGAGACAGGTCATTAAGGAGCAGGTAGGGGTTTAGACAGTACAGAGACAGGTCATTAAGGAGCAGGTAGGGGGTTAGACAGTACAGAGACAGGTCATTAAGGAGCAGGTAGGGGTTAGACAGTACAGAGACAGGTCATTAGGAGCAGGTAGGGGTTAGACAGTACAGAGACAGGTCATTAAGGAGCAGGTAGGGGTTAGACAGCACAGAGACAGGTCATTAAGGAGCAGGTAGGGTTAGACAGCACAGAGACAGGTCATTAAGGAGCAGGTAGGGGTTAGACAGTACAGCGACAGGTCATTAAGGAGCAGGTAGGGGTTAGACAGTACAGCGACAGGTCATTAAGGAGTACAGTACTGGAAAATATACCATCAATATATTGACATTTTAAAAACACCCAGGACTACAGGAACCTTGGGTGTTTTTAAAGTGTCTATGTATTGATGGTATATTTTTCATGTTCTACATGTAGTTCACATGGACATGTCTCCATGAATACCAGGTGTTCAGGTGTCTCTTCGAAGAGGACATCTGTGTGGGTTTCCAAGTAAGGCAGGGAGAGTTCAGGGATAAGAATGTCTCAATCCGTCAGTAAATCTCCCAGACAATCGCCGGCCCCCTTCAACATGACCCTAAGCCCACAGCAGGGGTCCCACTCTCCACTGGGGCCAGAGCCTTCACATGCAACGCTACACTACCTATGCTGAGATAACCTAAGCCATGGCTCCACAAGAGGTGCTGGTAGCCACAGTGAGGACACAAATCAACCATTGCTTGTTGGGCTTGGTCATCAAGCTGTCTTGTAAAGGGTGCAGTGGGAGTTTGACATTCAACACCAGGAGACGCCATGGGAGCAACATGCTAGGTTAGCTTCATCACATGTCCGTTATTAACGTGTCAGAAGGAAAGGCAGTCAGTGGTTTTACCCGCGTAGGAGGTGGGTTCATGAGGATCAGGTGGGAAACGCAATGCATCATGGGAACAGCCTGTATGTTGCCCCCCACCACCCCACCCACAACGCGCCCCAAACCTCAAATCAAAGGTTCAAAGCGGGCCACAGGGGTTCAGGTTTGAGCTCAGGGTCCGGTCATGCTGGTTCCCCACTGTGCTAATCTCTCAGCGCCCCCCGTTAGCCCCGCTAACGCGTGTATGTTGACGCCTGGCTGCCTCGCTGCTGCAGCACCGCCTGTCATCTCCTGCTGGTTTGATGTGGAAGCGCTACTGGCCAGGTGCTACTTCACACCTCGTCTCTCGGCGGGTCTTTGATAAACTTTATGGAACAATTAGCCCAGCGGTAAAGGGCCCCTTTTGTAGCACCAGGCGTGACGCTGATTGGCCATTAGCAGGACGTTTCTCAGAGGACTCCCCCCCACAGTGAGATCACACGTAGGGGCTTCCACCCGCAGATGTTCCAGTCAGGCCAGTTGGGACCTGCGAAACACTTTGTGCTTCTCTCATCTTGATTCTGTGCCTCGGTCGTTCTCAGCCTCACCTGGAGGAAGCTCTGGATGAAACCATCTGCTGAACGAGTGCATGTAGGATGCAAAGAAGATATCTGGTCTGGCTGGAGAGCCTCAGGGAAGGCTAGTCTAGATCTAGTCTGGCTGGAGGGCCTCAGGGGCAGGCCAGCCTCGTGGTCAGGGTGTTTGACGCACAACATCCTCAATGTCCTGTATCTGCTGAGTGGCTCCATGTCATGGTCAGGGTCAGATCCCCAGACACCAGAGGGCAGGGCCTGGACGTCTGGCAGGCTGAGTGTAGGGTGAAGGTGCAGAGTGTGGGGTGAAGGTGCCAGAGTGTGGGGTGAAGGTGCAGAGTGTGGGGTGAAGATGCAGAGTGTAGGGTGAAGATGCAGAGTGTAGGGTGAAGGTGCAGAGTGTAGGATGAAGGTGCAGAGTGTAGGGTGAAGGTGCAGAGTGTAGGGTGAAGGTGCAGAGTGTGGGGTGAAGGTGCAGAGTGTAGGGTGAAGGTGCAGAGTGTGGGGTGAAGGTGCAGAGTGTGGGGTGAAGGTGCCGAGTGTGGGGTGAAGGTGTGCCAGACGTCTCACCTGGCCGTAGTCTGTGGCGATGGCCACCACTCCCCCAGAGCAGGAGGACACCGTGCTGGGCAGGTACTGGTCATCTTCCTTCAGCCAAACCCGGGCTCCCTGGGAACAGAACCAGAACCACACGTTACTCACCGGTACCACATCTCAGTCATAAACCAGAACCGTCACACCAAAACCAGAAAAGTGAGAAATGTAGAATAATAAAATGACAAGAGATATAAAAATAAGTTTGGATTGCCAAGAAAAGAAAGTTTTATTCGTCTCTAAACCTTAATCCCAGGTAAAACAAGACACTAAACAAAAGTCACTTCCTACGGTCACTTCAGGCCCAAAATCCTGAGATTTCCAGAGCACACATAAAACTCTAGAAGGAACTTGTTTATGATGAAGGTCCTAACATGGGATTAACTCCCAGTAGGCCTGCACGCATCCCGGTGGCACAGAATCCTCACCCACCATAGAACCACAGTCCTACTGAAACCCTCTGAGGTGAACAACGTTGATGTTATGATTATGTTATGATGTTATAAACCATCTTGATATAAGAGCCCTCTGATCCCTTCCCCTCTCCCTCCTCCACGGTGACCGCCATGTTATTACTTTTAACATGCCCGTCACCATGACTTCCTCTGTGATGTTACCATGGAGTCGCCATGGCAGTGACCCTTCCCCCCGGCCAATGGGGGTCACAGCTGTCGGGGGGGTGGGGGGGGGTTGGGGGAGCTGCACAGCGGTGTCGGGTTACGGAGGTGACTACCTGCGGCGGTGCGCTAATCTTCTGGAGTGGCTAGTAAAGTTGACTGTTTACTGAGGCTGCTCAGCGAGCGAAGTGGGCCGTGGCCTTGTTTTACTGCCAGCAGCTTCATGGCTTACTGGATCGCCGCGCAGCCATCAGCAACATGCTGCTGCACACTTAGCATGGAGTCAGGCTAAAGCCGGCCAAGCTAGCCAGATGTTAACTAGCCTCGAGGGTAGCCTGATTATCGGTAGCCTCTGTCGTTGGCCCAGCTGTAGTTAGCCTCGGGTAAGACCAACTCTAGTTAGCATTCAGTTAGCCCGAGTGTAGTTTTCCACCCCGTCTGAATGGCCTGACTGAATGGCCCTTTGGCCTGAATGTAGCGTCAGTGGTTAGCATGGCTGGAGTCGACGTGCGTCTGACGTTGAGGAGTGAAGGCTGGAGGCAGGGCTGCTCTGCCAGCGTCTCCAGAGTTTCCTTTGACTTCCAAGGATCTCAAAGGGTTCTGCAAAGCAGCGCTGGAACCGTAGGAACCGCTTGTCGGCCAACAGTAACAGAAAGTCGCCCGGAAGTCCTTTGAGTTTAGGTTTCCCGCGGAGGGACGTTCAGGACACTGGGTGCTCGGTAGCGGCTCCTCCATCCCACTTGAAACGTTGAGCTGGATTCCTGGCCAACAACACAGGGGCCCCTCACAGGGGCCTCCTGCCCGCTGAGCGGTTAGCCACATGTGCCCTGGGTCATTAGCATCACAGGCTAATGCTAATGGAAAAAAAGGTAACTGGAGTTTTTTTTTTTTTCCTGGTCGTTGACCACCAGCCCTTCATCACGTGCTCGACGAGGGGCACCCGACTGACCTTTTGACCCCCACATGGCCTACTTCTTACCGAGTCACAGCGGTCTGGACTGATGTAGGGGAGATAAAGGGGAGGGGGAGGAGGGGAGGGATTAGTGTGGGGGGTTAGACAGGGGCATACCTCTCACTCGTCTTTCTCTCTCACACACACACACACACACCTTAATCTGAGTTCTGCAGAGGTCAGCAGCAGATGATTCTGGATATTGTGCTCTAAACCCCTGAGAGCCTTGTGTGGAGGGGGGGGATCTGACGTGCACAGGAAAACACATAATAGACTAATCGTTTGATCGTCGTCTCCTCTCTCTCTCTCTCTCCTCTCTCTCTCTCTCTCTCTCTCTCTCTCTCTCTCTCACTCTCTCTCTCCTCTCTCTCTCTCTCTCTCCTCTCTCTCTCTCTCTCTCTCTCTCCTCTCTCTCTCTCTTCTCTCTCCTCTCTCTCTCTCTCTCTTCTCTCTCTCTCTCTCTCTCTCTCTTCTCTTCTCTCTCTCTCTCTCTCTCTCTCTCTTCTCTCTCATGATGTTCCTGTGATCTCCTCGCTGGTCACACCGCCCTAAGAGGAGGAACCAGGAGCGGACGCCAGCATCTGGAGGCCTAGAAGACGCCGGTACCCTGACTCAGAACTGAGCCACCAGGAGGACACGGAGCAGGTACCCTGACTCAGAACTGAGCCACCAGGGAGGACACGGAGCAAGGTACCCTGACTCAGAACTGAGCCACCAGGAGGACACGGAGCAGGCAGGGCAGGTGTTCATGATGAAGACAGGAGCGGAGCAGTTAGCTGTAGCAACCTGTTGACCCTCCAGGAGCTCAGAGATGTTCCCCAGAGGAACCGCCTCCCTCCTGTACTCTACCACCTCCTCTCTCCCTCATCCTCTCTCCAACTCCACCTCTCTTTCCTCCACTAACAAGGAGGTGTGTGTTGGTCCACCTCCTACTCCTCCTGCTCCCCCAGAGCAGAGAGGAGTGAACCATGTGGGGGCTCCTCCTCGTCCTCTCCTCTGTTCCCCCGGTGGGCCCCGGGGGCCAGAGGAGCTTGTATAGGCACACTTCACAGGGTCTTTCAATCCCCCCCCATGAGTCTTCTTTGTGGGTAACGTGTGCCGTCGCGCCCCCCCCCCTCCCTCCCCCCCTCCCTCCCCAGAACACACTCTCTCTTATTGTTCTCTTCCCTCACCCTAATCCCCTCCTCCGCCACACTCACCCATCTAAACCTCGTCTTCTCATCCTGCTCCCCCTCTCCCCTCCCCTCCTCACCCCATCCCCCAGGGAAGGAGAGAGAGAGAGAGAGAGAGAGAGAGAGAGAGAGAGAGAGAGAGAGAGAGAGAGAGAGAGAGAGAGAGAGTGAGAGAGAGGTGTCTCTGTATCGAGTCGAATCTGAGCGGTGCCATCGTCAGGAGGCCACCTGTCCTGTCAGGCTGACCCGTCTCCCTCTCCCAGGTGGACCCCCCTGTCTCCCTGACGGTCTCCGGTCCCCTTCTTGGAGAGACCAGCGTTCCGGTGACCATGTCTCAGCCATGTTGCCCCTGCCTCCATACACGCGTGTTCCTGCATGTCCCGGCCAGTTCTGGGGAGGGGGGTCCGCGCGCGCAGGCCAGTGTGTACGGAGCGCCGCTCAGTACAGGAATGAGCAGGCTGTCTCTCCAACACACGCCACTTCCTCCTGGCTAAACAAAGCACAGCGCTGTACTCTGCCCCGCGCACGCCATCGACGCCGCGGCCTGGCGTCGTTCGTGTGTCGTGTGTGTGTGTTAGGCGTGTGTGTGTGCATGTGTGCGTGTGTGCGTGTGTGCGTAGTGCGCGTTGTGTGTGTGCATGTTTGCGATGTGTGCGTCAACACAACTGCTGCTACGGATTCTGCCCAGAAGTATTCTTCCAGATGCTTGCAGATTAGCGCTAGCTAGCATATGATGGCTAACAGATAAGCGCTAGCTATCAGCAGATTAGCGCAAGATAGCGTATTACCGCTAGATAGGATATGACGCCCAGCTAGTTTGCAGATTAGCGCTAGCAATAAGAAGATTAGAGAGAGCTAGTGATGGCTAGCGAGTGTTTGTTTGCTCGGTCCTGGTAAAGGTTCCCAGCGTAACGTGAGACCTAATAAAAAGACAATGAGGAGACTTGTGTGGGTCTCCTGTCACTGAGTCTTTGTGCTGCGTAACATCCTCCAGAGGACAAGGGACACTGTGTCTCAGTACAGCGGGGACCCTCATCTACATCCCATAAAACACGTCTGTCATCGAAATCTACAGCACCATCAACTGCCTCCTCATTCTGTCGCCTCTTCGGTTTGAAAAGCCATCGTGGTGCAGCCACAAGATGTTAAGACCAATGACAGGTTCAGCATCTGGCTTCAAATGACAAAAAAACTTAAAAAAAACTAAAGGGCAAAAACTAAAACAAAAACTAAAACTAAACTAAATTAATACAATATATGAATCAAACCATCTTTTGAAGATAGTTAAATCATTAAACTTTATAGCTACATTTAACCATCTTAAACTTTTAAACATTCCAGCTAAGCTTTACAACCATTAGTCTACGACCCAAAAATTCAGGTACAGATAAATGAGCTGTTGAAACCTCTTGACCATCTGTTGCAGACATTAGTTCCTGCCACACCTTCAGGCAAACAGCCTCTCCTCAGACATGGTCCTCCTGACCAGCCGTGCGGAACACGCTGTGTTCTGTTTGTTTGTCTCCCCCCTCTGAGGCGGGAGGGAGAGAGATAGAGAGAGAGAGAGTCAGACTAGCAGACACAGGCCTGGTGTTGCTTTTAAAGGGTTAATAGTAGTTACCATTTAGTCGTTCAGGGTGAATTCAGATGCCTGTCATTAAGGACATTAAGGACAGGCGTTAGAACGCCTTGCAGGAGAAGAGGCTGTGGGACATTGGGGTTTGAACCCAGAACCTCCCGACTGGGGGTCACCCTCACCACCACCCTGTCCTTTCTTCCACAGCAGCCTGACACAGTGCTGTGACTACGTAGAGTCAACTTTCACAGAACCACAGGGTGCCGCAGGGAGACCGGCCAGCATGGAGAGTTGATAATGGTCTGATAAGTTCTCCGTGCTGAGCTATCTTCCTGGGATTTTTCAGGGTTCCTCCATTGTTAGGCTCTCCGCAGACGGCTTGCTCACAAAGACCTTCAGTCTCGTCTTCAGACGGCCAGGCGGCCCACCAGCTCAGGGCAGGTGGGCCGCGCCAACAAGTTAATATTTAACCTTTCGAGGGAACTGCTTTTTTACAGCCGCGTCACCAGTCAACCACAGATAAGAGTCTGGACGCTAACCGTTTAGTGCTTGTTTGCGTGTGTGTTTTTAAATTTGACTGTGTTCCTCCAGCCAATGGAACGCCAGGATTTGGCTCAGACACAAACACAGCCTGAAACACAGTGGCCTTTACTTAGAGTTTCACCTCATCTGAAACCATGTTTTTCTTCCACGCGGCTAATTTGTGTGATGCTTGTCCACCTCGACAGGAGGCGAGATAGACTAAACACCACGTAGATCTGCTGCAGGGTGAAATCACTCGTTTTATAAGTGTTTTAAGAGTTTAAGCACTGGTTTCAGACGGCGTCAAGACATGTGCTGGGGGATTTGCAGCTGCTTCCCCGATGAATGTCATCCCAACTTCAGTTTCGACAAAACCCTGAAAGAATGTGTGCCTTTCAGGGTTGATGACCTTCGACCCAAACGGACCAGAGTTCAGAGTTCGGACACACAACTCAACAGAACCAGGAGTGGTGTTTGTGAATAGGCATTTGAGTCGGGGAAACCAGGAAGAGTTTCACTATTCAGGAATGAAACCAGACCTTGAACTCTTTCCCAGCATGTGGCATCGACCAATCAGAGGACAGAAACTGCTTGTGGAACCAATCAGAAAGAATTTAGCTGATAGTTGTTTGAGTATAAATGGCCGAATACCTTACCTACCTACCTAGCTTATATTTAGCTTCAGCAATACACAAACAAGGAACATACTTTATGGAATCCACAGAAGACACAAGACACACACCAAGGTTATCATAATGTTGCTTCAAATGTGCACACACACAAAGACACACACACACCATGAGGCTGGACAGACACCATCTCTGTCTGTCTATCTCTCTCACACACTATCCACATTATCTGCAGAGTACTACAATAAACAACTCCTACAGTCACTGAAGGTGTGTGTTCAGAGTGTGGAGCTTCTCTGCGTGAACACTCCAGAAGTTCTCCTTCCGTCTGTGTGCCCCTGCAGCCTCCAGACCATAATCCCCCTTAACAACCTGTTGGACGCAGCGCTGAGTGAGGTCTCAGTGCTGTCGCACCACACGCCGCTCTGTCCTGGAGAGTCAGAGCGCTGCAGACTCCTGTTAGGCAGGAGGACGTTTCCAAGTACAGGGAAAGTGGTCAGGGCTCGACTTTAACCAATCTTCTGAGGACGGTCTGAATCAGCACGGGAACGCTGCGTTCAGAAGAAGGTGGTCTTCAAGTGGTAGACCGCCATTAGACCGCTGATCTCAGGACCTGGCCTGGTTTACACAGAAGAATCTCATTGGTCAAGAAACTAGTGAACTAGTGACGTCAGTACTGCTGAATCAATGCTTTCCTATTGGATGTTGGCCACTTCATGGAGCTTGGTCACTCATGAGATTCAATAGAATATAAAAAGGCTAAATCTCATTGAAAGAAATCCTCATCTTTAGAATCTCTGCCACATGTATCAGAGCTCCACATTAAAGACTGAACATCTCAGCCCGACCAAAGGGCAACCAGGGCTGGCAGAACATGGGACGAACAGCCAATCACAGTGAGCCGGAGTCAGATTAGCCCTAACCCAGTGAACCATGTTCTGTGAGAGACATATTTGACCTAGATTTCAGCTTTTCACCTCTGAGGGAAATAAAACGCTGTTACAACTTCAGCAGAACAGAGAGGGAGAACAGGAACATGAAACAGAATTTAACACCACATCGGAATTGTTTGAAAGATTGTTCTGGCTGCATTCTGGGGGTTCTTGATGTGGCGGCAGAGCCATGCCAGAACCCCAGACTGATGGCTGTGTGACCGCGCCACTGTTAGGGTCTGGTCCTGAGGATACAGACATTCTGCAGGGAGAGGCTTGGGTAAAAACAACGCTGTAGACGTTAAACAGAACCACAGGTGGCATCGAGGACTGGACTCACTCCTACCCAGAACACAAGGGGTCTACCAGAACACAAGGGGCTGAGCAGCAGGGGTCGACTAGAACCAGCCCACCTCGTCCCGTCACCTCGCTCCAAAAGGCAATGGAGGAAGAGGCCAGGGTTAGCGTTATGAAATAATGAACCAAATGATTTCCTTCACAAAGATGAGGTCAACCTTCATTCACGTGCTTTCAGAACCGAGCACCGAACATCAGAATGCTGAAGATCTTCCAAGAATAAAACTTTGTTGTAAAAAAACAACTACCGCTTCCAAATGAAATCCAAGCGGACCAATAATCCAATAAAACATGAGCTATTGGCCTCGGTCCTCCAAGGAGACGGGCCCCATAACTCAGAGCAATGCATTGTGGGAAGGGTTGGTGGACAGGCAGATGTCGTCCACACGACATGGCGTCCGGCGGGTCTGGACCGGGCGGCTCCGCAGGGGGGCGGGGCTTTAGAGGCCTCCTGGAGGTCAGCGGGTCACAGGATGTGAGGGTCTCACATCCTGACACAGAGCTTCTTTAGGAGAACCACCAGCCACTAAGGAACACGGGGAACACGGGGAACGCGTTGTAGTTTAGGTGTGGGAGGGGGGTAATCTTACATCTCCCTCCAAACACACACACACACACACACACGGCTCAGTAGTCACCTGGCGTGTCTTAATTATTAACACAACATTGGGTCAAAGGTCAACTACTCCAGTTTCACAGAGGGGGCGTGGCCAGGAAGCAGCTGCCTGGCGGCTGCAGTTCCGATTCGTTGATTTTGATCAATGTGTGTGTGTGTGTGCGTGTGTGTGCGTGTGTGTGTGTGGGCCTGTGTGTGTGTGTGTGTGTGTGCGCCTGTGTGTGTGTGTGTGCGCCTGTGTGTGTGTGTGTGTGTGTGTGTGTGTGTGCGTGTGTATGTGTGCGTGTGTGTGTGTGTGTGTGTGTGTGTGTGTGTGTGTGTGTGTGTGTGTGCGTGTGTGCGTGCCTGTGTGTGTGTGTGTGTGTGTGTGTGTGTGTGTGTGCCTCATTCCAAACTGTTTGTAATCAGCTAGAGTTTGTGTGTCAGCTTGAGGTGCACCCAAGGGCTGGGAAACAAGTTAATTCTATGCAAATAGACCCCCATTAGCCAATCAGCATTCAGCGAGGCCGTGCTGGGTTTCATGTCCTGGTGGTGGAGCCTCCCTCAGCCCACGTCGTTAGGGCTGAACCAATCACAGGCCAGCAGGGCTGTTGCGGTGCTGGACGTGGGGCGGGAGGGTGTTAGAGGTGTTTGACTCCCAGCCAAAAGGTTCTGGGTTCGATCCCCAGTGTCTCACCTGCAGACCTCCTTGAGCAAGGTGCTCCCTGACCCCCAGCAGCTCCTTACTGACCCGTCACTGAAGTCACTGTGGGTTGTTTTGGACAACAGAGGAGATAACCAAGGAGGAGAAGGAGTAGAAGGACGTCTTCAAACAGCGACGGCGTCCTCCCTGGAGGAGGAACCGATCCCACGGCCCACCATGGAAATCAGAAGGAATGCGGGGTCTGAGGTCCAGAGCGTAACTGCGGGGTCGCGGACCACGGGCCTCGTGGGCTCCAGCTGTCGGGAGGGGCTGGCGAGGGAAGGACCCGGAATGTCTTTCCATTGCGGAGCCAAGCTACTGACGTCCTGGGAACCACGGCACACCAGCGTGAGGGGAGGACGTGAAGGCTGATCCAGACACCGCGGTACAGACACCGTGGTACCGGTGCTGATCCAGACACCGCGGTACAGACACCGTGGTACCGGTGCTGATCCAGACACCGTGGTACAGACACCGTGGTACAGACACCGTGGTACCGGTGCTGATCCAGACACCGCGGTACAGACACCGTGGTACAGACACTGTGGTACCGGTGCTGATCCAGACACCGTGGTACAGACACCGTGGTACCGGTGCTGATCCAGACACCGTGGTACAGACACCGTGGTACCGGTGCTGATCCAGACACCGCGGTACCGGTACTGATCCAGACACCGCGGTACACGCGGCCCCCTGTCCGTCCAGACGAAGGTGCAGATGAAGACCCCAGCACATGAAGACCCTTCAGGGACACGCAGGGACCACCCCAAGAGACGACCAGAGGAGTGACGAACTTCCCCCCGACCACAAGACCCCAGCACACACCTGCCACCACTAAACACACCTTCAAACACCTCCACACACCTCCACACACCTCCCCCAGCGGGCCGGGCTCTTAATTACCACCCTCCTGGAGCTTTTACTTTCAGCACAACTACCACCCTGCTGCCGCTGGAATGTCTCCCTGCTAGCATTAGCACTGTTGGTGATAGCTCCATCAGCGCTAGTAAACACAAGGCTAGCGTTGTTAGCACTGTAAATGGGGACTTGTTAGCACTAGCCCTGCTAGGCTATTCCAGTTAATTCTGTTGAAATGTTGACAAAATATGTTTTTTTTTTAATCAAAGCGCCATAAATGAAGGGTACAAAAGTTGCTTTCATATTTCACAGTGAAGCTGTAATTTGGCCCTCTTACCATAATGCAGGTAGAAGGTTGGGTTATTACTATTATTATAATCCAGATAAGTGGCCTGAAAACACATAACTGTGATGCAAGTCTCTCATCGTACTTCTCAACGTGTTTGGCTGCTCTGGTCTGAACACGCTCTCCTGCTCCACTCCGCCGGCCTCCGGGGGGCGGAGCTACCCGTCTACCTGAGTCAGACAGGTGTGTCTGTCTGGCTACTCCCCGGACAGGCTGGCTCACGAGGGGCGCGGGGCCGCGGGGGACGGTCTGGGATGTCTGGACGCTCGGGGGAGGAAGGAACCCGCAGGGCCCGGTGGAGTCACAAGGCTGCCTTGCTTCTCCGCTGGGTCAGCGGTGTTTTGACAGAGGGGCGGTGGTGCTAGAGCGCGCTGGATTCCTGGGGAGGGAGGGGTTTCCATGGAAACGCCATCCCAGCATTGCTGAGATACCAACTGGGCGATGTCAGTCAGCTGACGACTGATCAAGGAATTTGAAAAGCAAAGTGGTGAAAATGTCACACGAGGGGACATTAGAGAGTATGATATAAGTCACACGACGCCACCACCAGCTGACCACGGAGGTAAAGATTAACGAGACTCCATTTCAAATGAGTCCCCGAGAAGCGTCCCAAGCCGGTGCTTCTCCACAACAACACAGCTTGTTGACATCAGACCGCAAACAAAGGCTGATGACGTCACCGTGGAGACAGGAAGAGCCCTCATTGGCCCTTTGTTGGACGGGAGCTGACAGAGCGACGGGTCATGTGGACCAAACTCTGCTGACAGAGCGACGGGTCATGTGGACCAAACTCTGCTGACAGCCCATGAAAGAAGATGAGGACTGATGATGACCACCACCACCATCATCATCATTGTTGTTTCACCAACCACTCAGCAGCTCGTTAGTGACTCGTTAAGTGACTCACCATTCACGCTCGTTAATTGAGGAGCTGTTGTGAGTGTTTACAAGTAGACCAGAATACTTTGCACTATAAGTTCTGCTGCGCCAGCCCCGTATAACAAGTCCAAAACAGTATATACCACAGTAAGTACTTTTTAAAGTAGGTAGTTTTAAAACTCCCAAAGCCCCAAACAGCTGTCCGTGGAGATGGACCCGCGCCGACAGGTCCAGGTCCAGACAGGTCCAGGTCCAGACAGGTCCACAGCTCCAGTGTGGGGTTATTGTTGAGGCAGTGCTGTCCCAGCACCTGGCCGGACTACAGAGGGCCAGGCTGGCGGCAGCCACATGAAACGGCAGCAGGCTGGATGCTTGGCCGGGGAAGCCCCAGCTGGAACATCAACAGGAGCATCCTGCACGCCAGCACCGCCGAGTCCTTCAAAAGATTAGAAGACCTTTGAAACCCCGTTGGCTTTGAAGTGAATCGCACCTGTCCTGCTTCTCCTGTTTTAGGAGAGACAACATTCTGAGCCAAGAGGGGGCCAACTTGGCTACGTTGCACCGCTAGCTAGCTCAGCAGGTGTGGTCTGATGCAGGGGGGTGCAGGGGGGTTGTTGGTTCACTTCCCTGGTGTGTGGTTTTGCCACAACTGACTTTTACTTAAGAGGGGTGCGGAGTCAGACATCTGGGCCATTTCATCCACCTTTCCTTCAACAAGGAGAAACACTCACCAAACAAGAACCCTACCGCTCTGCCTTAGAGCAAGGCACCAAGTGACCACTGGCCCTGTTGGGTTCCCCTGACAGCCTGTTTGTGAAGAGCGAGAGAGCGAGAGAGAGCGAGAGCGAGAGCGAGAGCGAGAGCGAGAGCGAGAGAGAGAGAGAGAGAGAACTCAATGGAGTACCAGATACGCAGACCAGCGGCGCGTTTGAGACGGTGAAGCTGTTTTTGGTCCGGAGAACAAAGTGAGGACCAGGATGCGTCTCTCCAAACACTCCGGCCGCCGGTCTCGCCGCCCCCTGACCGCTGGGCCGGGGACACGGCCACAGAGACGGGGGCTGCTTGGTCTGGAGAGGTCTTCGATCAGGCGGTGTGGGGGCTCCACGGGGTCGAAGCCCCCGATGGATGAGATGCTTTGAGCTTCACGAATATTCAGCAGTCCTCTGAGGTTTGGTCTTCACTACACGCTCTGATACAAGACCCAGAGTGAAGTCAGATCCAGGACCTTCAGGAGGAGGTAGGGGCTTCAGGAGGCCTACAGCTACACTGGACATTGGGCCTCGAACCCACAACCTTTCAGCTGGGAAATGAACGCCCTCACCACGAAATCATAATCTACAGACTATTACCAGCCTACCATCAGTTCAGAGAGGGATGAAATATTATGGGATGGATGGACTGTTTCTTTCACCAGAGAACATGGCCGCAGCACAAACCAGGATGTCATGTTTGTGTGTGTGCTTGCACATGTGTGTGTACTCATGTGCATCAGTGTATGTGCTTGAGTGGATTTGCTCTGCTTGAGTAGATGTACTGAGGTGTGTCTGATGTACTGAGGTGTGTCTGATGTACTGAGGTGTGTCTGGTGTACTGAGGTGTGTCCGATGTACTGAGGTGTGTCTGGTGTACTGAGGTGTGTCTGATGTACTGAGGTGTCTGATGTACTGAGGTGTGTCTGATGTACTGAGGTGTGTCTGATGTACTGAGGTGTGTCTGGTGTACTGAGGTGTGTCTGATGTACTGAGGTGTGTCTGGTGTACTGAGGTGTGTCTGATGTACTGAGGTGTGTCTGGTGTACTGAGGTGTGTCTGATGTACTGAGGTGTGTCTGATGTACTGAGGTGTGCTCTTTGTGTGTCAGCTTTGGTCTTTCTTGGCGTGAACTCTTTACTCCTGGAAACACGCTGCGATCAGCAGCCTGCGTGTCTTCTGGTCTGCCTGACACTCCCAAACCAAAGCCTGCGGTCCGTGAACAGCGTGAAGGTGCACACGCTGGAGACACTACACGCAACCTTTACCAAGCGTTTCAGAAGATATGGATTCATAATGTTCATGATTATCACCACCATGTTAATACGATTCCACGAAAAGACGAAAGGAGCCTTATTGTAATCAGCAGACCAAGTAATGATGCAGCATTCATCTGAGGGCTCAGAACAGATGCAGGCCAGCTGTTAAAGGGCGTTCCAATACCACTCCCGAGAGGAGTCTACTCTGGTCCCCATAACACACCATGCAGTGAGGAAGTGTGGGTCCATAACCATAACGCTCCATCCAGAAGTGTGTGTGTAAAGTCAGGTCCCCATAAAACAAAATCAACATAACCATAACGCTCCATCCAGAAGTGTGTGTGTAAAGTCAGGTCCCCATAACACAAAATCAACCGAGTGTGAGTGCTTGGATGAACCTGAGAGACAACAACGCAGAGGAAGTGTGTGTAGAGTCGTGGTCCCCATAAGACATCCGCCACAGAGTTTGTCTTGCATGGACCCCATAAGACACCAACGCCAAAAGTGTATGTTTACCTAGTCGGGTGTCCACAGACATTATCTAGAGGGTGTGTCTCACTAGTCCGATCCCCATTAAGACTTGTGTGTACGGCCAGCCTGCACCAGAACACACCAGGGGGATGATGGATCTGATGCTACTTGGTGGTCCTGCTAATTCCACGGCTGCCTCGCCTGCGTCTCCTCTCCTGTGGACAAGACCACTCATGTGACCAGGTATGAGAGAGGTATGAGAGGTATGAGAGAGGTATGAGAGAGGTATGAGAGAGGTATAAGAGGTATGAGAGAGGTATGAGAGAGGTATAAGAGGTATGAGAGGTATGAGAGAGGTATGAGAGAGGTATGAGAGAGGTATGAGAGAAGTATGAGAGGTATGAGAGAGGTATGAGAGAGGTATGAGAGAGGTATGAGAGAGGTATAAAAGAGGTATGAGAGAGGTATGAGAGGTATAAGAGAGGTATGAGAGAACATTTGAAACATTTGACTTAATGTTTATTCTGCACCAATTACACCAAGTCGAATTCTGAGAGAGAGAGAGAGAGAGAGAGAGAGAGAGAGAGAGAGAGAGAGAGAGAGAGAGAGAGAGAGAGAGACAGACAGACAGACAGACAGACAGACAGACAGACAGAGGGGGAGAGACAGAGGAGGAGAGTGGGAGAGAGACAGGAAGAGAGGCAGAGACAAAGGGGGGGAGGGAGACAAAGGGGGAGAGGGAGAGAGACAGAGGGGGAGAGGGAGAGAGACAGAGGGGGAGAGAGGTAGAGTGAGAGACAGAGGGGGAGAGACAGAGGGAGAGAGAGGGAGAGAGAGAGGGAGAGAGGCAGAGGGAGAGACAGAGGGAGAGAGAAGGAAACCTCACTACTTCAGACCGCTGCCCCTCGTCATGGTGAGTAAATGTGTGTTCGGTGTGTTTACACCCTTCAAATTGAGAGTGGTCATGAGGAAGTGTGTGTGCGTGCATGTGTGGGTCTGGGGTTGCATATTATGGGCTGGCAGCTGGGGACAGTGTTGCCATGGTTGCATCCAGCTGTTGCGTGGGTTGGCAGGGCTGGCGTCAGGGGAAGACTGACTGCATATAAACACTGGCTTCCCTTCGGTGCGCCCCCTGCTACACATACTCCTCTACACCTCCTCATGTACACCTCCTCCTCCTGGCTGCCCTCTACTCCTCCTCCTCCTCCTCCTCCTTCTCCTTTGTATTTCAGTAGTCCTGCTGAGCTGACCTCCTCCCCAGTATTCTCTATCTGTACACTGGAACCAAAAGTCAACACCAGGCATGAGAAGGAGTCGGCGTGCAGCCGGTGGTGGACATGAGATGTTGAGATGTTGAGCTGTTGAGCTGTTGAGCTGTTGAGCTGTTGAGACAGAGTGAGGCTCCTCTTGGAGTCACGCGACCGTCCTTGATCTCTAGAAGAGGAAAACGAGCCTTTGATGGCCGGCCTGCAGATAAGGCTGTTTACTGGCTGGCAGGATGTTTGGATGCTGGAGTTCACTGTGGGAGCCCTGCGGCCTGGGGGGGGCGGCAGCACCCCCAGCAGCGCTACAGAACCTGCTGGTTTCCGTGGAGAAGTGGGTTTGGAGGACATGTGTCAACAGTGCCCTGCTCAAGGGCACCGCAGTAGACAGGGCTCATTGATCAATCTGAGGAGTGATTTGTAAAAAAGGCATTATTGGGCAACAATGACAATAGAACCTTTAACCCTGGCGGTGAGTCTGACATACAGAACAGATGTGTTGCCTATAGTGCCTTGCTCATCGATCTGAACAGAAGATAGAACCTCTAACCCTGGCTGTATCCGTCTAAAATAAGGCCACAGGTTATTGCTCCAACAGTGGCCTCCACCCTCGGCCTTGCAGTAGTTCAGCTCCTGAGTTGTGTGTAGCCAACAGCAACGTAATCCTGTCTGTAGGAACCAAAAATAACTTCAATGGGAAAAACTGCTGCACTACTTGGGAGTTTGGGAAGGCGGGGGGAGGGGCTCTTAATGTGAAGGACTGGCACTCCACCAGAGGAACTCTGCTCGGAACGGAGAATGTGAAGGACATGGAATAGTCAGCGGCTGGATCTGGGACTGGTTTTTATCCTGTGTGTGTGTGAGTGTGTCTGTGTCTGTGCGTGTGCGTGCGTGTGTGTCTGTGTGTGTGTATCCGGACCCAACAACAGGGCCTGGGATCAGAAACAGAGAACATGGAAAGATGTGAGACCTCTGTTGTGATGTCACAAAGTCATCTGTCAGAGACCTCTGCCCCGCCCCCTCTGACCACGCCCCCTCAGGACTACTGACAGCTTCGGGGGGCGTCCCACATGTTCTCAGCCAGAGAACAGTTCTTTCAGAAATACACACGCATGCCTGCAAGCCTTCATCATCTGTGTAGATAAGGATGAGGAGGGGAATAGTGTAGTGAAGGACAACATGGAGAAATGTTTGCCCTCTGTCCTGTCCTCGCTGTGCGGCCTTCTGGGTCTCACCGGACCTTTCTCACTCACAGAAAAAAAAGACATGTTTCAAGTTTCCACATTTTTGGTTCCGCAACACAAACGGCTCACTTGCCATTTCCATTGTCTATGTGGAGGAGTTATTCTGGTGGTTCTGATGACCCCTGGGGTTTCTGTTGATGGGTCATGAGGTTACAGGAGTGGGGGGTCACTTTTTCTGTTGACCTGCGCTAAAGTCTGCGCACCAGGTGTGTGTGTGTGTGAGACACCTTGAACCGGACAACTTCAACAGCTCTATAAATATTAGCTTCCGTCTCAGTGCGTTGCCGTGGTTACGCGCCCCGGGACCTCAGCTACCTGGCGGTCTTATCGGCGCACCTTCTGACGGCGGGCGTTACCATGGCGCCCGGGCCCCCGGCCCCAGGACGCGGCTGCAGCTCCAGACCTGTCCTAAGAACATTACTCCCCAGAGGGATTAAGAGCTGTGTTCCCTGTGAAGCCAACCCCTTTGTTTGGTGCCAGTGGCCTTGTTCTCCATCTGGGAACAAACTTAAAAACACGTCGTACGAAACGACAGGACATCAAGCTCCTGATTCGTTTGCCAGAAAGGTTCACAGGAAGTGACCGGGTGTTTTAATTGGGCGTTTCAGCAGCTGGGGAGCCGCCACTCAGCGGGGGAGGCGGGATCAGTGACAGCAGAGAACCTCGTTTGATGGAATGTGAAGCTCCCGTGAGGAGCGACAGCGGGGAACGGGTGGACACATCCAGGGCGGTACAGTGGATCTGACGGGCGGCCCGGAGGGACATGATCTCAGGACCATCTGAACGGGACGCCCCTGGTGGGGGGGGTTAGGGTGAGGTCTGACAGCACAGGTCACCAGAAGGTAGAACACCTCGAACATCTCGACAGTGTTTGCCCTCAGGTGTAGCATCTGTAGCCTAGCATTACATACATAACACCAGGTGTGGTGTTATGCATTATATTATTAATTCTAGTATTCAGTTGTTGAAGTAAGGGGAAAGACTTGATTGGAGCGTTCAAAAGCCCTCTATGGCTTCCTGCAGGATTTATTTCACAGGGACGGGAGGAACAATGCCAGAGACAAAGACAACGTTATGTCAATTCAGATGGAAAGGAATAAAGATGAAGAGAGATCTGCAATGAGGGAATGGTTCAGCTTGCTGCCTGAGACAGCAGGGCTGTGTGTTCACTACCCTCCAATCAGACCAGCTGTGGACGGGGAGCCAGGGAGAGGTCAGAGGTTAACCAGGCCTAGAGCCCCGTGGAATGTTCAGCGCAATCACAGGAAGTCCAGACGTTACACGGCCGACGAGAAGGAGAGAGAGAGAGAGAGAGACAAGGAGACAAAGAGAGACAAAGAGAGACAGAGCCAAAGGGACGAGCGAGTCATGAGGCCTGAAGTACAAGTGGTCCCTGCTGCCATGAGTAGGCCTACATGTAGAATGATGGAAACAAAGAGCGAGGGAGCGACCGGATGAACCTGAAGCGTTTCAGTCCCCAGCTGCACCTGAGGACCTGAGAGAGAGCAGGCTGCTTACATCATCTCATCATGATCAAACCCTTCCCTGTAGTCTCTACAGGGAAGACTCTCCTAACTGCCGTCGGTTCCCCAGCACTGCAGCGGTCCCACGGCTACGTCTTCAGACATGTTGTGATAGATCTGCTCAGAGAGGAACCACCGTGTTCTGCATGCTTCACCCCGGGGGGCTCCAAGTGCTCTGGGGGTCCGCGTCCCCTCAAACACAGCCCCCACCACAGGACAAACAGCCACGTCGTCCAGTCAAAACAAGCTGGAGCTCAGCGTTCTCCTGAGGCCCACCAGGGCTAACCTGGGCCCCCCAGAGGCCCCCTGACACGCTGACACAGAGCCGACCAGCACCGCTCAGCCATTGTGTGGCTGCTAACTGTCCCACACACACACACAGAGGAAGGCTAACAGGTCAAGCAAACCAGTCGAGCCCACGATCCTCCACAAGCTCACGGCGCTAACCCCTAGCACGCTAGCAGCCGGCGTGACTGTTGGTAAGCTACATTATGTTCAAAACAAACAGCGTGGATGCCGGCCTGGCGGGCGGCAGCAGCAGAGTCCTGTAACCTTGAGGAACATCAAAGGAATATGATGCTACGCTGTGAAACGGGGGCTAGCCAGAAAGTGGGGCGGGACCTCTGCTCACTACTGAAATTGCTGGCTCTAATTGGCTCAAATTGGTGCCAGGTGATGTCACTTGGCAGAGGAAGGTGGAGAGCAGTTGAAATGGACTCTGTGGTCCGGGAGTAAAGGGCTGCCCCGTGTGCAGACGGGGGGACATTAGAAACACAGACTGTTCTCTGCCCTATTTACAGTGAGGGCTGTGGAACCGGTTCCCCGGCCAGTGCAGTTTGGGATCTGGCTGGGATCCAAAATGTCTGCCTCCTCAGAGTGGTGTCATTACAGGAGTGGTATGAGAAGTCTTGTGTGAGCCAACATGGCCGACCCTAGCAGCTCACACTAACAGTAGTGTGAAATATGAGCACTACTCAGGGATATTGAAAACTTTAATGGCGCACCTAATCTCAAACTTCCTGTTTGGATAAAGCGATCTGGCTGGGCTTTCTGCTGGTTTAATATTAAGTTCTGTTGGGGTCAACCTGAATATAAGACACACGCACGCACTCACGTGCACGCAAACGCACACACACACACACACACACACACACACAGTGAGTCAGTGGAAGTCATTAGGGTTATTGTAATTACAGTGGATAAATGGTGTGGTTACAAGGCTCCAAAACAAAACACTGCAAAGAAAAAGAAACAAAGGGTTCAACCAAAGAAGAAGAGTTCAATATCCTTCATCTGGACTGCAACTCTACATTATCTGACTGCACTCAGACTAAACTCTTCAGGGTGCCTTCAGGGTGCCCTGGGTGCTGGGCGGGCCTGGACCCCCTCTGGGTGCTCAGAGGACAGGGAGGAGTGGGCACTCCACGGCGAAGCCCACACACTCTTTACATTCCTTCTGGAGCTTTCCCTCGCCGGAGCGCAGGTGTCGAGTTTCAGCCCCCGAAACGAGACGAGGGTGGATGGAGTCTGGGGGTGAGGGGTGGGGGTGGGGTTGGTAGACGCTGGAGCCGGGCCCTACTTTGAGATCATCCCTCAGCCCGGGCCTCGTGAGCGCTGGTGGGTTTGTTTGCTGTGGCGAGCCCAAATGAGTTCTGGGCCCACCTCAAATAGCTGGGCTGTCTCTGATGCGTTTCACTGAAGTCCCTCTCCAGAGTGTGAGCCTACCGGTGGGGGCCTGGACACAAGGGCGTCATTCCGGCTGTAGGCCTACCGTCTATAGCGTTTGAGGTGGTAGGCCTGTGAATGTCTACGGACTACTGGTCTCTGCGGGTTTGAGGAGAAAGTGAGCGGCGGTTTGGACACCAGGAGAGGAAGCTGCTCCCGAGGAAGGAGGCGCAAGGGAGGAAATCTCGTCTAAGAGTTAGGGAGCACAGAGATTTAGAACTCCTCCTCCATAAAATCTGGACGGGCCGGGGCTCAGTAAGTAGGTGGAAGTAGGTGCCGATGTAAAAGGAGCTTGTTTTAGATCTGCACTAAAGGGTGATGATCCAGGCCAGGTGCAGACCTCAGACTAGACTCAGCTGGGGGTTCATCTCGCATGAGCACCTCCATTAAACCCCAATGAGCTGTTCTGTCAAGCTCCACCAGCAAACCAGGCCATACAACATGGGTCAGCATGGCCAGGGTCTGGGGCTCCATTCCACCGGGGCCAAGGGTCCCCGCGCCACATAACATCTTACACACGGTTGAAAATGCTCCTTTTCATTCCCCTGTGCAGGGTGCCTGGCACAGTGTAGTGCTGAAAGCTAAACACACGGAGAGGTAATACTGGATTGAGGTAAATATTATCCAGGTGGTGTACAAGCAGAAGTAGGATCTCAAACAGGAAGTCTGTTACTCTCATAGATCTCTCACCGACATCCCTCCATGACCAGTCAACTGAAGTCCTGCCGTGGACCCGTCGACATGTCCGCCTCATGCCCCGCCCACAGGTTCAAAACCAAACACGCCTCGTCCAATCACATGGGCCAGCCCTCTGTGTCAACACAGCCAGGGTGCTCAGTGACAACACTGCAGCAGGCCTGGGGGGGTCACGCAGCTTCGTGTTGTCTATGTACACAGCCTAGCATAGCAGCACCCAGCTGTCCAGACCTGCACCAGAGTCTGTGTGGTCTGGAACCCACAGTGACCTCTGAACCCAAGGCACGGAGGCCCCTGTGCTCTGATTGGTAGAGACTACCCGAGCCACGCTGACTGTATAGTATTGTCGAATCCAGGGAGTGTTGAAATAAATAAGGTGTTTAAAGTTAGTTGTCCACACAGGGTAGGCTTGCTGAGGATCCATGCAGTTTAACCAGCAGTGCTAGGTACCTGCATGCTCAGGTCATGCTCGGTACGGACATGCCAACCCTACGTTATACAATCTATGACAGAATGCTCCAGGTAGGTCTTTCCCTAACCTAGTGTCCTCCTCGCGGTCTGGGTACCTAGCCAACTCTCACTTCCAAACCGCGGTCTGGACGTGGTGAAGTCTTCTTGTCACTGAATGCACAGTGCATCTATTCTGGGTGATGGGAGTGAGTCTGGTTCAGACTGTTTTGGCTGGCCGGCTTCCTCAGCTAATTATAGAGGACAGATACAGCCTGGCCTGCGTCTTCAGGAGTACCTACCATCTCCAACACATTCAAACTAAACACACTCATCCCACCCTTCACCATGACACCACCCACAACTAAAGTGCTTCTGGGTTGGTTGTGAAACTCAGGGCTGCTGCTGATTGGCCAACGGAACACTTGGATGCTGTAACTAAAGGTGACATTAAGAAAGCAGCCAACCATTGGCAAACAGAAAGTGAAACCACACTGAATCCAAAGCAAGTAGAACAGGCTTGAGCGTGGAGCTGTGCAGAGCAGAGATAAAGTCTGTCTGCCACACACTGCCTTAATCACCCTCGTTACCAGTTTACAGCTCAACGACAGTCTTTCCCTTCCCCTCACTCCAACTGCTTGAGAACAAGTCCCAGTGGTTATGTACGGTTTGCTAAAAAACTTCCAAGGGTAAATGTCAATTCCTGCCAATGTTATAAACACACAGGAAGCACAGACAGAGAGAGAGAGAGAGAGAGAGAGAGAGAGAGAGAGAGAGAGAGAGAGAGAGAGAGAGAGAGAGAGAGAGAGAGAGAGAGAGAGGAGAGGAGAGAGAGAGAGAGAGAGATGAGAGAGAGAGAGAGAGAGAGAGAGAGAGAGAGAGAGAGAGAGAGAGAGAGAGAGAGAGAGAGAGAGAGAGAGAGAGAGAGAGAATCTTGCGTTCTCCCAGAGTTGTAGCCAGAAGGGCTGAGTCTCTTTGGCTGCCCCAGTCATGAAGTCCTTTCTGCATGAAGACTGGTGGCTTTGTCTCAGCACAGATCAGCTGGCAGATATAAAAAGAAGGCAAGCCGGGGCGATATCCCCAGACTTCAGAACTATTGCCTGTTCTGGCGCTGGAAACCCAAACCTTTCAGAGGTACATCCAAATCCAAAGCCCACGTGGTCATCATGAGGGCCGGGGACACGACTGGCTTACTAAAGCGTTGGGCTTTTTGTTGTCCTTGTAAATGAGGAGAACGGTGGCATTGTGTTGTCCACAGGGAGCTATGAAGACCTTTAATCACAGGTGTGTGTGAGGTGTGTATATCGCATTGAAAAGTTCCCGTTGACAGATGTGTGTTTTGACTGCACACCACACAGAGCTACAGAGAGGAAATGCTTTGTGGCCAGGCCCTGGATCACCTTCACCACGTCACTGGTGTTCACACTCCTCTAACGTCAGGTGAGCCTGAGCCTCACGGCAGGTGAGTCACACACCTGCGTGTCACTCCTACCTGTTTACAGAGAAGGGGCGTGGCTTGCAGGCGTTTGGTTTTTAAAAAAATCATCCACCTTTACACCATTGGACTAAATGACCGGATTACACATAATGTGTTTTTCTTGATTTTGAATGATTCACGTGTCGTGGAAAACCACCACGTTGTTCTCACTGAGTTAGGGTGAAGGTTCAAAGTGGCGTTCAGCCAGCCAATCACAACGAAGCACTATGTGTATTACACGTGAACGTCTCTGTGTGTTCCGTTTACTTTAACTACATTAGGCCGACGTCAAAAAAAACACGCCATTAAATTAAACCAATAACCACGCTTCAGCACATCCGTGGAGTGATGACCATGAGAAGACATGATTCCAATAATACGACATGATAAACGAAACAAAGTAGACCCTAACAGAGCTACAGGTAGACCCTGCTGCTGCTTTAACCAGCCAGCAAGCAGCCAGCAAACAGCCAGCCACCGACCAGGCAGCTGGGATGGAGAACCTGTGATCATTGAGCTTCTATTAATAGTTTTACAGAGCCTGGTCTGCAGGAAACGCAGAAGAGATGCGGAAATGCCAGTGATCCATAGGGACGCTCAGCTCCATCGTAAATCAATACACTGCGCTGGATGGACACACGCAACAGTCCAACCTGTTGATGAAGGGACACGTCCCGACCTTGGCGTCCCAGACCGGGTCCCTACCGTACCCCCATCATTAGACCAAATCAATAAAACCTCCAACGAGAAGTTCTGACCAATGGAAATGAAGATCAATCCAAGTGTGCCAAGTTGTCTAGTTGGTCCACAACACTGTAAAAGTCGGCTATATGGAGCCTACTCAGCAAGCATGGGCAGGACACGCGTGACCAGACAGCAAAGTTTTCATAATCCACTTACCTCCGTGAAGAAGTTATCCATGATCCTTTTCTTAGTTTAATCCCACAGGATTACTGTATGGAAACTGTGCATCCGATCCGCCCAACGCATCTGTTGTGCCTGCAGAGTCCCGGGACCTACTCCGTGGACCTACTCCGTGGACCTACTCCAGTGGACCGACTCCACGTCTCTCCTCGGAACTACATGCAGGACGGAGATGAATGGCAGACAGTAGGAAACGCAACAGTCACCAAAACTCTTTGTTTCAGGGGCTACTGGTCCATAAGAAACACCAAATGTCCATCATGAGCGTGTCCCCCTCCGCGCGCACACACACACACAGAGACACACACACACACACACACACACACACACACAAAAACACACACACACACACACACACACGCGTCCAGGAGCGAAGCCTCAAAGTTCTCCGCACTGTTCGGTCGCCGTGCGCCGCCGCTGCGCTTCGTTCGCCGGTCGGGTCGTGAATGAGGAGGCCGACGTGCACAGGAGCAGCGGAGCGCATGAGGAGAGACCGCTGTGTAGCTCCGCCCCTCGGAGTCAGGGCAGCGTGGACCTCCTTCTCTTGCTCCTCCTGTTTGTCTCTCTGGACGAGCGCACCTCCACTCACCGGCGCTCAGAGTTTTCTGGAGTTAGTTTGATCAGCGAGGATCATTTATTAATTAATTTAAAGTTTACGCAGTGGCGGTGATGTCATCAGGTTAAATTACACAGCACTCGAACTAACGTAGGGAGTATTCAGTTATAATGACATTAAATATTGACAAGGCGTTTGATGACAGTACAGCTCATGACCCCCGCTTCTTCAACTTGTGTTAACTGGCCTTTTCACCATGGACACTAGTGACCTGAACTAGTTTCAGTGGGCCTATTTATTCACTATTTCACTGACTTGTAAAGAAGTTAGAAAGATGTTTATTGCCAAGTAGGTTTGACATCCAAGGAGTTTGACTTGGTGGTTGGTGTTTACAGTAAACAACTACAGACAATAAGCACAGTGCACAATGGCGGGACATAACATCATATGAAGTTGAGGTGGCTGTGTTTTAAAGTGTTTCAGAGAGTGCAGTAGTACAGTAGGCCTACAGAGTGGGCCCACCTGTTGTGTTTTAAAGTGTTTCAGAGAGTGCAGTAGTACAGTAGGCCTACAGAGTGGGCCCACCTGTTGTGTTTTAAAGTGTTTCAGAGAGTGCAGTAGTACAGTAGGCCTACAGAGTGGGCCCACCTGTTGTGTTTTAAAGTGTTTCAGAGAGTGCAGTAGTACAGTAGGCCTACAGAGTGGGCCCACCTGTTGTGTTTTAAAGTGTTTCAGAGAGTGCAGTAGTACAGTAGGCCTCCAGAGTGGGCCCACCTGTTGTATCCTACCTCTTTGTTTGCTCCTGATGAGACCCATAATGAGCTATTAGCACTGAGTTAGCTCCTCTTGCTGAACGTGTGGGCCACAGGCCGTGAGCCAGAACAAACACTCAACAGCTACACTAACATCACTGCAGGCCGGGGTAGGGGCCTGGGATTTACCTGGGCGGGATTTGGCTAACAAAGAGAAGCTGTTGGCTGTTGTGTACGCTGACTCTACAGTCAACACGTAGGCCTATTACCTGTAGAGTCAACACATAGGCTTATTACCTGTAGAGTCAACACGTAGACCTATCACCTGTAGAGTCAACACGTAGGCCTATCACCTGTAGAGTCAACACGTAGGCCTATCACCTGTACAGTCAACACGTAGGCCTATCACCTGTACAGTCAACACGTAGGCCTATTACCTGTAGAGTCAACACATAGGCTTATTACCTGTAGAGTCAACACGTAGGCCTATTACCTGTAGTGTCAACACGTAGGCTTATTACCTGTAGATAGAGTCAACACGTAGGCCTATTACCTGTAGTGTCAACACGTAGGCTATTACCTGTAGAGTCAACACGTCGGCCTATTACCTGTAGAGTCAACACGTAGGCCTATTACCTGTAGAGTCAACACGTAGGCCTGTTACCTGTAGAGTCAACACGTAGGCCTATTACCTGTAGAGTCAACACGTAGGCCTGTTACCTGTAGAGTCAACACGTAGGCCTATTACCTGTAGAGTCAACACGTAGGCCTATTACCTGTAGAGTCAACACGTAGGCCTATTACCTGTAGATAGAGTCAACACGTAGGCCTATTACCTGTAGAGTCAACACATAGGCCTATTACCTGTAGAGTCAACACGTAGACCTATTACCTGTAGAGTCAACACGTAGGCCTATTACCTGTAGAGTATAGGACTGTTGTGGGCAACTATGTCTTTTGGTGTGAGCTGAACCATCTACAGCTCAATGCTACACAGACAAAGGAGCTCATTGTGGACCTAAGGAGGGCCAAAACACCGGTGGGCCCTGTGTTCATCCAGGGGGTTCCTGTCGACATTTGTTGAGGAGTACAAGTACCTGGGGTGTACTTCAACAACAAGTTGGACTGGACCAGGAACACAGAGGCCGTCTATAAGAAGGGCCAAATTCGACTATTTTTCTTGAGGAGGCTAAGGTCCTTCAACATCTGCAGGACAATGCTGAGGATGTTCTATGAGTCTGTTGTTGCCAGTGCGATCTTCTTCGCTGTCACATGCTGGGGCAGTGGGATGAGGGTCGTGGACACCAATAGACTTAATAGACTCATCAAGAGGGCTGGTGATGTAGTGGGTGAGGAATTGGACACTCTGACTACCGTGGCAGATAGGAGGATGCTGTCCAGGCTACGGACTATCATGGACAATGCCTCTCACCCTCTCTTTTCCACCCTGGCTCAGCGGAGGAGTTCCTTCAGCAGAAGACTCCTCTCACCGAGATGCACCACAGAGCGACATAGGAAATCATTCCTGCCTGTGGTCATCAAACTTTACAATTTGTCACTTTCATCTGCATAACAGGTTATCCATCCATATTGCATAACTGTAATTTCTTTTCACTATAATTTCACTGTAATTTCATTTCTATACATAACTGGTCATCTCTCTGCGCAACTGGTCTTACATAAAATGCATGCTACATACATCCTTGTGTATGCTATTACCTCTTAGTGTATGCCTGGATGTATGTACATTTATGTATATTTTCATTTCTTTATGTATATTTTTGTATATTGTATTACAAAGGTTTATATTTTACATATTTATTCATACATATTTATATATTCTAACACTCTACTATATGTAGAGTGTCTGTTCTTTCTTTTTTTCCCTGGAGTATTGTAACGAATGCAATTTTCCTCAGGGATCATTAAAGTATGTCTTTCTGTCTGTCTGTCTGTCTGTCTCTCTGTCTGTCTGTCTGTTTGTCTGTCTGTCAGTCTGTCTGTCTGTCTGTATTGACTACAATAGGCCTACAATGGGGCAGCAGTATCTCAGTAGGTAGAGCGGATGAACAGAGCGGGTCGTCCACTAACCGTAGGGTCGGCGGTTCGATCCCCTTGATCCCCACTTCCAAAACTGTCTGCATGTCGAAGTGTCCTTGAGCAAGACACTGAACCCTGAACCCCAACTTGCTCCCCAGGCACTGATCATAGCAGCCCACTGCTCCTCTGTACAATAGGATGGGTCAAATGCAGAGAACACATTTTGTTCTAATATCTAAAAAAAAACATGGGAATGACAAATGAAGACCACAAGGTCCCAGTAAAAACACTGTCCATACTGTTCATAACATCCATACTGTTCATTTATTCATTACTAGTACTATCGTTACCCCCATAATGCACCTCTTACTGTTTACTGTTTACCGTTTACTGTTACTGTTCTCAATCTGCACATTTTTCTATTTACTGTTTATTGCACTCGCGACCACCTTAGTATTTTTTATTTTTATTCTTATTTTTTTATACTTATATTTTTATATATTTATATTTATATTGCATGCTGTCTTGCACCAGGGATTGAGGGAAACGGCATTTCGGTTCTTGTGTATGGCCTGTACATTCATGAAAACTGACAATAAAGTTTACTTGAATCTTGAATCTTGAATCTTGAAATACAGTCAACAGGCCTTCATGTAGGCCAAGTCTGTCTCAAGGCAGGGCTGGCCTAAGGCCATGTTTATCTACATTTGTAAAATG
>JAXIVH010000007.1:12810001-12830001 GCA_036785325.1 Urophycis tenuis | reverse complement strand
GGGGGAGGGTACAGGGGGAGGGTACTGAGGGGGTACAGGGGGAGGGTACTGAGGGGGGGTAGTGGGGGGGTACAGGGGGAGGGTACTGAGGGGGGGTAGTGGGGGGGGGGGTACGGGGGAGGGTACTGAGGGGGGGTAGTGGGGGGGGGGGGGGTACGGGGGAGGGTACTGAGGGGGTACGGGGGAGGGTACAGGGGGGGTACGGGGGAGGGTACAGGGGGAGGGTACTGAGGGGGGGTACGGGGGAGGGTACAGGGGGAGGGTACTGAGGGGGGGTACGGGGGAGGGTACTGAGGGGGTACGGGGAGGGTACTGAGGGGGGGTACGGGGGAGGCCGTGCGTGGTGCTGACGCAGGGCCGGGCCACAGCCCCGGGGGTCATCTGAAGTGGGACCTGATCCAGCGAGTTCTCCTCTAAATGGAGCAGCTTCACCACGCTGTGATTGTTCCTCAAGGAAATCTCATTTGGTCTCTCGGTTCAGCCGTCAGCAGACCCAGTTCAGAGGAAACATGTAGCAGGACGTTGTGCACTTACACATGTTACACACACACACACATCTCTCTATACAACACCATACTGGTGTTGTATGGGGTGTTGTATGGGTGTTTATGGGGCAGCCGCGGCCTACTGGTTAGGGCTTCGGACTTGTAACCGGAGGGTTACCGGTTCGAACCCCGACCAGTACGAACGGGTGAAGTGCCTGTAAGCAAGGCACCTAACGCCTCACTGCTCCCCGAGCGCTGTTGGCAGCTCACTGCCTCGGGATTAGTGTGTTTCACCTCACTGTGTGCCTCACCATCACTGTGGGTGGTCCTTGTGCTGCTGGTGGTCCTGGTGGTGCTGTTGGTCCTGGTGGTCCTGGTGGTCCTGGTGCTCCAGAAGAGGGCACTCAGAGTGATTGTGATTTAGAGCAGTGTGATTTAGACCCTCAGGGCTTGGCTCCAGATTGAGCCTCTTCATCTATGGTTTGGGGAAAACAAGATGGCGGTGGAGTTTGTGAGCCTGCCAATCAAAACACAGAAGGTTTGATTTTTATCGAACAGTGTTACTTTGGATCCAGAAGTTCATCTGTACGTCAGTCAGCCAGCCAGCCAGTTATGTTACTTTGGATCCAGAAGTTCATCTGTACGTCAGTCAGCCAGCCAGCCAGTTAGTTAGTGTGTCTGTTTGTACGTCTTGGTACGTTGGTTGTGCTAAGAGGAACATGGCTGATGTCACGCAGAGCATTAGTGCATTAGTCCAGCTCTCTGCCGTGAACATTACATATTCAAACCAATGTTCTCGCACATGCATGTGAGCTCTGTTGCCACGGAAACAACGCTGTCATGAAGTCGCCGTTTCTGGGAGAGACGTTTTCTGCAAAAGTTTCACAACTTCAAATGGATGTGTGATAGGGAATTTTTGAAGGGGAACAAGAAGTAACTGTTGGGGAACTGGAATAAAACTGTGAGCTGCAGACTTCATGCAGACTTCAGATCCACTTTGTAAGGAGATGATGATGGTGATGAAGTTATGAGGTCATGATAGCCGACGGGGCTCCTGATCTTCCTGACCATCGGGGGGCGGTCAGGCATCAGCAGGACATCATTCCCAGCGTTCCAGATAGCCGCTGGATCGCACCCAGTACAGATGCCGGGAAAATCCCACAAAGCAAACACTGGTCTTCTCCTCAGAACATCTCAGCCAGCTCCTCAGAGTCCGCAGCGCAGGATTCTCCGGCCAACGTCCACAAACACTTCTTAATTGTGTTTCTGGGAGATCTTCGGTGAAAATCGTTGTTTGTTTTCCGACGTCGACCGCGATCTTCTGCTTTCCCGACGCACGGCCACCGTCTCCTCGTGGTCAGGAGGTCAAACCAACATGGATGTTTTCCTTTCGGGGTTTTTTTGGCGAACGCCATTTAATTTAGATGACAAACTGGTCCAAGAGCAGCACCCAAAGGTGACGGCTATGATGAGAAGGAAACAGCAGCATTTGAGGAGGTTTTTTCTCATCAGGGTAAGTTAACCCACAAGCAGCATACCAACCATTGAGACCAGCATAGGAACCAGCCCAGAACCAGAGCAGCCTCACAGTGACCGCGGAGCCAGTGACAGAGCAGGTAGAGCAGAGTTTGGGAAGCCGGGACATTTACAAGTGGGCCCGTCCCCCTCGGCGTCTGAACACCGAGAGGAACCCGGTCTGGAGGCTCGGGTCCAGACGTCCTGAACACCGGGAGGAACCCGGTCTGGAGGCTCGGGTCCAGACGTCCTGAACACCGAGAGGAACCCGGTCTGGAGGCTCGGGTCCAGACGTCCTGAACACCGAGAGGAACCCGGTCTGGAGGCTCGGGTCCAGACGTCCTGAACACCGGGAGGAACCCGGTCTGGAGGCTCGGGTCCAGATGTCCTGAACACCGAGAGGAACCCGGTCTGGAGGCTCGGGTCCAGACAGGCCTGTGGGCGCGGGTCAGACGTGGCTGACCTTCTAAATGGGTCCTCCTGTCTTTGGAGACGGCTCAGCCGCTTGGTCCTCACTCTCGGTTTACGGCCTGTTTGCCTTCTACATAACCACACGCTTTTATTCTGAAGCCCAGCCACGCGGTACTGGTGCATTTTTCCACTGGTGGAAAGCGTGGAAGCAGGCAGAGAGTGCTTTGTGCTTTGGTAAAAGGGAATCTCCTGCAGTAAACATGGTGAGGTGGAGTGAAGCACTTGATTAACAGGTGACTTGTTTTGGTGACGCTGAAGTAATGCCTTTGCTATTGCATTCATGTTGATGTGAAGCCAAACCAAACAGTTTACAGCAATACGACTGACACACACACAGCCACACACACACACACACACACACACACACACACACTCACACACAGACACACACACACACACACACACACACACACTCACACACACACTCACACACACACACACACTCACACACAGCCACACACACACACACACACCCACACAGACACACACACACACACACACACACACACACACACACACACTCAAACACACACACACAGACACACACACACACACACACACACACACACACACAGCCACACACACAGCCACACACACACACACACACACAGAGACACACACAGCCACACACACACACACACACACTCACAGCCACACACAGGGACAGAAAGCAGACATTTTGATCAGGCTGTCCCTTCGGCCACACAGACCTAAACTACTGGTGTCATGTTTTGTTTGTTTTAGTTTAGTTGCCGTGGAAACCCGAGTGCGGCTGTCAGAGAGATAAACGTGACGATTTACTGGGTTTCTCGGCTGACCCAGCGAATCTTATCTCCTACCTGGGAACACAGGTTTACCCTGCAGCACAGACACAGTCATGCTCCGGCCTCTGTGTGTGTGTGTGTGTGTGTGTGTGGCCGTGTGTGTGTGTGTAAGTGTGTGTATGTGTGGCCGTGTGTGTGTGTGTGTGTGTGTGGCCGTGTGTGTGTGTGTGTAAGTGTGTGTATGTGTGGCCGTGTGTGTGTGTGTGTGTGTGTGTGTGTGTGTGTGTGTGGCTGTGTGCGTGAGTGTGTGTGTGTGTGTGTGTGATTGTGTGTGTGGGAGCCTCAGTATTTACACATTTCATTAAACATTAACAAATTTAAAGATTTTGAAATTCTTTCTGAGTGCCGATCTGCTTGCATAGTATTTCTATATTCCTATATTCCTTCCAGTGATAAAATATTATCATTGTTCAATTATTATTATTTTGATAATATCCCCCGAATACGAATAATGATTTACGCTGGTTCAGGTGGACAAAAGCCCAATGGATTGTTCATATTTAATCAGAAGCTATTGGATTTTCTCCAAAAGTCAATAAACACATTCTCAGATCTCTGCAGGAAACCACCGAGAGAGACGGCAGCCTGAGACTGGGGACCTGGACCCCTGCTGGCCTGGGGGAGGATGGGGAGGGATGGATCGACAGATGGGAGGGAGAGAGGGAGGCATGGTGGTGAGAGAGAGGGTGAGGGACTGAGTGAGAGCGGGGGAGAAAAAACAAGGAGAGCAGAGAGAAAATGGACGACAAAAAGAGAGAGAGGACGGAGAGAGGAATAATAATATAAAGAGGCAGAGAGAGAGACAGCGGGAGGCAGGGAAAAAGCAACGAATGAGTGGGTGAGGGAGATGAAGGGAGGGAGGAGGAGGAGAGGAAGAGCAAGGCGTCAGAGGGAGAAACAGAGCCAGCGAGGTACACAGAGAGAACACATCAACGTGACAGAGTGAGCGAGATGGCAGACAGGGGAAGAGAGACATGAACAGGGTGTGTTCAGAGAGACAGGCAGAGCCAGTGTGCTCCACTTCACACAGACCCCATCTCATCTGGAGTCCCAGCCAGCATCACTGGGCGCCTCACACCAGGGAATCACTTCCTCTCACTCACCATTGCCTCCTGTTGCTCTTTAGTCAATGATGTAGCTCACCGCCACTTCCTGTAGCCAACCACCACTTATTGTTAGCCATCATAACTGCCTGTACTTCACAACTACTTCCTATTGCTGTAAGAGAATCTGTCTTTATTTAGTACTGCAGGAGAGGACTTTTACTTTGTGAACCAGAAGTTTCCAGCCCTCTCAGTGGTCCAGAGGAGCCCCGAGTCCAGGCTGACTGTGCGGGCCGAGCCAGAACCACAAAAAGAATTTGTCTGTGGACAAAACATTGATAAAATCCACATTCCTACGATCGGAGTGGAGGCTGTGACCTGCAGAGAGAGATAAGGAGAACAACTCAGCTACCATACAGCCTTACTTCTCTCACAGAGAGACCGACAGGCAGAGAGACCGACACGAAGAGAGAGAGACACACACACTGGGAAAGGGCCAGACGGGCGGAGGTACAGTTGAGCTTCAGTGATGGAGCTCAGGACGCTGAAGGGCTCCAGAAAACCCGATCACTTGATGGTAACCATGACGACTGCTATTCAGTTATTGGTCGTTTTAGCCAAAGCAATTTGCAGTGGATTCAGATCCAGGTCATCAAGGAGCAGGTAGGGGTTAGACAGTACAGAGACAGGTCATTAAGGAGCAGGTAGGGGTTAGACAGTACAGAGACAGGTCATTAAGGAGCAGGTAGGGGTTAGACAGTACAGAGACAGGTCATTAAGGAGCAGGTAGGGGTTAGACAGTACAGAGACAGGTCATTAAGGAGCAGGTAGGGGTTAGACAGTACAGAGAGGGGTCATCAAGGAGCAGGTAGGGGTTAGACAGTACAGAGACAGGTCATTAAGGAGCAGGTAGGAGTTAGACAGTACAGAGACAGGTCATTAAGGAGCAGGTAGGAGTTAGACAGTACAGAGACAGGTCATTAAGGAGTAGGGGTTAGGGGGCATCTTGTTTCAGGAGGCCTACAGGTAGACCGAACATTGGGGATCCATCCCGAACCATATTCTTCCATATGTTCCTGTTTTCTGTGTGAGTCCTATTCTTTGGCACTGTTCCCTGGTTACAGTTCTGAATGCTACGTCAGCACTGCTCCCTGGTTACAGTTGTGAATGCTACGTCAGCACTGTTCCCTGGTTACAGTTCTGAATGCTACGTCAGCACTGCTCCCTGGTTACAGTTGTGAATGCTACGTCAGCACTGTTCCCTGGTTACAGTTGTGAATGCTACGTCAGCACTGTTCCCCGATTACAGTTCTGAATGCTACGTCAGCACTGTTCCCTGATTACAGTTCTGAATGCTACGTCAGCACTATTCGCTGGTTACAGTTGTGAATGCTAAGTCAGCAGTGTTCCCTGGTTACAGTTGTGAATGCTACGTCAGCACTGTTCCCTGGTTACAGTTCTGAATGCTACGTCAGCACTGTTCCCTGGTTACAGTTGTGAATGCTACATCAGCAGTGTTCCCTGGTTACAGTTGTGAATGCTACGTCAGCACTGTTCCCTGGTTACAGTTGTGAATGCTACGTCAGCACTGTTCCCTGGTTACAGTTGTGAATGCTACGTCAGCACTGTTCCCTGGTTACAGTTCTGAATGCTACGTCAGCACTGTTCCCTGGTTACAGTTCTGAATGCTACGTCAGCAGTGTTCCCTGGTTACAGTTCTGAATGCTACGTCAGCACTGTTCGCTGGTTACAGTTCTGAATGCTACGTCAGCACTGTTCGCTGGTTACAGTTGTGAATGCTACGTCAGCAGTGTTCCCTGGTTACAGTTGTGAATGCTACGTCAGCACTGTTCCCTGGTTACAGTTGTGAATGCTACGTCAGCAGTGTTCCCTGGTTACAGTTGTGAATGCTACGTCAACACTGTTCCCTGGTTACAGTTGTGAATGCTACGTCAGCACTGCTCCCTGGTTACAGTTGTGAATGCTACGTCAGCACGGTTCCCTGGTTACAGTTGTGAATGCTACGTCAGCAATGTTCCCTGGTTACAGTTGTGAATGCTAGGTCAGCAGTGTTCCCTGGTTACAGTTGTGAATGCTACGTCAGCACTGTTCCCTGGTTACAGTTGTGAATGCTACGTCAGCACTGTTCCCTGGTTACAGTTGTGAATGCTACGTCAGCACTGTTCCCTGGTTACAGTTCTGAATGCTACGTCAGCACTGTTCCCTGGTTGCAGTTGTGAATGCTACGTCAGCACTGTTCCCTGGTTACAGTTGTGAATGCTACATCAGCACTGTTCCCTGGTTACAGTTGTGAATGCTACGTCAGCACTGCTCCCTGGTTACAGTTGTGAATGCTACGTCAGCACTGTTCCCTGGTTACAGTTGTGAATGCTACGTCAGCACTGTTCCCTGGTTACAGTTGTGAATGCTACGTCAGCAGTGTTTTCTGTGGTAGTTCTGCATTACCGCTACTTTGTGACGGTCACAAATACCCCCCCGTTCTTTTCTGTGATCACGTGACTGCTCGCCTGGCCTCTGATTGGACCACGCTTGTTCTGCTCCGAAACACCTGCTCTGCCGAGGAGCTGCGGGAGCATCAGTCTTACTGCTAATGAGGCCGAGGCTATAAGTGTAGCGCTGTTAGCTGACGACCAGGAAGCATCACACTGCAGCTGACTGCTCACTGCAGTCCACTGTACAGTCTGGTTGTTCTCCTTAAGATTCAGGCCTCGCCTTCTTCCTCAGAAGTGACAGAAGGAGAGTGGCGTGTCTCGAGCCCTCAGGATTCGGAGCGTGGCCCCAACAAGGCGCAGTCCTTCACTCGTCTGAGTCTGTTTGGTGAATGGAGTTTGTGGTGATTTATCTGACTTAAGAGGCCCTGGGAGCGAATGCGCTCTGTGGAATGAAGGAGGACAACAAATGATTCTGAATCCTCTTAGACAATCTGCTGTCAATCAATGACACCCAGTGTGTGACAGAAGAGGCAGCCAATCACAGGGACTTAGTACATTCTTCAGAACGATTTTGGTTCAATGACTACTTCTGAGGCAGCCCTGTTAGAGCAGAAATCAGAATGCATCGACTACTGCTGTCTGAATCAGTCACGTTAGATCAGATTCGAGGATGCATCCGCTACTAACAGTCTGAAACAGGTGTGATATAACAGACTTGAGGATCTATTGACTATTACTGTCTGTGGCTACTACTGGCTCAGGCGTGTGGCCTCGGGTGCTGATGCGGGATGGAGACAAAATGGCTGCCACACAGAAGATGGATACAACCACTGTATTCTCTGTAATGTTTACTGGATCTGGCATGATCTCACGATAACACATGCAGTGGTTTTATATTACTGGTATGCACTCATACCCAGTACCTACACAATACCTTGTACTTGTAATGCTGCTACAACCAGGGAACAGCTGCTGGTTGGCCTGCCTCCTCTTGGGTTCTGAGTTCTGAATCCAGCCCACACCTCCTCACCCCCAGAGTCCGACGGTCCAAACAGAGTGTGACTCAGCGCCCTGGGCAGCAGGCTGGTACGCCGGGCTTGGACTGGTTCTGCCCTTCTCCCTGGAAAGAAAAGTTTGAAGAATTAACAAAACCAAAATCACAGCTGATTTTGTCTTACAAAGACAAAAAACAACATAACTACTACACTGGTAAAACTATTATCTGCTCCAGCCAAATCTTCAAATCTTCAAATTTGCTTCACAAATTTGTATAAAATCTAATTAGATATGTTATCTCTTTAATTTCACCAAGTGTTGTTTACCATCCCCCACTAGGCGGTGGCCAGGCCCGGTTCTGGTCCAGGTCCAGTCCCAGTCCCAGCCCGGTGGCCCCGGGGCGTTACTGTCTCTTTAAGGGCAGCCAGCATGTTTACTGTTAGCATAGCTGAGCTCTCATGCTGCCTTAAAGGCAGCCTTGAGCCTGACAGATAGCTGCCTGCGCTAGCCCAGCGCGGGGTCAAGGGTCACATATTTCTCAGACTGTCCTCATTGCTCGTTGATAAACAGTGTGTGTGCATATGAGTGTATGTGTGTGTGAGAGTGCAAGCACAAACGTGTTTATTTATGTGTGTATGGTTGTGTGCCTATTGGTATGTGTGGCTTCTTCCTACTGAAAAGTAAAATATTTACTCCCTGTTTAGCACTCTGTGTACACACACGCACGCACACGCACACACACACACACACACACACACTAGGTGGCCCTTGCAGGTAGAGCTTAATATTTGATACATAGTGTATTGAATGATGAGTTTATCATTATAAAACCATCAATGTAAAACAAAGTTCCTCATGAGAGCCAGCAGCCGTGTGTTCTACAGGGTTCTACAGGGTTCTACAGGGCTCTGGTACAACCTGAAGAGCAGTGTCTGTTCTCCCACAGGCTCCTCCCCCCCGGCCTAAGAAGAAATGTCCCCCCTCTCTCTCCACCACGCAGAAACCATCCAAGGCTCAATAGAGTCTCATCTCCACCCCATCACCACGGTGACCAGGGATGTTTGGAGCACAGCCCATCGCTCCCCTCCCCCACGGGGGGGCGGGGGAGACACAGCTCGAGGAAGTCAGACTCCAGGGAGGGGGGGGGGGAGTGGTTAGAATCAAGCAGATTTAATCTCCTGCTGAATTCGGAATTTAATTTATTTTTTAGGTAGACTCTTCTCATTAAGTGGGCCGCAGGCTTCAGTCGAAGTCTTACTTGTGTTTTATTTTACCTTTCTAAACCAGGATGAGGCTCTCCAGAGCTTCCCAAGAGCTTGAGAGTAGGAAAGTGTTTGAGGGACAGAACCCTGATGGGGTTTGGTTCTGGTTCGCCCTATCAGCCTTCCCTGGTCCGAACGCTAAAACGAGACCCTAGAGACGCAGCTCTACCGGTTCTGTCGGGTCGGAGTGGTTCCTTTGTGGACCGGCCGAGCAGCAGCCAAAACCAGAACCAGACTCTGCAGAGTAAACACCGGAGCTGCCGCCGGTGGGCCGGCGTGACGTGTTTACGTTACTGTGAGTCGGCGCCGCGTGTTTAGGGAGCTGGAGTGGAGGACCTCGCGTGAACCCAGCCGGTCATGTGACCGACCACCAGGACGTCCGCGGTGTTGGTCCGCCACGCAGCCAAGGGTTTTCACCCCGCAGTGACCCACAGGACAGCGGCGCCCTCCGACTGACGGGACGTTGAGACTTAACTTATGGTAGCTATGGTGACGTTGGAAAAAAAATCAACCCTCCAAATGGTCTGATTTCATAAGACTTGGCATTCAGAGGATGTGGACCTTCTAGCTCACATCCAAGAAATGTAAAGTTATTCAAACCAGAAATGTAAAGTTATCTAATGTAGATTCACTTTTACATTTACATTTAGGGCACTTAGCAGACGCTTTTGTCCAAAGCGACTTCCAATAAGTGCATTTGTCTGAAGAAGGTGGAACACTTCATTGCTGCCAATACAGCAAGCAAGTCATCCGAACAAGTTTCAAGCATTTCAATTGCTTGTGAACAAGTGAGTCTTGAGTCTGTTCTAGAAGATGGGGAGTGACTCTGCAGTCCTGACATTGGCAGGGAGCTCGTTCCACCACTGCGGTGCAAGAACGGAGGACTGTCTCGCCGTCCAACCTTTTCCTCCTTAGATCCCTAGATTTGGATGTAAAACAGAGTAAAGAAATAATAATAAACATATCTTTCTCACATTTATGGCAAATACCGTAGAAAAGGTCAAATCAAAAGTGTGTCATGTCACTTTGATGGTGCCTATCGCCATCATGATCCTAACCAGCTGCGTGGTAGGATCTCTCTCTCACTGTCCTGTAGATCCTCTTCATGCTCTTGGTCTCGCAGCCCTCATCGACCGAGCTCTGCAAACGGTTTGATGATGCCGTCACGTTTATCAGGCAGACCAGCGAACGAGTCTGGATGTCGGCTCTCTATCTGAGCCTCCTCACTCTGAGGAGACATGAGGACACAGCTGCTCCAGGCCTGTTAGAGGGTCCCTCACCTTTGGTCAGCCATGACGAGCCATTTCAACATGGACCCCATGGTGACATCACAGGTGGGAGGGTCCACCTGCAGATGTTAGATGGCTAGATCAGCCTATCAGGTGCACTGTACCAACCCAGTAGGCTGGTCTGTCCCGCCTATGTCTGCTTGGACACGCCCACTTGTTTAACAGTGCTGGTATCTCCTCCAGCCTCCATGAGGCCGCGTGGTTCTGCCAACATCTATGGATTCATTATGAAGTAACTTAGCAGACTCACGGTGGATTCAAAGGCTTGTCATTAGGGATCATTTGGTTCCAGGATGCTGACACTGCAGCTTTTGGGGGGAATCGAACCCAGTACCTTTCAGTTGGGAACAATCGCTCCAGCCATGACTAACCTGTTTTCTTTGTGTGCGGGTTCCAATCCCTGGCTGTTGGCCCACTACTTCTTCCCTTTGAGCCGTAGTCCTGGGCTCATAGGCCTGGGCTCTGTAGCAGGCAGCTCCTAGAGATTAGGATTAGATTAGGATTAGATCAGGATTAGATTATGATGAGATTATGACTAGATTAGGATAAGATTGTGATTAGATTAGGATTACATTAGATTAGAAATGGACGACACATTCAGCCTGGGAGGAGAGTGAAGCTTCAGTGGAACACTGATCTAGAAGCAGCTCTGCTGTGTTAAACTGAGAGGCGGTGATCCAGTTTGTGATGACATCCTGCCACAGTGTTTCAGGTGTGGTGCCAGGAGACCCGTGCACAGGTGAGAGTCTGGAGCTATTAGACTTAATGAACCCCTGGCCCCCAGGGGACCCGGGGGCAGGCCGGATCATGCCCCAGAACCCAGCTGCGGTCTGGGGGCCACGCTGAGGGAATGCTCCCCGTGTTGTGGAACGTTCACCTGAGCTCTTTTCCTCGACGGCCTCAGGCTCTAGAGCAGGGAGCAGCTCAACATCGCGGTCCAAAATAAAACCAATGAGACAATGAGCTAAATCTGTTTTGTTTTGTCCATTGAAATTATTGTATTATTTAAGATTTTATTCATTTCCTGGATGGTAGACTGAGGAAAACAATAAATATTGTTTAGGAGAACGTCAGTAAATAATAGATAGACATTGCGTGGGCTACCCTCTCACTTGTCCCAATATGACATCGACAGATCAGATTAAATCCACAATCATATTCATAATAGAAACGTTAAGCCAGCTGAATAACTTCCCTGATTCAATCAACTGCTAAACTGCTGCAGCCGTCAGCATCAGGTCAGACAGTCCCCAGCGTCTCGGGGGAGGAGCCACGGCCACTCGCAGCTGGTGGGCGGAGCTGAGACAGGCTCACTTGAGGTGGAGGGGTTGGGGTTTGTTGGCGGTCTTCCAGCCCATGTCTCCCCCCTCTCTCTCTCTCTGCCTCTCTCGCTCTCCCTCCGTCTCTCTCTCTCACTCTCTCCCTCCGTCTCTCTCTCTCTCTCTCTCTCTCTCTGCCTCTCTCGCTCTCCCTCCGTCTCTCTCTCTCTCTCGCTCTCCCTCCGTCTCTCTCTCTCGCGCTCTCCCTCCGTCTCTCTCTCTCGCTCTCTCCCTCCGTCTCTCTCTCGCTCTCTCCCTCCGTCTCTCTCTCTCTCTCTCTCGCTCTCCCTCCGTCTCTCTCTCTCGCTCTCTCCCTCTGTCTCTCTCTCGCTCTCTCCCTCCGTCTCTCTCTCTCTCGCTCTCTCTCTCTGTCTCTCTCCCCTCTCAGTGAGTTCATGGCAGCCAGTTGTGACAAGACGAGTCAGTCCCATGGCGTTGCTTTGGGGGCAGGGTGGGGTGATGGTGATGCTGCATGCTAACTTAGCAACTTACAAAAACAAGCCCCTGTCCTCCCCTCGGCCCGCTGGGAGGACAGTCAGCAGACTCCTCTCTCCACTCGGTGAGACTGGCGTCAGCCTGTTGACCGCTGCGCTGGTCAGTCAGTCAGCTGACCCTTCTGTCCCCAGTGACCCACACTGAGGGGGCAGCACCCTCCAGGAGGCCTGCAGGTAGACTGCGGACATTGGGGATGGAACCAACCGCGCTCTGTTACCTTTCTGCAAAAGATGGGTTCGCGCTCAGTGAGAGGACACCCTTGTTTAATAATCATGTCACCGCCACACCTGCTGTCACCTGGTCTCCCCATCCCATAATGACCATGTTGGACCACAGGAGGCGTAGGAGCCGTCCACTACCGATGGCAAACAGCCCTGCCTGCTTCAACAGGGGATTCACATTCACAGAACTTTGATTACCCACAATGCCGAGCTGGATGTGTCAGCACTGCGGTGAGCCATCAAATCACCCGCCCCCCCCCCCGCTGTTCACACAGGAAGCTGGTGAATAAAGGTCCGTCTCGCAGCCCAGAGGAGCGTTGTGGTCTCATGACTCACTGAGGTCTAATGCTGCTGTGGCCGGGGCCAGGGGTGTGGCAGGGGAAGAATGGACCCCAGCTGTTGACATGACAACAATATGTCAGCCCTTTCTATTTCTGTATCCATGCTGGTTCTGTAGAGGAGTGTGCTCCATGTATTCACCACACAACTCTCCCCCAGCATTCCTGAGATAAGATCACTGGACTTCAACTCTGAACCTTCTGACAAAAGGCTGTGCTGGCCAAGCTGGATGGGCAGGAAACACTCTGCTGGAAAGCAAAGACTCTGCTGGAAAGCACTGGGTTCGATCCCCAATGTCCTCAGTTTACCTGTAGGTGTCACCCCTACCTGCTCCTTAATGACCTGTCTCTGTACTGTCTAACCCCTACCTGCTCCTTAATGACCTGTCTCTGTACTGTCTAACCCCTACCTGCTCCTTAATGACCTGTCTCTGTACTGTCTAACCCCTACCTGCTCCTTAATGACCTGTCTCTGTACTGTCTAACCCCTACCTGCTCCTTAATGACCTGTCTCTGTACTGTCTAACCCCTACCTGCTCCTTGATGACCCCTCTCTGTACTGTCTAACCCCTACCTGCTCCTTAATGACCTGTCTCTGTACTGTCTAACTCCTACCTGCTCCTTAATGACCTGTCTCTGTACTGTCTAATCCCTACCTGCTCCTTAATGACCTGTCTCTGTACTGTCTAACCCCAGCTCCTTAGTGACATGTATCTGTACTGTCTAACCCCAGCTCCTTAGTGACCTGTCTCTGTACTGTCTAACCCCAGCTCCTTAGTGACATGTATCTGTACTGTCTAACCCCAACTCCTTAGTGACATGTATCTAGATTCACTCTACATCACTTTGGATAGAAGCGTCTAAACGACAGAGCATCAAGATGGCGGCCATGGCATGTCATGTAAAATGGCTCCTCCTGAATGCCATCCCAACCCAGGAGGGCCGACACAATCCTCTATATTCTTGGTCGCCCTTTACTCTGCTGTATCAACAAGCCACTGAGGGTGGCGTAGCATCCCATAATAGTCGTCTGGTGAGCCTGAGAGCGCCGCGAGCTAGCTGGTGTGGCGTTCCATCACGCATCCCCCACTAAGCACTGTCAATTAGAGCATCGATCCCCTGGACGTCAATGAGTGTGCGTGTGTGTGTGTGTGTGTGTGTGTGTGTGTATGTGTATGTGTGTGTTCGTGTGCGTGTGTGTGTGTGTGTGTGTATGTGTGTGTGCGTGTGTGTGTGTATGTGTGTGTGCGTGTGTGTGTGTATGTGTGTGTGCGTGTGCGTGTGTGTGTGTATGTGTATGCATGTTTCTGATAGCATGTCTATAAACTTGAATGTATGAAAAAGCCAAACAGCATCAGGATGAACATGTCGTTGCTCGGATCAGATCTCAGCTTCAGACCAGCTCACACGTCTCACCGGCCCCCAGTGAGCTGGAGGTGGAGGTGGAGGTGCTGCATCACTCAGAAGACGGAGCTGAACGCTAAGGGGCACACAGAGGCGTGCAAACAACAGAGCTCAGAGTTTTGTGACGGACAGACAGACAGACAGGAGGCTAGGCGGAGGGAAAGGTGGACAGATACATAGATGGACAGCTCGGTGGACCAGAGGACAGACAGAGAATGAACCCACTGCCCTGGAGACCCGTGATATAAGACTCTCCTGCGCGCGGCTGATTTAACGCGACTGTTTTGCTCTGAAGCCACGAGCGGGGAGGCAGGGGAAACTGGAGCAGAAAATTTCTCCGCATCTCCGTGCACTCAATCAGACCGGACGGGGCAGCAAAGCATGCTGGGAGTGGGCGGCGAGGTCTCGGCAAGCGAGGGGGGGGGGGGCGTTCAGGTGAAGGAGGCCCGCGAGCGGCGTGGACCTCGGACGCAACCGTGGCGCAGAAAGGTCCCCGCAGTCTGGCTGGCTGGCCGCTCCGATGTCCCCGCAGTCCGGCTGGCTGGCCGCTCCGATGTCCCCGCAGTCCGGCTGGCTGGCCGCTCCGATGTCCCCGCAGTCCGGCTGGCTGGCCGCTCCGATGTCCCCGCACCGCTTCAAATGTCCAGCTGCCAAACTGGCTGGGCACCAAGATGGCGGGCGGTGGAGTGTGGCGGCGAGGGCGTGCCCCCCAGAGCAGTGACCTCACCATGGGGCACACCTCTGATGGAGGTGCTGACTGATTACAGAGTTTAGTGAAAGTGTCCACATGGGGCCCCCTGTGTCCCCACAAGTTTGTGAAAGGTCCCTCCCACCAGGGGATCCAGTGGGTTCATATTTTACCCTCCCTGGAAACACACGCGCACAACTATGCTGGGCAAGGAAATACATAATTTAACAAACATGACAGTGCAGTTGGGCCTCTGTCCCTCTGGTCTCTCTCTCTCCAGCTCGCTCTGCTGTGCAGACGATTCAGGGGGCGCTGAGGGTTGTTCTGTGGAGCTTCTCTTCCACAGGCAGACAGTGATGCTGCGTGTGACCGAGGCAGCCCAGTGCATGCCACCATGGACTTGGCTTTCTGTGATTCCCGTTCCAATGCCCTCGGGGGCATTCTCGACAAAAGTAGAATTTGTTGAGAATCACTTTTGCACGTTTGTGGTCCAGCAGCTGTTGGATCAAAGCTGTCCCGTCCGTGTTGGACTGAGTGTGCGTCTCCTGGCGTGTGACTCGCAGGAGTGACAGCCACAGAAAAGAGAGTCCAGTGTCTCAGGGGAACGCCGGCCTGGCGAGGAGGACCCCGTCCTCAAGGTGGCGTCTCGCTTCCCACCGGGAATCAGGCCTGGTTGGGACCTTCTGCTGGCGGTCCTCTCCAACACAGAGCTTCACGCCACGCTGCCAGACGGCTCAGCACAGACGTGTCCCGAGACGGTCCCCCTGCCGCCAGCGCCAACCGGCATGTGGGTCTGCGACACCACCGGCCGCCGTTTGGCAGGTGGACTGAAAACTCTTTTGTTTCCGTGGAAACATCACTCCTTCGTCTCCGCACGCCTCCGCTGCGCTGCGCGGGCGGCGCCAGCGTGGACCCCTTCCTGTCCAATCAGCAGCCCCATTGTCCTCTCCGTCCATGTAGTGACGCTTTGTGTCTGCGGGACAAGGCGGCTTTAACCCCCCCCCCCCCGCGCGCGCGCGCGCGGCCGTCCGTGTCTGGAACGAGAGGCTCTGCGTCTGTGTTAGCATCTGTGTTAGCATCTGTGTTAGCGTCTGTGTTAGCATCTGTGTTAGCATCTGTGTTAGCATCTGTGTTAGCGTCTGTGCTAGCGTCTGTGCTAGCGTCGGGGGGCGCGGTGGGGTCTCACTGAGTCGTGACGCGGCGGCTAACATCTTGATGAGAGGGTCCTAGAGGCTGAAGAGGACTTCATGGAGGTCACGGACGAAGCCTCTCGTTCTGCCATGTGCTGCGGCCTCCAGGCTGGAGAACCTGCCAGTGGTTAGGAGCTGCTCCTGTGAAGGAGAACAAAGAAATGTCTTGATTTAGTGGATGCCGGTATGGAGAAATGTCTTGGTGGTTCTGGTTTGTCCCCTGCTCACTACAGAGAGACCAGAGTGTCCCTCCCCCCCTTTAGTTTCCGGGGGGGGGGCTTTAGGTGCTCCTCCCCCCCATGGAGGAGGCAGATGGAGGCGTTGTGTGGAAAATCAGATCAAGGGAACCAGAACCAAACGCTGGGCCAATAGTCCACAGGTGGACATGTGTGTGAGTGAGAGGATTTGAGTGTGTGTATGTGTGTGTGTGTGTGTGTGTGGATGTCAGTGTGTGTGTCTGTGGATGTCAGTGTGTGTGTATGTGGATGTCTGTGTGTGTGTGTGTGTGTGTCAGTGTGTGTATGTGTATATGTGGATGTCTGTGTGTGTGTATGTGTGTGCTCATCTTATGCTCAGTATTCTCCACCTGCTGTCCATTACGCTTTAAAAATAAATGACATCACAGATCCTGGCTCGATTCCCAGCACTGGTCGTGGACAGGAATCAAACCCACAACCCGTGATGACAAACTAAAGAGTCTCAAACAGCCCTTTCCTTAAATACACGTCTGTTTGTGTGGGCCTTCCTCCCTTCATGGACAGGACCGAGAGGGAAGTGGGCTGGAGGAGTCTGCTCCTAGACTGGTCAGAACCACAGTGTTCATAACAATCATCATCATTCTATCAGAAGTACCTTGCACAAATGTGGAAATGAGTCCCGGGATTAACAGTCTGGTGGAAACACGAGACAGTCAATCACAGGATGGTCTTCTCACCAGTGGGTTGAGCTGGAGCTCCTGCATGTTTCATGAGGTGGTCCTGAACCAGGAGAGGGGTCTCCACAGGCCAGGCTGGCTGAAAGGTCACCATGAGTGGAGCTCTCTGGAGACAGGACCACACTGCTGGTCTGTCGTCAAGTTCCCCCTGACTCCTCCTCCCCTGACTTCTCTGTTACTACAGTAGTCCTAGTCTGGTGGGGAGAGAAGCTCCACGCGTTCTGAAGGACAGGGGAACGTAGATCTTCTGGTGTCGCCCCCCCGGTGGAGGTCCCTCATATCTGGTCCCTTTCCATCCCCCTTCCCTGCTGACCAGCTGCACTTTGAATGGTTCATGAATCAGGTGCAGCTCTGGGTGGCCCCTACAGAGGGCGATATGAGTGAGATATGAGTGAGATATGATTCCAGCATGTTATGTAATACGTTCTGCATCATGTGTGGTGATGGGGACACGAGGTTCACCTCCACTCAGCTGGGCGCTGGAGGGTGAACCCTGAGGAGTGTGAGGAGTGAGGAGGGGACCCGTCTCACCCGCCGTGTGCCTTGTGTTGCAGAGTCCAACGGCACCATGGGAGGCAAGCTGAGCAAGAAGAAGAAGGGCTACAGCGTCAACGCCGACGCCAACAAAGACCAGGACGCCAAGGGGGCGGGCGAGGAGAGCGAGGCCCCCGCCGCGCCGGCCGGCGGCACCGAGGCTGATAACGACACGGCGGCCAAGGAGGCTCCGCCCCCCGCGGACGCCACGCCGGGCGACGCCCAGGAGCCCCAGAAGCCCGCCGCCGAGCCGCAGGCCGAGGCGCCCAAGGGGGCGGAGCCTGCCAAGGAGGTGGAGCCCGCCAAGGGGGAGGAGAAGCCCGCCGCCCCGGCGGCCAAGGAGTCGGCCCCCCCCGCCGCCGTCAAGGAGCCCGAACCCGCCGCCCCCGCGCCGGCCCCCGCCCCCGCCCCCGCCGCCGCCGCTGACAACAAAGAAGCCGACGCCAAAAAGACGGACCCCCCCGCGGCGCCTCAGGCCGCCGCCCCCGAGCCCCAGAGCTCCGCCCCCGCCACCAACCCCACGCCGGTGGCGCCCGGCGGGGACGCCACGGAGACCCCCGCCGCGGGGGGGCCGGCCCAGGAGACGAGCGTAGCAGGTCAAGATTAACGGATGGCCGGCGCTGAAACGACCACAAGATGATGAAGAAACATACGATTAGCCCCGCCCACATTACGAGAATAACGATGATAATAATAATAACTGTTATGATGATGATGATGATGATGATGATTGTGATTTGATGAAGGGTGAGCTTCGGGACGGCCGCCATCTTGGAAAGGGTGGGTGGCGCTGGGCTGCAGATATTACTACTATTATTATTATGATACTTATTACCATGTTCTCTTCTATTTTTTCTGCTGTAGTATTTGAACTTTGATACAAGTCGATGTCCACCATGTCCATCCCCCCCTGGTGCTGCGTGGCCCACCCTGTCACCCTGTCACCCGGGTCATCACCCTGTCACCCTGTCACCCTGTCACCCTGTCACCCGGGTCAGGGGGAGGGCCACAGATGTGGTTGTGTACTGATCTCTTTACCAGCTGACCCAAATGGTCACAGAGCCACCTCCTCTTCCTCCCTTCAGCCTGCGCCTCACTCTGGCCTCCTCCTCCTCCTCCCTTCAGTGTCCCCCCCCCCCCCCCCCCCGCCTCCTCTTGCGACTGCCGGGCAGCCATTTTGGTACCTCTTGGTAGCTGTGCCGCGGCTTCCTGTGTAGCTAGTGGTCAACCGGAGAGGAGGATTACTGAACACACCAGTGAAAGGTTAAGACGGTTAAGACGGTTAAGACGGTTAAGATGGTTAAGACGGTTAAGACGGTTAAGACGGTTCAGATGGTTCTGACGGTTAAGATGGTTCAGATGGTTAAGACGGTTAAGATGGTTAAGACGGTTAAGATGGTTAAGACGGTTAAGATGGTTAAGATGGTTCAGATGGTTAAGATGGTTAAGACGGTTCAGATGGTTCTGACGGTTAAGACGGTTAAGATGGTTAAGACGGTTCAGATGGTTAAGACGGTTAAGACGGTTAAGATGGTTAAGACGGTTCAGACGGTTAAGACGGTTAAGATGGTTAAGACGGTTCAGATGGTTAAGACGGTTCAGATGGTTAAGCCTCCTCATAGCCCCCAGGCCTGCCTCCCGCTGCACCGTCAGCAGCCTCCCAGATGTCCCCCACACTGAGGCAGGCCGCAGGGCGCTTGTTTTACCTACACAGGGTGGCAGGGGGGGCGGAGCTCGCCACGTCCCGGTGAGCCCAGTTAGCTCCGAGGTCGGCTGACGTTCATGGAGACCAGAAGGCTCCGGACGCAGCTCCTGGAAACACAGTGTAGCTCAGACAGACGGCCTTCACCCAACCAGCAGCCTGCTGAGCACACACTCCTGTCACATTCCCACAACATTCCCACAAAGAGGTTATGCTGTTAATTATGACCAGCCTTTAGGAGCCACGTAACCATGGCCACAGTAGCATTATGGGATGCCATGGCCTTCCTGCATGGGAGAGGACCCTCCGACCCCCACCCTCCTGAATGTCCCCTCTCACTAACATGTTACATACATGTAGGTGTACCTACCTGTGTTACACGCATGCATGTAGGAGTTTATATTGTCCTGTACATACATGTAGGTGTATATAGACATATGTATATGTAGGTGTTATATTGACCTATATATATATATGGGTTTATACTATACACACATATGGATATGTAGGTGTATGCAGACCTGTTGGTATGTAGGTGTGACCTGGACATTTCTCTAGAAGTGTTTCTCTCCATCTATGTGCGTGCAGGTATATACATGTACATGTAGCTGTGTACATGCAGGACACAGGTGCAGGTATATACATGTACATGTAGCTGTGTACATGCAGGACACAGGTGCAGGTATATACATGTACATGTAGCTGTGTACATGCAGGACACAGGTGCAGGTATATACATGTAGCTGTGTACATGACACAGGTGCAGGTATATACATGTAGCTGTGTACATGACACAGGTGCAGGTATATACATGTACATGTAGCTGTGTACAGGACA
>JAXIVH010000007.1:12802501-12805001 GCA_036785325.1 Urophycis tenuis | reverse complement strand
TAGTGAGAGTTAGTTAGTGATTAGACACATCCCTCCTGGTTAGTGAGAGTTAGTTAGTGATTAGACACATCCCTCCTGGTTAGTGAGAGTTAGTTAGTGATTAGACACATCCCTCCTGGTTAGTGAGAGTTAGTTAGTGATTAGACACATCCCTCCTGGTTAGTGAGAGTTAGTTAGTGATTAGACACATCCCTCCTGGTTAGTGAGAGTTAGTTAGTGATTAGACACATCCCTCCTGGTTAGTGAGAGTTAGTTAGTGATTAGACACATCCCTCCTGGTTAGTGAGAGTTAGTTAGTGATTAGACACATCCCTCCTGGTTAGTGAGAGTTAGTTAGTGATTAGACACATCCCTCCTGGTTAGTGAGAGTTAGTTAGTGATTAGACACATCCCTCCTGGTTAGTGAGAGTTAGTTAGTGATTAGACACATCCCTCCTGGTTAGTGAGAGTTAGTTAGTGATTAGACACATCCCTCCTGGTTAGTGAGAGTTAGTTAGTGATTAGACACATCCCTCCTGGTTAGTGAGAGTTAGTTAGTGATTAGACACATCCCTCCTGGTTAGTGAGAGTTAGTTAGTGATTAGACACATCCTCCTGGTTAGTGAGAGTTAGTTAGTGATTAGACACATCCCTCCTGGTTAGTGAGTTAGTTAGTGATTAGACACATCCCTCCTGGTTAGTGAGAGTTAGTTAGTGATTAGACACATCCCTCCTGGTTAGTGAGAGTTAGTTAGTGATTAGACACATCCCTCCTGGTTAGTGAGAGTTAGTTAGTGATTAGACACATCCCTCCTGGTTAGTGAGAGTTAGTTAGTGATTAGACACATCCCTCCTGGTTAGTGAGAGTTAGTTAGTGATTAGACACATCCCTCCTGGTTAGTGAGAGTTAGTTAGTGATTAGACACATCCCTCCTGGTTAGTGAGAGTTATTAGTGATTAGACACATCCCTCCTGGTTAGTGAGTTAGTTAGTGATTAGACACATCCCTCCTGGTTAGTGAGAGTTAGTTAGTGATTAGACACATCCCTCCTGGTTAGTGAGAGTTAGTTAGTGATTAGACACAATCCCTCCTGGTTAGTGAGAGTTAGTTAGTGATTAGACACATCCCTCCTGGTTAGTGAGAGTTAGTTAGTGATTAGACACATCCCTCCTGGTTAGTGAGAGTTAGTTAGTGATTAGACACATCCCTCCTGGTTAGTGAGTTAGTTAGTGATTAGACACATCCCTCCTGGTTAGTGAGAGTTAGTTAGTGATTAGACACATCCCTCCTGGTTAGTGAGAGTTAGTTAGTGATTAGACACATCCCTCCTGGTTAGTGAGAGTTAGTTAGTGATTAGACACATCCCTCCTGGTTAGTGAGAGTTAGTTAGTGATTAGACACATCCCTCCTGGTTAGTGAGAGTTAGTTAGTGATTAGACACATCCCTCCTGGTTAGTGAGAGTTAGTTAGTGATTAGACACATCCCTCCTGGTTAGTGAGAGTTAGTTAGTGATTAGACACCATCCCTCCTGGTTAGTGAGAGTTAGTTAGTGATTAGACACATCCCTCCTGGTTAGTGAGAGTTAGTTAGTGATTAGACACATCCCTCCTGGTTAGTGAGAGTTAGTTAGTGATTAGACACATCCCTCCTGGTTAGTGAGAGTTAGTTAGTGATTAGACACATCCCTCCTGGTTAGTGAGTTAGTTAGTGATTAGGACACATCCTCCTGGTTAGTGAGAGTTAGTTAGTGATTAGACACATCCCTCCTGGTTAGTGAGAGTTAGTTAGTGATTAGACACATCCCTCCTGGTTAGTGAGAGTTAGTTAGTGATTAGACACATCCCTCCTGGTTAGTGAGAGTTAGTTAGTGATTAGACACATCCCTCCTGGTTAGTGAGAGTTAGTTAGTGATTAGACACATCCCTCCTGGTTAGTGAGAGTTAGTTAGTGATTAGACACATCCCTCCTGGTTAGTGAGAGTTAGTTAGTGATTAGACACATCCCTCCTGGTTAGTGAGAGTTAGTTAGTGATTAGACACATCCCTCCTGGTTAGTGAGAGTTAGTTAGTGATTAGACACATCCCTCCTGGTTAGTGAGAGTTAGTTAGTGATTAGACACATCCCTCCTGGTTAGTGAGAGTTAGTTAGTGATTAGACACATCCCTCCTGGTTAGTGAGAGTTAGTTAGTGATTAGACACATCCCTCCTGGTTAGTGAGTTAGTTAGTGATTAGACACATCCCTCCTGGTTAGTGATAGTTAGTTAGTGATTAGACACATCCCTCCTGGTTAGTGAGAGTTAGTTAGTGATTAGACACATCCCTCCTGGTTAGTGAGTTAGTTAGTGATTAGACACATCCCTCTGGTTAGTGAGAGTTAGTTAGTGATTAGACACATCCCTCCTGGTTAGTGAGGGCGTGGCCTCCAGTCCTCTGTAGAGGCTGAGGGTCTCACTGTGATCATCACCAAACCTACGAGTAGAACCTCGATGTGTGACGGCCCTCACAGCTCTCCTGTATG
>JAXIVH010000007.1:12793271-12802301 GCA_036785325.1 Urophycis tenuis | reverse complement strand
GAAAATGTTAAGTTTCATGCATTCAATCAATAAAGTACGTCTGTCTGTCTGTCTTATGAAAACGTAACGTCAGCCTTATAACGTTACGCGTTTTTCTCACATCATCCACTTAATCATTTTTTATGTTTAATTTAATGCACATGCTAAAACTCTTCGTCACTTCGGTTTCATTAAACAAAATGTACGGTCTAACAGTTCATTTCCAACAAGCTAACATTAGCTTTAGCTACCTATTCGCTATGACGTGCCCTTCAGACTATCATGGCAAATAGAGTCACATCATATCAAACGTAACACATTAAAACATTGATTTTGCTGTCGAATCAACAGAATAGTTTCATGATATTAAACAAATAATTCACGTTTAATACTCACACTCCGGTCGTCGTCCATCATGGATGTACTCCTCGTGGTGTATGTAAGTGGGAAGACAGTACACCGTCCAGTTGGTGGCGCTGCCGCTGTCGCACATTCTTGAGGGGCGGAGATCTGCGGTTGCCGCACATTCCTGAGGGGCGGAGATCTGCGGTCGTGAATCTGCAGCCTCCGGGTCTGCAGACACCCCCTCCTCCTCTGTCCACCCGCTCTACTCACAACAGAGGAGCAGACTATAAAAACACAGTTTTGACCCACGGCACTATAAAAACACTGATTTCTTCACACTACTTTGGCATGTGCACTTTGAACCTCTAAAGAATGTGTATTTATATAAAATACAAATACAGGCATTATAATGATTATTAACGCGGGTCCTTTAAACCCGATGTGACCCGGTTCATTTGGCCGCGTTGAGGCGTGTTGTCCACACGGGTTCGTCCCAAAGCTGTGTCAGAACCGGACCAGTGGGCTGGTTCCTGACATGGTTGATGTGTCCCTGAAGCAGCTTTGACTGTGGAGGGAAAGGGAACGTTACCAGACCTTCAGTTCAAAGGACTTTTTCTCTGAACGGTGCTATACTTTGTATGTCATGCCATTTAGGACATGAGAAATTAAATCATGAATTTTTAAAGTGCAGATTCGTACAGTAGCCTAAGGTATCAGCTCCATGCTTCTCCGGCGTCGTAGGGACGGTCTGCCTGTCCATATGTCCTCCATGTAGAATCAGAACCTCTAGTTCTGTAGTGTCGTTCTCTAGTCAGAGCAAGACCTGTCCCTGAAGCAGCTTTGACTGTGGAGGGAAAGGGAACGTTACCAGACCTTCAGTTCAAAGGACTTTTTCTCTGAACGGTGCTATACTTTGTATGTCATGCCATTTAGGACATGAGAAATTAAATCATGAATTTTTAAAGTGCAGATTCGTACAGTAGCCTAAGGTATCAGCTCCATGCTTCTCCGGCGTCGTAGGGACGGTCTGGCTGTCCATATGTCCTCCATGTAGAATCAGAACCTCTAGTTCTGTAGTGTCGTTCTCTAGTCAGAGCAAGACCAGTCCGCTGGTTTATTGTCGCTCTTCTTCGCTGTCCAAAGTAGACGTTCTACAAGCAGAGGAACTCCGTTGTCCCGCCCTATTACCAGCGTATGCGTATCTACGGTATATGAACTCGTCAGAATATCACACACTTCTACTCCATGGTGTCACTGGAAGCATATCCATCCAAATTACACAAACATATTTGAATTAATATGGACAGTATATTTCAGTGGTCATGAAATCATTTTTGAAGCTAACAACGATGTATTTTGGTGCACTTAGTGTTACATTGCGACTGGGGACTGTGGGATATGGTAGTGAACGTGCGATAGAGACAATGGAGGAGTACAAACATAAGTGGCTTTCTGGATTCTTACAAAGATGATATAACTGATGATTTGTAAACTCAATCCCGCCATTCCGTGCATGTTTGGTAGCATTTCACAAATGAATGAAGTGCAAGAGCAGACGAAGATGCTCATCATTAAGAATAGACGCACCAATGCGAGTTTCGGGACGTTTGCACTGTTGTCATGCTGTTCCTGACAATACCAGTGACAGTGGCATCAGCAGAGCGTTCATTTTTCAAACTTCAACTTATAAAAAGCTACCTGAGGAGCTCAATGGGACAGTCTCGTCTCTCTGGACTTGCCATACTGTCGATTGAGAATGTCCATGCGCATCACCTGGACATTAAGGATTTAATTGACAACTTTGCGCAGATGAAAGCCCGGAAAATGCAGCTATGAAGTAGGCTAAGTCACTACCTTTTTATGTATTTTAACCAACGGGTATTGCTTTTGGGGTTATTGTGTATGGGACTATTTATGGTGCGCCGTCACCGTTTATTTTTTAATTTGTTGTGGTGCGCTTACTTGTGGTGAGCGATTCGTCTCATTTCTAATATGCTGTAGGCCTGTATGACCTAATGGCCTACGGTAGGCTATCGGTGGACGTTGAGCAGCAACACGTGAACCTGACTTTTGGACCACTCCACCACTTCATATGGTGATGGTAAAAATGGTAAATGCACAAGACAGCCCTTCCTACACATGATTAGTGCAGACAGAATGGTTCTGAAGCAAACACTAAAGGAACACTAAGCATTCATGGAGAACTTGGAGAACTCCTAACATTAGTCATGTTGTGCAATCACTTCAAATGAATCACAGCTTAGTCTTCTAAATATTTTATTAAAGTCTCATCGTGAAGTAATAAGACTCATAATCAATGAATCCAAGGTATTTCTCTCTAAAAATCATAGTATAGAGAAAAGCTATGAAGTTGCTGAGTGATAAATAAAGCGCCAACTCCAGCCACTAGAGGCCGCCAATAAGAATACTTTACTAGTATTATTAGTAATTCCTAGTATGACTAGAATAATACTCAGTGCTTTTGGTTGGGCTTTAAATCCTCAGGGTTCGTAACAAGAGAGACCAAACAACTCCATGAAAAATGAGACTCTTTTATTGTGTTCTCAGATAAAAAAGAAATAGAAAAGAAGAGGAAAACATTGAGGGGGATTGTTGGGATAGCCATAGTGAGGTTATAAGGGGCGTGGTCACAGAGCAGGAAGGGGGCGGGGTTAGAGACATCAGACGTCCATCGACAGATGAGGGAGGATGGATTCCCTTCCCCTCTCCCCCTCCTCTCCTCCTCTCCTCCCGTACAATAACACCCCCCAGGTCCTCCCCCCAAAGAAAGCTCAGTATAGTGTCAATTCTGTGTAGTACTCCTGCCACCTCCTCCTCCCCCACCTCCTCTTCCTACCACCTCCCACAAGGGGCTCCTGTTTTATGGAAAGCTCAGGTGGGGTACAGAATAGTGCTCCTGCCATCTCCTCCCCCTCCTCCTCCTCCTCCTCAGTGTTCCACCTCCTCTCACCTCCTCAGGAGAGCTCAGTCTTATTTCTGGGCCCGGCATGTTGCACCTCCCACCTCCTTCTCCTCAACATGCTCCTCCCACCTCCTCCAAAGCTGCTCCTCCTGTTTCAGGAAAGCTCAGTCTTGTCTGCGGGCTCAGCGTGGTGCCCGCTACCGCCGCCCCCACCTCCTCCTCCTCCCCCTCCTCCCCCGCCGCCAACACCTCCTCCTCCCCCCCCGCCTCCCCCAGAGTCAGAGGTGGCGGGTGCCAGCAGGGTGCGGCGGTTGTAGTGGTGGTGGCCCTTCATCATGCCAGAGTTATTGTTCTCGTTCAGGATCTGCTTCTGCTTCTGGCGGTTGAGCGACTGGACCAGGCCCAGCACCACGGCGGCCAGCGAGTACTGGCCCGCCGCCCTCCTGGGCTGCAGCACCTGCGGGTTGGGCTGCACGCGGCCCGACAGGAAGTGCGTGCGGATCTTGCCCTCCTGCTCGCTGATGCCCTTGACGTACACCTCGCCGCGGTACTGGAAGGCGAAGCCGCGCTCCTTGAGGATGACGAAGGTGTCGTCGGGGACCTGGATCTTGCCGCTCACGCCGGTGCTGTCCATGCGGCTCGACAGGTTCACCGTCTTGCCCCAGATGTCGTACTGCGGCTTCTTGGCGCCGATCACGCCCGCCACCACGGAGCCGTGGGCCATGCCTGGGGGACAGGGGGGCGGAGGTCAAGGGGTCAGAGGTCAGGCTGGCCTGGCAAGCTCCTCGGTTGTACGGGTGTTCTACAGTTCAGGGGCTCTCTGGAAGCTGAAGCAGAAAGGCTGTGCGGTCACCAACTCTGATTGGACGAGGGAGGCGACAGGGAAGCATTCTCACTGGACACCAATCGGAACCAATCAGAAGCATCGGCAGCTTCTCAGGACATCTACCCAACCAGTGTTTGTAATAACGCCGTTATTTTTTCAGTAACGGGGTAATCTACGCGCAAGCTCAATCTTGCAAAGACTGAGCTTCTCTTCGTACCGGGGAAAGACTGCCCTCGCAGGGACCTGCTGGTTAGTAGCTACTCGGTGATGGCATTACAGTATCTGCCTCACCAACCACAAGGAACCTTGGCATAATACTTGACAACCAACTGTCCTGCACTGCAAACATCACTGCAGTGACCTGCTTCTGTAGATTTGCTCTCTACAACATCCACAGGATCCGGCCTTTCCTCACAAGGGAAGCGACACAGCTCCTGACCCAAGCACTTCTCATCTCCCGCCTCGACTACTGCAACTTGCTGTTAGCTGGACTCCCTGCAACCGCGATTAAACCTTTGCAGCGGATCCAGAACGCTGCAGCATGCCTCGTTTTCAACCACACATTCTTCCACGTGACCCCCCTCTTCCAAGACCTCCACTGGCTCCCTGTAGTGGCTCGCATCAAATTCAAGACGATGCTACTGGCCTACAAAGCTGTTAATTTTAATGTTAAAGCACTCTGCTCAACTACCTCAGCTGGTGAACTGGTACCTCCATCACTAAAAGGAGGAAAAAGTCAGATGGCGAAATCACAACTCTTCTCCATTCTGGCACCGCAGTGGTGGAACGAGCTCCCTGCCAATGTCAGGACTGCAGAGACACTCCCCATCTCCCGGAAGAGACTCAAGACCCACTTGTCCAAAGTTCACCTGAACCCTGCATAACCTTACCCTCATGCTCTTGTATGTTGTACGTCTTGGTACTTTGATCGCTCTTTGTAGTTTGGCACTTAGTCAGAGATGTGGTATACTAGCAATGGTTTTACCTAGCAATTGAAATGCTTGAAACTTGTTCTGGTGACTTTCTTACTGTATTAGCAGCAATGAAGTGTTTCACCTTCTTCTGACAAATGTACTTTTTCTAAGTGGCTTTGGATAAGCGTCTGCTGAATGCCCTCAATGTAAATGTAACTATGGCAACTATAGCGAGACGGTGGTCCTGAAGGTACTCACCGATCCGCAGCTCAAAGTTGTTGAAGGAGTGTTTGTTGATCTCCTGGATGCTCTCGTTCAGTGCAATGGCAAAGTCAGCCAGCGCACAGAGATGACCCCATTTATCCTCACAGTGCTGAGAGAGAGAGAGAGAGAGAGAGAGAGAGAGAGAGAGAGAGAGAGAGAGAGAGAGAGAGAGAGAGAGAGAGAGAGAGAGATTTAGCTATGGTTCTTGATTTACCGACTAAAACAAATGTTTCTCAATGCATTGAGTATTTCATTTGTTCGACAGTATATTGTCTGTTACATCAATGTTTTTGCACTGATCGTTGTCAGTCCTTCATTGTTATTTGCTGTGATGAATTACCAAATGGCCCATCTATTTGTGTCTAGGTGGGCGAAATTTTGATACACACATTTGTAAAATAAAATAAAAAGTAAAATCTATTTACATGTTGTAAAGTTATGCCAAAATGCAATAAAATGCTTATTTAACACTATTGTGGTATTAGCATTGAATGATTGAAGCATAAAAGAGTTCAAAAGCATCTAACAGAACAAATAGACATGAGCCTGTATGATTAAATTTGTGTTGCGGTTATGAGGGCGTCCTTGAAAAAGATTCCGTCCTATGGGGGTCCCCGGCCCCGTATAGTTTGAGAACCCCTGGTTTAGAGGACTCAGTGTTAATCATTAATGACCCCACCCCACTACGGTGGAGCCGGAGGGTTAAAACAAGCAACCCCATGTCCCACCTGTTTCTCGGGGGACAGCCCAACCCCATGTCCCACCTGTTTCTCGGGGGACAGCCCGGAGACCGCCATGTAGGTGCTGCCAATGGTCTTGATCTTCTCAATGTCCTGGAAGCGCTCGTCACCCAGCAGCTACGGTGGCCAGCAGAGGACAACCAACAGGTGAGAGGTTAGTTAGAGGACCCCTACCTCACCAACAGGTGAGAGGTTAGTTAGAGGACCCCTACCTCACCAACAGGTGAGAGGTTAGTTAGAGGACCCCTACCTCACCAACAGGTGAGAGGTTAGTTAGAGGACCCTACCTCACCAACAGGTGAGAGGTTAGTTAGAGGACCCCTACCTCACCAACAGGTGAGAGGTTAGTTAGAGGACCCCTACCTCACCAACAGGTGAGAGGTTAGTTAGAGGACCCCTACCTCACCAACAGGTGAGAGGTTAGTTAGAGGACCCCTACCTCACCAACAGGTGAGAGGTTAGTTAGAGGACCCCTACCTCACCAACAGGTGAGAGGTTAGTTAGAGGACCCCTACCTCACCAACAGGTGAGAGGTTAGTTAGAGGACCCCTACCTCACCAACAGGTGAGAGGTTAGTTAGAGGACCCCTACCTCACCAACAGGTGAGAGGTTAGTTAGAGGACCCTACCTCACCAACAGGTGAGAGGTTAGTTAGAGGACCCCTACCTCACCAACAGGTGAGAGGTTAGTTAGAGGACCCCTACCTCACCAACAGGTGAGAGGTTAGTTAGAGGACCCCTACCTCACCAACAGGTGAGAGGTTAGTTAGAGGACCCCTACCTCACCAACAGGTGAGAGGTTAGTTAGAGGACCCCTACCTCACCAACAGGTGAGAGGTTAGTTAGAGGACCCCTACCTCACCAACAGGTGAGAGGTTAGTTAGAGGACCCCTACCTCACCAACAGGTGAGAGGTTAGTTAGAGGACCCTACCTCACCAACAGGTGAGAGGTTAGTTAGAGGACCCTACCTCACCAACAGGTGAGAGGTTAGTTAGAGGACCCCTACCTCACCAACAGGTGAGAGGTTAGTTAGAGGACCCCTACCTCACCAACAGGTGAGAGGTTAGTTAGAGGACCCCTACCTCACCAACAGGTGAGAGGTTAGTTAGAGGACCCCTACCTCACCAACAGGTGAGAGGTTAGTTAGAGGACCCCTACCTCACCAACAGGTGAGAGGTTAGTTAGAGGACCCTACCTCACCAACAGGTGAGAGGTTAGTTAGAGGACCCTACCTCACCAACAGGTGAGAGGTTAGTTAGAGGACCCTACCTCACCAACAGGTGAGAGGTTAGTTAGAGGACCCTACCTCACCAACAGGTGAGAGGTTAGTTAGAGGACCCCTACCTCACCAACAGGTGAGAGGTTAGTTAGAGGACCCTACCTCACCAACAGGTGAGAGGTTAGTTAGAGGACCCCTACCTCACCAACAGGTGAGAGGTTAGTTAGAGGACCCCTACCTCACCAACAGGTGAGAGGTTAGTTAGAGGACCCCTACCTCACCAACAGGTGAGAGGTTAGTTAGAGGACCCCTACCTCACCAACAGGTGAGAGGTTAGTTAGAGGACCCTACCTCACCAACAGGTGAGAGGTTAGTTAGAGGACCCCTACCTCACCAACAGGTGAGAGGTTAGTTAGAGGACCCTACCTCACCAACAGGTGAGAGGTTAGTTAGAGGACCCTACCTCACCAACAGGTGAGAGGTTAGTTAGAGGACCCTACCTCACCAACAGGTGAGAGGTTAGTTAGAGGACCCTACCTCACCAACAGGTGAGAGGTTAGGTAGAGGACCCTACCTCACCAACAGGTGAGAGGTTAGTTAGAGGACCCTACCTCACCAACAGGTGAGAGGTTAGTTAGAGGACCCTACCTCACCAACAGGTGAGAGGTTAGTTAGAGGACCCCTACCTCACCAACAGGTGAGAGGTTAGTTAGAGGACCCTACCTCACCAACAGGTGAGAGGTTAGTTAGAGGACCCTACCTCACCAATAGGTGAGAGGTTAGTTAGAGGACCCCTACCTCACCAACAGGTGAGAGGTTAGTTAGAGGACCCCTACCTCACCAACAGGTGAGAGGTTAGTTAGAGGACCCTACCTCACCAACAGGTGAGAGGTTAGTTAGAGGACCCCTACCTCACCAACAGGTGAGAGGTTAGTTAGAGGACCCTACCTCACCAACAGGTGAGAGGTTAGTTAGAGGACCCCTACCTCACCAACAGGTGAGAGGTTAGTTAGAGGACCCCTACCTCACCAACAGGTGAGAGGTTAGTTAGAGGACCCTACCTCACCAACAGGTGAGAGGTTAGTTAGAGGACCCTACCTCACCAACAGGTGAGAGGTTAGTTAGAGGACCCTACCTCACCAACAGGTGAGAGGTTAGTTAGAGGACCCTACCTCACCAACAGGTGAGAGGTTAGTTAGAGGACCCCTACCTCACCAACAGGTGAGAGGTTAGTTAGAGGACCCTACCTCACCAACAGGTGAGAGGTTAGTTAGAGGACCCCTACCTCACCAACAGGTGAGAGGTTAGTTAGAGGACCCTACCTCACCAACAGGTGAGAGGTTAGTTAGAGGACCCTACCTCACCAACAGGTGAGAGGTTAGTTAGAGGACCCTACCTCACCAACAGGTGAGAGGTTAGTTAGAGGACCCTACCTCACCAACAGGTGAGAGGTTAGTTAGAGGACCCCTACCTCACCAACAGGTGAGAGGTTAGTTAGAGGACCCCTACCTCACCACTACCAGTACCAGTACCCATTAGTTTGTGGTACCAGCACCCAGGATTTGTGTGGATATTCTAATAAAGACATAACTTTCTTACTTTTCAATCCCAAATATCAATATAAACACAGGATCATAGTGCCCTCCCATCTCCATGGTAGTTAAAATGCCACACACAGCTGTTTGCTATTACAGTGTACTCCTATTTTATGTCAGTGGGCGGGGCTTAACATTCCGACCAATAGCAACACACTCTGCTCTCTGGTGACATCAGCCACTAAGCAGTTGGCACCCCCACCGCGGTCAATCAGATCCAGAACC
>JAXIVH010000007.1:12775771-12785771 GCA_036785325.1 Urophycis tenuis | reverse complement strand
CCTTTAACAGCGATTTAGGCGGGAGATGAGCGTCACCGTAGCAACCATTCTCGTTAGGGCCCCTTCTGATTTGCTGCCGTGGCCACACATCCGGGCTACTATGACCAATCAGACAGTGAAGGGAAGGAGCGGAGGAGAGGGCCCCAGACTGGAGGTCAGCAGGAGGTGTTCTGTGTTCTGTGTGTCTGAGGAGTGTTGGGACACACACTGGGGCGGCCATCGGTCCTGCTCAAGTCAGCCGATAACTTACTGGAGTTCAGGGTCATTCTCTGTGAGGTTAGAACGTTTTCAAAAGCCACCTGGCGAGGAGAGCAGCAGAGCTCGGTTCTACGCCCGCGTTCCCACAACCCTTTAGGTTCTTCATGTTGGCTGAACCTTTCGATTCCACAAGAGGTCGAAAGCGTTGAGGGTCAATTCAACAGTGGACCGGCCCGGGGTGTGGAGTTCTGGGTGTTGGTGGAGTGACGGTGTGGGTGTGGTGAGGGGTTCTGGGTGTTGGTGGAGTGACGGTGTGGGTGCGGTGAGGGGTTCTGGGTGTTGGTGGAGTGACGGTGCGGTGAGGGGTTCTGGGTGTTGGTGGAGTGACGGTGTGGGTGCGGTGAGGGGTTCTGGGTGTTGGTGGAGTGACGGTGTGGGTGTGGTGAGGGGTTCTGGGTGTTGGTGGAGTGACGGTGTGGGTGCGGTGAGGGGTTCTGGGTGTTGGTGGAGTGACGGTGTGGGTGTGGTGAGGGGTTCTGGGTGTTGGTGGAGTGACGGTGTGGGTGTGGTGAGGGGTTCTGGGTGTTGGTGGAGTGACGGTGTGGGTGCGGTGAGGGGTTCTGGGTGTTGGTGGAGTGACGGTGTGGGTGTGGTGAGGGGTTCTGGGTGTTGGTGGAGTGACGGTGTGGGTGTGGTGAGGGGTTCTGGGTGTTGGTGGAGTGACGGTGTGGGTGCGGTGAGGGGTTCTGGGTGTTTCGGGCTGGTTGTGGTTCTGGTGGTGCGGTTCTGACCTGCTGTCCGTGGTAGAAGACAGCCAGCAGGAACATGGCCATCAACAGAAGAGACGTCTCTTTGGTTCCCAGGAAGTTCCTGATCAAGACAAGAGACAAGAACATTTTTAGAACATTATTCAGTCTCAATTCCATGCTGTTTAGTCATATGCAGTAGTAATTACTATTACGTTGGACTATTTAGTCACTTCAACCCAGTTATAAAGATATGTATTCTGTGATAGGATCATGAGCTAGCTGTCTACAGGACAGGTCTTACAGCTACAGAAGACGCCTGCTCCCATCTCCAGACCAGACAGGACCTTCATGAGGTGGCTTCCACTCCAGCAGCACCTCCTTTTTCTTTGATATCTGTTATCTTGTGCACCCATGCATCTTCAAACACCTGACCTTTAACCTCAATTCCCAGAGTGCAGCAGGGCTGCATCTCCAAGAGAGGATGGAAGGGACTACATCTCCCAGCAGGCAGTGCTGTGGTGGCTATGAATTTTGTATTGTGAGGTTTTTGTTCTTATGTTCAGACTTAATAAAACGTTGTTAAACCCTGTAGCTCATTAAGAAACCTGTAACAGGAGACATAGAACGATTGTTACAAAGTGTTTGGAAGAACGTTCACTGTTTAGGTTGTGTCCTGCTGAGTTCCCTGAACTATGTGTGTGTGTGTGTGTGTGTGTGTGTGTGTGTGTGTGTGTGTGTGTGTGTGAGTGTGTGTTGTACTCACTGTGTGTGTGTGTGGTACTCACTGTGTGTGTGTGTGTGTGTGTGTGTGTGTGGTACTCACTGTGTGTGTGTGTGTGTGTGGTACTCACTGTGTGTGTGTGTGTGTGTGTGTGTGAGTGTGTGTGTGCGTGTGTGTGTGTGGTACTCACTGTGTGTTGTGGTGCACTGCGTCGTATCGGAGGAACAGAGCGCTGTAGAAGGCCTCTGTGAGCAGCGAGTACACAGCTATCATCACCAGCAGCACGGCCAGCTTCAGCACCGAGTTCAGCCGCAGGAACACCGCACACGTCACCATGGCCAGCACCCCGGTGAACACAAAGTACTGCACACACACACACACACACACACAGTGAGTACCACACACACACACACACACACACACACACACACACACACACACACACACACACAGTGAGTACCACACACACACACACACACACATACACACAGTGAGTACCACACACACACACACACACACACACACAAACACAGCGAGTACCACACACACACACACACACACACACACACACACACACACACACACACACACACACACACACACACACAGACAGACACACACACACACACACACACACACAGACACTGGTTGGAGATGGAGAGTAAGAGAAGAAAAGGAGACCTGGTGGATGAGAAGGAGGAGGAGAGGAGGAGAGAGGAGGGAGGAGAGGAGAGGAGGACCTACCTCGGGGTAGAAGCAGATGTCAGGGATGACCACGGACTCATTGTAGGTCTGGTTCCTGATGGTGCTGGACTTGTCAAAGTCACACCAGAGCTGTGGAGGAGGAGCAGGAGGAACTGTTGAGGTATCTCTCTCTCTCTCTCTCTCTCTCTCTCTCTCTCCCCCACCCTCCATAGCGTTTCATTTAGATTCAGTAGGTTAGTCTGTCGAGTAGCAATTAACCAATCATAGGTCTTTGTTTAAAGAGGTGGTACCTTTGTTCAGGGGCAATTAACCAATCACAATCCTTCATTTAAATTCGGTAGGTTTGCCTGTCTAGGGGCAATTAACCAATGGCAGGCCTTTATTTCCACGCAGTGTGCTCTCCTGATAAGGAGCTGAGGCCACGCTGCTCCACCCTGGGCTCCACCCTGGGCTCCACCCTGGGCTCCACCCTGGGCTCCAGCGCCCCGCGCGGCTGATGGAGTCAGCAGCAGGACCTCGGCTGATGGAGTCAGGGTGGAGGAGCCGGGCGGAGGGAGTCTGCTTCTCAGAGATAAGGGCAGCAGACGTCTTCCAGGAGAATAAAGGAGTACGAGGGAGGTGGGAGGGATAGGGGGTGAGGACGGGTAAGGAGGGTGACTACCCTTTATGGAGGTGAAGCCAACGGTCCAGAACAGAAACACGAGAACGCACACTGTGTGTGTGTGTGTGTTTGTGTGTGTGAGTGTGTGTTAACATAATACACAGTCTGATTCAGATGAAATTACAGACACACACCATACCAGCCAATCAGGAGCCCTCGTGCGTGTGTGTGTGTGTGTGCGTGCGTGTGTGCATGCGTGCGTGTGTGTGTGTGTTGTGTGCGGTCACTTCCTTCGTGCCGTACGCTGTCTGTGGTGTCCCTGCCGTGCTCTACAATGGCCGTCGTTCTGCTCACTAGTGTTTATGCACTAGTGTCTTCTCCTGCTGCTGTGTGGGCTCACAACAATCATGATGCTCATGCTGACCGTAACCGTGGCGGTAACCATGACGATAACCGTAACTGTGCCTATAACCGTAACCACGGAGGTAACCATGGCTAACGGTGGCGTTCGCGGGAGGACTCACGATGTTTATCATGGCGGCCAGGAAGTTGATGAGGATGGACAGGAAGACGATGACGTTCCTGGCCGTGTAGGTCTCGTTGATCCAGCAGCAGCCCTGCCGCAGCGCCAGCGGCAGGCACTTGTAGTCCTCGGCCGTGGTGACGAGCACCAGGCAGCAGTGCAGCAGGATGAGCACAGAGAACTGGATCACCATGGTGACCATCCTGCAAGACACGAGCAGACGAGTCACGATGGCCAGAAGAGCTTCGGACGCTCCTGTAGGATCTCTGGGGGTTTGTGATCCGCTGCATGTCAGCACGGGGAATGGCTTCTTTATGGACTCAGGAGCAACACTGTGAGGCCTTTTCTGTATCTGTTTGTTACATGGCCAGGGGGCGTGGCCGGGGCCGGGGGGGCGGGGTCAGGGGGCGGGGGGCGGGGCCGGACTTACCTGGTGGACGGCAGGAGACTCTGTATGGTGGTGATGAAGATGAGGACGATGAAGGCACACACCAGGTTGGACTTGAAGACCTCATCTCGCATCTGGGAGTACTGGAGAGGAGGAGGAGGTACCAGGAGGAGGAACCAAGGTGAGGCTCCAGAAGAGGAACGCAGGTAAAGCAACGTCCAGAGAGAACCGCAAGGAACACATGGCACGCAGAACACAGAACCGACAAAACCGTCACATGCAAGGGTTCCACCATGGGCAGGAGGGAGAGAAAGAGGCGGAGGGGGAGAGAGAGACCGGGGCCAGTGGGGTTTGCAGGGCATTGTGGGTAAAGAGGGACGCTGACAAACAGAGTCAGAGCCACAGGTGAACCAGTGATCCACACCTGGGCACACAGAGCCAAATCTAAATTCAGTCAAATCAGAATCAGTCAGGAAAACAGACACTTAAATTCCATTTTGTTTTTGGTAAGCTGTTGGTTTTCACTATCTTTGTTTTTTTTCTGGGTAACACTTTATGATAATGATAAGTCCTGAGCCATGTATAAACCTTTACTTAATGATGAACTAACAAGTGACAACCAGCCTACCCAGTAGACCGTACCAACTGGTGGGCTGATCCACACCTGGGTGGACACTCCCACTTGTGATGTCACTTGAGGGTAGATTCTGACATGGGTTGTAACAGGGTACCTTTAACATAACACTTATTAATCATGTACAAATGTATATTAGTGTATCTCAATGACTAGCGCATCATTAACCAAAGGCTTGCACATGAATGTGTTGTTATTGAATTGAAGGACTGAACGTTGTAATAAAGTGTGACCATTCCTTCCACCTGTTGTCTCTGTGGCTGCGAGACCAGAGGACACTGCAGAATCCTCGGCTGACCCCATGACCCCTGCCCCCCTCTCTGCCTCAAAGGCTTCTGGGAAATTAGCAAGAAGATGTTTGTCGTGTTTTGTCACAACTTTGCTAAAAGAATAATTCACATGAAAGATGTAAAAAGAGTCATTAATAAAGCACTACTTGATTCCCTTCATCTGGAGTTCAGGAGATCAAACTTCAATAAGTCTTTTTTTAAAAGGATGTGTGTGTAATTGGTCTGGAATGGCAGTGTAATCAACAGGGGAACACACAGACAGGGAAAAGGCCACAGCAGGGGTGTGTTGTAGCTTTAGAGAAATATCTTAACGTAGAATTAAAAGTAAAGAAACAAGGGGGGGGTAAATTAAAAAGTGATCAACCTTTTCGGCGGGACTGGAAAAGGTGTGAGGGACAGACGGACATCATGAGTAAACTGAAGGAGAAGAGGGCTTTACAGAAACGACTCCCCTAACCTGACCGTCAACAATCACAGGTACCTTTTGGGTTGTTGTCTTTATTCTCTCTGTAAAGTTTAAGAGCAACCAGACACCAACTTAAAACCCTCATCGAGGAGCTCCATCCACCACCAGTGACATCACAGGTGGGCGTGTCCTCCAGCAGGTCCCAGCAGTTGGTACGGTCCACTGGGTAGGCCGGTAGGCCGATCTGTCCTACATCTGGGTGGACACGTGTGATGTGTCCACCCAGTGGCTTTCAATGAGTCTCAGGTGACGTGCATTGAGACAGTGTGTCTCTGGTAGCTCAACTTAGAAGTAAGTTAGAAGTTAGTGGGTAGCTCATGGGTCGTACCAGCACCACGCGTAGGGGAACCATGCGCTGTGAGGCCTAACTGACTAAGACCAACCTCTCCTCACCCTGACTCAAGCCGGTGCGTACTGTTAAAAGAATAGCAGTACAAAACAACAACCTGGGGCCTCTATTTCCATTTCCCTCGGTGAACACCTCAAAGCTTCAGTCAGCGCCTTCAGCTTACTCACAACGGGGAGAAACATCTACTCAGAGAACAAGCCTTGTGGCGTTTGTTCCTCCAATCAGCTGAGATCTCACAAAAAGAAGAGAAGCAGGGGGGGAGAGAGAGGACAGAAGGTGAGGTCCAGACCCTGCAGCTACCTTCTGCTCCATGCTGGTGTCCTTAAAGGTGACCGACAGAGGCTTGATATGCACTCGGCTCAACTTATCGCCACTCCGCAAGTCGATGGCGCACGCTATTCTCTTGTTAATTTCCTCGGGACCAGAGTGGACATGCAAAGCTTGTGCGAGGTGGTTGGGAAGCAGATTAATTGAATGTCTCGTTAGGGCAGCCAACGTCTAGAGGGAAAGCACATGCAGAGTGAATGAGCCGGCTAGCCCCGCCCCTCCAGGATTCTGCCCCACATACGGCAACACGCTCAGGACAAAACACACAGATCAACAGAGGCAACGAAGAGGAGAGAGAGAGAGAGACAGAGAGAGACAGAGAGAGACAGAGGGAGATAGAGAGAGACAGAGAGAGACAGAGGAAGACAGAGGGAGATAGAGAGAGACAGGGAGATAGAGAGAGACAGAGAGAAACAGAGGGAGACAGAGAAAGACAGAGGGAGATAGAGAGAGACAGAAAGAAACAGAGGGAGACAGAGAAAGACAGAGGGAGATAGAGAGACAGGGAGATAGAGGGAGATAGAGAGAGATAGAGGGAGACAAAGAGAGACAGAGGGAGACAGAGAGAGACAGAGGGAGATAGAGAGAGATAGAGAGAGACAGATGGAGATAGAGAGAGACAAAGCGAGATAGAGACAAAGGGAGAAAGAGAGAGAGACAGAGAGACAGAGAAAGACAGAGGGAGATAGAGAGAGACAGAGGGAGATAGAGAGAGAGACAGAGGGAGACAGAGAGACAGAAAGAGACAGAGAAAAGACCAAAATGCTAACAAACGTTTCATCTAACACGTGTTGAGACTTTCGTGACAGGCGCAGGCGAAGCGCAGGGTGTCGCAGCCCGCGCAGTGGTAATTTCGACCGGCGCAACACCGCGCGCAGCGTATTTGGCAATTTGGTAGACCGGTCTGCGCTGAGATGGGCGTGGCCGCGCAGCAGGGGGAGGTGTCGACAGATTCAGCTTGGCGGAGTGACAATTTTGTGCCAAAAACCTGCGCCGAAGGTGCGCTGAAAGCCCGCCAGCTCCAACCTGGTCTACTCTCGGCGCAAGGCGAAGCGCAGCCGGTCTAGTGGTAATTTGGTAGACCGGTGCACAGTGCGCACACGTCACCAAAACCTCACGGGCAGGTTTCCAGAATGTCAGGCACATTTCAATGCAATAAATAATCACAACAACCACAATTTAATGCAACTATCTGAATCTGCACATAAATTGATATCTATATTGATTGTCCCACATGTCCTCGCATCTGACGGCAGATCAAAGACATTTCTCACGCATAATGGGAACTCAACCTGACTTAATCAACACAGCTGAAAGTGGGATGCAAACTGACTTCACATCTCTAAGCCAACCACAAACAGCCTCGAAAATCAGATAGTGAGTATATATTCGGCTTCTCTCGTCTCGGCTCGGCTTTTTTCCCGCGGCGCATTTGAAGGCGAGGAGAGGAGCTCCTTTGATTGGTGAAAATGTCACTCAGCTGTGTTAAACCCACTCACGCCCTCTCAGCTGTGTTAAACCCACTCACGCCCTCTCTCCTCCCTCTTTGCCACTTGCGCTGGTGGGAAGGACGGAGGCGGGCTTGCGCGAGGCTGCGCTTAGACTGCGCCTGGCACGAAAATTGCTAAACGCGCCGGACACGCCCCGTTGGCGGGGCGCAGGCGAAGCGCAGCGTGGGTGCGCTTCGCCTGCGCCTGGTCTGTGAAATTAGAGCCCCATGTATGTATGACTTTGTAGCCACAACAGTCACACATCCTCAGTGATTCATCACTGGATGATAATCAGTTTTCATGTGCGCACACACTAGTCTCAAGGTGGGGAGGGGGGCAGGAGACAGTGAAGTAGATAAAGAAATCAGCACAATGGCAAAAGAATAGTTATTATTCAATCAGAAGGACAGAACAGTGCATCCAAAGGTGGAGAAGAATCTTTCATACAGAGAGGAAGAACACACGGTCCATTCCTGTCTGCTCCAACCAACCAGAGCCAGACCAGAACACACCAGACCAGAACACACCGGACCAGAACACAGCAGACCAGAACACGCCAGACCAGAACACACCAGACCAGAACACACCAGACCAGAACACAGCAGACCAGAACACACCAGACCAGAACACACCAGACCAGAACACAGCAGACCAGAACACACCAGACCAGAACACACCAGACCAGAACACACCAGACCAGTACACACCAGACCAGAACACAGCAGACCAGAACACACCAGACCAGAACACACCAGACCAGACCACACCAGACCAGAACACAGCAGACCAGAACACACCAGATCAGAACACACCAGACCAGTACACAGCAGACCAGAACACACCAGACCAGACCACACCAGACCAGAACACAGCAGACCAGAACACACCAGACCAGAACACACCAGACCAGAAAACACCAGACCAGACCACACCAGATCAGAACACACCAGACCAGTACACAGCAGACCAGAACACACCAGACCAGAACACAGCAGACCAGAACACACCAGACCAGAACACACCAGACCAGAACACACCAGACCAGAACACACCAGACCAGAACACACCAGACCAGAACACACCAGACCAGAACACACCAGACCAGTTCACAGCAGACCAGAACACAGCAGACCAGAACACACCAGACCAGAACACACCAGACCAGAACACACCAGACCAGAACACACCAGACCAGAACACACCAGACCAGAACACACCAGACCAGAACACACCAGACCAGTTCACAGCAGACCAGAACACACCAGACCAGAACACAGCAGACCAGAACACACCAGACCAGAACACACCAGACCAGACACTCCCTCTCAGACCACCCTGAGGTGGTCCGACCAGGCCGACCCAAACATGACCACACACAGCTGGGTTCTGCTCAGCTCGCCCGTTCTCAGACCCAACACTCAGAGGAACTCCAGCTCTGGAGACCTGCTCCCCCAGGAGCACCTAACCCACGTGGAGCCCCCCCGGCCGGCGTGGGGGTCCGGGGCCAGAGGAGGGTCTCTGGAGGCCGTCTCGCCCACGCAGCGTGGACATTAAAGCGCCCGGCCATTCAAAGCAGGACCTTCTTCTTCAGACCTTCTTCTGCACACGGCAGATGGCGGTAATGGCTGAGGACCCCCGAGGTATCGGCACCCCCACTTAACACGCCAGCGTGCAAGCGTGTGTGTGTGTGTGTGTGTGTGTGTGTGTGTGTGTGTGTGTGTGTGTATACGTGTGTGTGTGTGTGTGTGTGTGTGTACGTGTATATGTTTGTGTGTGTGTGTCAGTGAAAGATATGTCAGCATGACATCTTGTCCCTGTCTGGAGGACAGGGTGATGGAGAACACGAACAGAACCTCTGATGGAAAAAGCTTACCGAACATCTGATGGAGAACATGTACAGAACCTCTGATGGAGAACATGTACAGAACCTCTGATGGAGAACATGTACAGAACCTCTGATGGAGAACATGTACAGAACGCCATGAGGTCATCCAGTTCTCGTCTGTTCTCCACAAAGCGCTCAGACACCAAACTGTCATGTCTGCTTCTGCTCTGCTGGCCATTGACCCGCCTGTGACCCTTTATGACGGTCTCCCTCTCTCAGCCATGTTCATGACTGTCTCTCTCCCTCTCTCAGCCATGTTCATGACTCTTTCTCCCTCTCTCGGCCATGTTCATGACTGTCTCTCTCCCTCTCTCAGCCATGTTCATGACTCTCTCTCCCTCTCTCAGCCATGTTCATGACTCTCTCCCTCTCTCAGCCATGTTCATGACTGTCTCTCTCCCTCTCTCGGCCATGTTCATGACTCTCTCTCCCTCTCTCAGCCATGTTCATGACTGTCTTTCTCCCTCTCTCAGCCATGTTCATGACTGTCTCTCTCCCTCTCTCAGCCATGTTCATGACTGTCTTTCTCCCTCTCTCGGCCATGTTCATGACTGTCTCTCTCCCTCTCTCAGCCATGTTCATGACTCTCTCTCCCTCTCTCAGCCATGTTCATGACTGTCTTTCTCCCTCTCTCAGCCATGTTCATGACTGTCTCTCTCCCTCTCTCAGCCATG
>JAXIVH010000007.1:12748271-12770771 GCA_036785325.1 Urophycis tenuis | reverse complement strand
GGTTTAAGTTTGTGTAGGTAGGTCTAGTAGTGTGTAGGTAGGTTTAGGTATGTGTAGGTTGGTTTGAGTTGTACGTAGTGTGTACGTAGGTCTAGGTAGGTCTAGTATAGTGTAGGTAGGTTTAGGTAGGTCTAGTAGTGTGTAAGTAGGTCTAGGTAGGTCTAGTAATGTGTAGGTAGGTTTAGGTAGGTCTAGTAGTGTGTAGGTAGGTTTAGGTAGGTCTAGTAGTGTGTAAGTAGGTCTAGGTAGGTCTAGTAATGTGTAGGTAGGTTTAGGTAGGTCTAGTAGTGTGTAGGTAGCTCTAGGTAGGTTCACTCACCCAGGGATGCCTCCTGACTCCAGCTTGTTGGCGATGTCCACATCCCAGGACCACACGTCTAAACTGCCACTTCCTGAGGCCCAGCACGCCGCACAGAACCGAGCCTGAGTGGATCCCGATCCGCATGTCGATGTCGTGCTTCGTACGCGAGGCGCACGTACCTGCGGGCGGCAGAACCAGGGTTACGGGGGGTTACCCCATGACCCCTGGGGAACCCCCATGACCCCTGGGGAACCCCTGCCCAAGACCTTCTGTCAGTCGGTTATTTCACACAGGTGAATACTACATTACCCATCAGCCTCTGTGGCTGCTCACTGGTAACCATGGAGATGGTACATCTTCACTGGGACTTACAGAGGTCGTTAAAGGCAACCCTCATCCTTGAGTCGTGACCTTAACAAGCAGACGTTCTCCCACATGCTATCATGTCTCGAAGACATCGAGGCCTGGATGGGCTTGAACTTTGTGAATTCTAATGAGAAGAAGACAGAAGTGGTGTTTGACCCTACTGGCTCCTGTGTGACCCCTCCTGTTGAATTGGGCAGATTTTGTAAAGACTGTCACAAGTTTAGGTTTTAAGATGTACACTGATTTTAAATGAGATCGTCAGATAAGTGCTGTTGTAAGGTCCAGCTTTGTCCAGATCAGGCAGCTGGCCAAGGTGAAGTTGGTTAACTGGAGTTGGTAAGAGGGAGCACATCACTCCCACCCTGACCTCCCTCCACTGGCTGCCCGTTGCATTTTAGAGTTCATTTGAGGATGCTTTTATTTGTTTTTTAAATCTTGAAATGGTCTGGCCCCGCCTTACCTCTCTGAGCTCCTCCCCCCCCCCCCCCCCCCCCCCCCCCCCCCCCCCCCCACGCTCCTGCTCGGTGCCTCAGGTCAGCTGATCTGCTGCTCCTGGAGGTACCGAGGTCAAAGATGGAAGCTCAGAGGGGACAGAGCTTTCTCTGTTACAGCCCTCAAGTTGTGGAATGAGCTGCCTTCATCAGACAAGCCTCATCACTGTCCATTTTTTAAAACTCACCTTAAAACCTATTTTTATTCCTTGGCTTCCAACCGCGCATGAGACTCTGCTCTTGTTTTAGTGTTTTTATGGTTTGCTTTTATTTATTGTTTCTTAAACTGTTTTTTAAAAAGAAACGCTATTATTATTATATATTATTACTATTTATTTTAGTGTTTATCCCTGTTTTATTTATTTTAGTGTTTCTTGTTTTCTTGTTTATGTACAGCACTTTGTTGCGGCTGTGGTTGTTTTGAAAGTGCTTTACAAATAAAGTTGAGTTGACTTGAGTGCGGTTGTTTTGAAAGTGCTTTACAAATAAAGTTGAGTTGACTTGAGTGCTCTGACCAAATGTTCTCACACACCAATCAGGCATCGCTGTTCAGAAGTGGACCGAAACAAAGCGTGGAGGCGTCACGCTGGTCACAACAGAACTTTCCAGCTGACATTCCACACCTGTTAGCAGTGTGTTTTCAGTTCAGAAAGGAGGGGGGGGGGGGGACGCACCCTCCAGAATGAGTTCACATTTTATCATATTAATATGAGAGAGAGAGAGAGAGAGAGAGAGAGAGAGAGAGAGAGAAGAGAGAGAGAGAGAGAGAGAGAGAGAGCGAGAGAGAGAGAGAGAGAGAGAGAGAGAGAGAGAGAGAGAGAGAGAGAGAGAGAGAGAGAGAGAGAGAGAGAGAGAGAGGTTTAACTTCCATCTCGAGGGAGGCCAGACCAACACAAAGCTCCCCATTATAAAGATGGACCTTCTGGTGAGGGACACCATTATAAAGATGGACCTTCTGGTGAGGGACACCAGGTTCACTGCTGCAGTGGCAGTGATCCAGGTGTCACTTCAGACCAACTGGCCACACGGAACCTCACAGCCTGGTGGAGGTTCTCTGCCTCACATTGAGGCTGCAGCTACGTCTGCTGTGTGTGTCACTCCTTTGATGTGACTCCCTTATCTCCTGGAGGCTGAATGTTGTGAGGCTCAGCGCGTTCCTGCGGTTCCACCAGGGAACCGAGGCGCGGCGAGACGGTATGGGCCCAGCAGGAGCTCCCTCCCACCGGGGAACCCGGGGCAGCCTGGACTTAATGGAGTTTCCTTCAGTCTTTTGAATGTCTTTCTTGAAGTGTTTCAAAGCCGCTGAGCCCAGCTTTAATCCCACGCCCACAAAATCATCACCCAAAAGAGCTGCTCCAAAAAAATCAATGTTTCATAAGGAAGAGATAAAGCAGCTGTCCTTCAGCCTCTTGTGTAGGATCCTCCATCCTCTCCTTTCCTACTCTGTCCTTGGCTCGCCTTCATCCTATTTCCTTCTTATCTCCCACTCCTCTCCCCCATTCCTCCCACTCTCAACCCATCCCCCATCCTCCCTCCTGGCCTATCTCCTCTCTCTCTCTCTCTCTCTCTCTTTCTCTCTCTCTCTCTCTCTCTCTCTCTCTCTCTCCTCATCCCTCTCTTTCTCTTTTCTCCTCTCCCTCTCTTACCCTGCCTCCCCCCTCCTCCCCCTCCCTCCCTCATATAAATGAGGAGGCCTCAGGTTTCAAAACTCATGGCTTAGCGTAGCTTAGCTGAGCGGTTGACAGGCTGAGGTTAATGATAGCATCATCGTGGCGCTGAAGGCAGTGGGAGATGCTATCACCGTCGCTTTAGCTTGATTCTGAAGAGCCGCGTCTCTGTCTCTGGGTGGGGTTTCACTGCACGGCTGCGTGGGCGGCAGTGTGGGCGGCGTGGGGGCTTCAACATCGGCTGGGGGGGCTGTGAGCTCGGGGCTAGGGTTAGCATCAGCACGTGGGATAACAGACTGGCTGGGTGTGACACTTATGATGCCTCCTGGCCTCCTACACTTAGGATACCTCCTAGCTCCTACACTTAGGATACCTCCTAGCCTCCTACACTTAGGATACCTCCTAGCCTCCTACACTTAGGATGCCTCCTAGCCTCCTACGCTTAGGAAGCCTCCTTGCCTCCTACACTTAGGACGCCTCCTAGCCTTCCGTGACACATCTCATGTCGCCAACCTCTTCAAAGTGTCTTTCTGTTTGCATCACCAAGCCCAAGTGGGCGGGCTCAACAGCTGAGCCAATGAGAGCAGGGCTCCCCCCCGTGACCTACCTGATGGTCTTGATCATGCTGAGGCCCATCTCCACGCAGCAGTGGGCGTGGTCGGGCCGCGGCTCCGGCAGACCCGACACACAGTAGTAACAATCACCCAGGATTTTGATTCGCAGACAGTGGTGCTCCTGCAACACACCGTCCAATCACATTACAGCCCTTTCATGATAATTACAATGATGATAATAATAACAACTCCAACTGTTTGTCTAGTGCAGCTGTGAACAGCCAGACACGTGTCCACTTCACCCAGCCTGACCGCTGGACACACGGCCAGACGTGGACCAGTGGTGTCCAGCGGGTGGACAGAGCAGAGCGCTGGAGCAACACTCAGCTCTGGAAACACTCAGCTCTGGAAACACTCAGCTCTACAAACACTCAGCTCTACAAACACTCAGCTCTACAAACACTCAGCTCTGGAAACACTCAGCTCTGGAAACACTCAGCTCTGGAAACACTCAGCTCTGGAAACACTCAGCTCTACAAACACTCAGCTCTGGAAACACTCAGCTCTGGAACCACTCAGCTCTGAAACACTCAGCTCTACAAACACTCAGCTCTACAAACACTCAGCTCTGGAAACACTCAGCTCTGGAAACACTCAGCTCTACAAACACTCAGCTCTGGAAACACTCAGCTCTAGAAACACTCAGCTCTGGAAACACTCAGCTCTAGAAACACTCAGCTCTGGAAACACTCAGCTCTAGAAATTGAATTGAATTGAATTGGAATTGAGGGGTGACACAGAGAGGCAGGGGTAGATGATGGAGGGGTGACAGAGAGCCAGGGGTAGATGATGGAGGAGTGACAGAGGCAGGGGTAGATGATGGAGGGGTGACAGAGCGGGAGGGGTAGATGATGGAGGGGTGACAGAGAGGGAGGGGTAGATGATGGAGGGGTGACAGAGAGCCAGGGGTAGATGATGGAGGGGTGACAGAGGGGGAGGGGTAGATGATGGAGGGGTGACAGAGGCAGGGGTAGATGATGGAGGGCTGACAGAGGCAGGGGTAGATGATGGAGGGGTGACAGGGAGGGAGGGGTATATGATGAAGGGCTGACAGAGGCAGGGGTAGATGATGGAGGGGTGACAGAGAGGGAGGGGTAGATGATGGAGGGGTGACAGAGAGCCAGGGGTAGATGATGGAGGGGTGACAGAGAGGGAGGGGTATATGATGAAGGGCTGACAGAGAGGGAGGGGTAGATGATGGAGGGGTGACAGAGAGGGAGGGGTAGATGATGGAGGGCTGACAGAGGCAGGGGTAGCCCGTAGGCGGGGGAGTGTCCACTCACGTGCGCGAGGCGGTCGAAGCGAGCGAACAGCTCGTTGAGCATGCGGACCAGCTCCTGCGCCGACAGCGTGGTGGACAGGTTGGTGAAGCCCTTCACGTCCGCAAACAGGATGCTGTGAGGAACACGCAGGCGCCACGGTAACGCTCAGGGAGACACACACATTCACAACGCAGGACAGATGAACGCACACTGCGTCAGGGAGGCCTCCTGGTGCTGTGATGTTCAGTCATCATTCAGAAGACACTTTACATACAAATGTTTTACAAATATCATATTTCACAACATGTACATATAGGGCCAATAATAATTGAGAAAACTTCATGACTTGATAAAAATATCAGGGAAGAGCAGAAGGCGTCCAGGTCACCTGACGTTCTCGTAGCGGTGGATGTAGATGCGGTGGAACTGGGGCTGGAGGTGTTGTTCTTCTACATTGGTCATGTCGTTGATCATCTCCAGCACCACAAAGCGCGGCAGCACAGACAGCACCAGCCTCTCCTGGACACACAGGGACACACGTTCACACTTCACCTCTCGGCCCAGTCTGGGTCAACCTGGGTGGATGTCAGGTGTTCCTCATCAGGGTTAATTGCTTAACGAGGCAGCAGGGAGGGAGCGAGAGAGAAGTGTTCAGGGTTAGAGGTAATGGAGTGTTTGGGTATTGGCTTTAGAGATGGTGAAGTGAAGGTTTCATTTAGAGATGGTTGTTGGGGTGTGAGGTCACAGATGGTTAAGTGTAGATTCTCGTATTTTGATAAATGAATTCTCGTTAGTTTGAGTGTAACTCTGCGCTGTGTCCTCTACAGACAGCACATCTGTCTGGTAGAATGAAGAGCACATCTGTCTGGTAGAATGAAGAGCACATCTGTCTGGTAGAATGAAGAGCACATCTGTCTGGTAGAATGAAGAGCACATCTGTCTGGTAGAATGAAGAGCACATCTGTCTGGTAGAATGAAGAGCACATCTGTCTGGTAGAATGAAGAGCACATCTGTCTGGTAGAATGAAGAGCACATCTGTCTGGTAGAATGAAGAGCACATGCTCCAACGTTGTGCTGAAGAGCCCTGGTTGTAGGGAGTGGCTGCAGTAGAGCCGGGTCGCCCGCGGTCCAGAGAACAAACGCGGCGGCCTCTTCAGACACATAGCCCCTCAGAACACAACAAAGGTTCCACCACAAAACAACCGCAACGCGTCCGTCTGGCTGCCCGGGCGGAACCCGGCCCTCTGGGTTCTTTGAGACCCGGACCGGCCCGACGTCTGAGAGATCTGAAGGAGCTCTTCAGACCGCCGACAGCAGAGAGAGACGGAGAGAGAGGGAGAGAGACAGAGAAACGGAGAGAGAAGGAGAGAGACAGAGAGACAGAGAGAAGGAGAGAGAAGGAGAGAGACAGAGAGACAGAGAGAAGGAGAGAGAAGGAGAGAGACAGAGAGACAGAGAGAAGGAGAGAGAAGGAGAGAGACAGAGAGACAGAGAGAAGGAGAGAGAAGGAGAGAGACAGAGAGACAGAGAGAAGGAGAGAGAGACGGAGAGAGACAGAGAGAGAAGGAGAGAGACAGAGAGAGACGGAGAGAGAGGGAGAGAGACAGAGAGACGGAGAGAGACAGAGAGAGACGGAGAGAGAGGGAGAGACAGAGAGACGGAGAGAGAAGGAGAGAGACAGAGAGAGAGGGAGAGAGACGGAGAGAGAAGGAGAGAGACAGAGAGAGACGGAGAGAGAAGGAGAGAGACAGAGAGACGGAGAGAGACAGAGAGAGAGAGAGAGAGAGAGGGAGAGAGAGGGAGAGAGATGGAGAGAGAGGGAGAGAGACAGAGAGACAGAGAGAGACGGAGAGAGACGGAGAGAGACAGAGAGACGGAGAGAGACAGAGAGAGACGGAGAGGCGGGGGGAGGGACACAAAGACACAGAGAGGCACAAGGATAGAGACAGGGGGAGAGAGAGGCCGTGAGATAGAGGGAGAGACAAAGTAGAGAGTGAGGTAGAGATGCTGATCATATGAGAGGGAGAGAGGAGAGAGAGACACAGCGAGTATGACAGAGCAAGGAGCAAGATAAGGAGAGAGGGAGGGAAGAGAGAGAGAGAGAGAGGAGGGAGAGACAGCGAGTATGGCAGAGCGAGATAAGGAGAGAGGGAAGAGAGAGAGAGTTGCAGACAGATTCTCCCTCTGATTATGTTACTGTTCTCAACACAAAAGCATCTCTCTGGGTTTGACAAGCCACACGCCAGAGTGGGCCACAGCGCACATCACATCTTATCAGGCCATGCTGTGGCTTTGTGGCAGATGTGCTGTTGTTTACTGCAGGACAGATGTGGGTTCTGCACAGCGAGACAGATGTGCATATGACATGCAAATCCCTTCTCTGGGGTCTGTACGGGTAGCAGACGAGCAGTCAAAATTTGGGGGCATGCTGGTTTTAATTCAGAAAGGATCTGTGGAAAGTGGGTTGAGCCTGGTTGAACTGAACTGGGATAAGCCCAGCGAGATAAGCCCTGATGTGTGAAGTCTATTGTTCAGCTGCTTTAAAACAGTTTGAATCTAACGAGGCCCAAGGACAGCTATAGCATGGGAGTTAAATTAGGTCGTCTCACCACCCGAGGGTTTGCTTGGCTCAGCTAGCTTGCCTCCATTAGGAGCAGAGCTGCTTGAGCTAGCCACTAAACTGCTAACGGCCGTTGAAGAGCAGGTAGACGAATGCCGCTGATGGCTAACGGCGGTTAAATTATGGGTCTCTGCGTGGGTGAATGACAACCATTAATTTGGAAGGGTCCTCAGTGGCCTCGCGGCTAAAAGTGTTATAAAAAGTGCTGAAGACATTTACATATTCAAGAGGAGTAACAAATAGCCCATGGAGTCAAGCCTTGAATAAACACGCTCCATTTGGATCCCCCATTCCAGGACAGAAAGCCTGTATGCTAGCTAGCTGTAGAGCTAATTCCAGTATGCTAGCTAGAGGTTTAGCTGAAGCCTGTATGCCTAGCAGCTGTTTAGCTGAAGCCTATAAACTAGCTATCTGTTGAGCTAATGCTGGTATGCTAACTAGCTGTCTAGCTGAAGCCTGTATGCTAACCAACTGTTTAGCTGAAGCCTGTAAGCTAGCTATCTGTTGAGCTGATGCTACTATGCATGCTAACTATAGCCTGGATGTGAGCTAGCCTTTCAGCTAAACAACTGGCTAGCATATGAGCTAACAGGTTCTGTTGCATAATAAGGGGCTGGACAGAGTCGCCGCTCCTCTCGCTTGAGGTAGCAGAGATGGCCTGGAGTCACTAGAGCGAGGGGGGGCAGACTGTCTGGTTCACCAGTCGAGCGTGGCTAACCTAGCGCTATATTGCTAGCATGACTCCGGGGCGCCGAGAGGGTGGAGATCACAGCGCGACAGCACGGGTCTTCAGAACGCCACGCGCTGCGGTCTGGTGTTGCGTGACAAACCCAAACCCCTGTTACTTCTACATGTTTAAGTGCATTCCGTCCGCCTACTGGCTGGGGACACGGCGTTCTGAGGTGGGAAAATGTTTGCGACCGCTCGCTGCACGTCTGTGCATCTGCGCTGTCCCAGGGAACACACGGGATCAATCCCCTGCTCTGTTGACGCCGGCAAACACTGTGGTTGGACTGCAGTGACCTCATCCTGATGTCGTGGTCCCAGCGTTTACAAACTGGGGTTCAGGTGTCACCCTGACACCTTTGTGACACCATCATGTCATCATCGTGACATCATCATGACATCATCATGGCATCATCGTGACTTCATCATGTCATCATCGTGACTTCATCATGACATCATCCTGACACCATCATGTCATCATCGTGACTTCATCATGACATCATCCTGACACATCATGGCATCATCGTGACTTCATCATGACATCATCATGGCATCATCGTGACTTCATCGTGACACCATGGTTACACCATCGTGACTTCATCGTGACACCATCGTTACACCATCATGACTTCATCGTGACACCATCGTTACACCATTGTTACACCATCGTGACACCATCATGACTTCATCGTGACACCGTCGTGACTTCATCGTGACACCGTCGTGACTTCATCGTGACACCGTCGTGACTTCATCGTGACACCGTCGTGACACCATCCTGTCATCATTGTGACACCATCGTGACACCATCATGAATTCATCATGACACCGTCGTGACTTCATCGTGAGACCGTCATGACTTCATCGTGACACCATCGTGACACCATCCTGTCATCCTTGTGACACCGTCGTGACACCATCGTGACACCATCATGACTTCATCGTGACACCGTCATGACTTCATCGTGACACCGTCGTGACTTCATCGTGACACCGTCGTGACACCATCGTGTGGCGTGGAGGGCGTGGTGTTACGAGGTGCGTCCCAGGGGGGACACGGAGCAAACTCAAGATGGCCGAGCAGGTGTGTCTGTAGCGCCAGTGTAGAATGAACCCAGCAGCCAATAGCAGCCTTCGTATTTCTGGGAAGCCGCAGTGACATCAGTAATGGGAGCTCATTAATCCACATTAGGGGCCAAGGCCCCTGCTGTGGTTCCATTAGAGAGGACATGGAGCCGGCCTGGCCTTCCAGGAAACTCTCTCCCTCTCCCTCTCTCCCTCCCTCTCTCCCTCCCTCTCTCTCCCTCTCTCTCTCCCTCTCTCTCCCTCTCTCTCTCCCTCTCTCCCTCTCTCTCTCCCTCTCTCTGTCCCTCTCTCTCTCTTACTCTCTCTCTCTCTCTCTTACTCTCTCTCCCTCTCCCGCTCTCTCTCCCTCCCTCCCTCTCTCTCTCTCTCTCTCTCTCTCTCTCCCTCCATCTCTCTCTCTCCCTCTCTCTGTCCCTCTCTCACTCTCCCTCTCTTTGTGATGTGTGTTCACACTGAACCGCTGAGTAAACACACACACACACACACACGCACACACACACACACACACACACACACACACACACACACACACACACACACACACACGCATGCACAGAAACAAATATAGACACAAACGCTCCCTGGCTGTGTGTGTGTGTGTGTATTTCTGTTAAGTGAATTGGCAGTATTACTGCAGGCTGATTGTAACAGGCCTCGATCAATAACAATCGATCAATAACAATCTTCTCATGCAGGCCGTCCCGCAGCTGCCTGTCAGAGAGCTCATTAGCCTTCTGCTAGCGTAGCGCGCTCGCCACTTTAGCCAGCCTGCTACGGCTGAAGCTGGTCAACCTGTCTACCTGTCCATGGTTCTCTCGTGCGGGGTAGGACTACCTGTCTCTGGTTCTAGTGCGGGGTAGGCCTACCTGTCTCTGGTTCTAGTGCGGGGTAGGACTACCTGTCTCTGGTTCTAGTGCGGGGTAGGACTACCTGTCTCTGTTTCTAGTGCAGGGTAGGCCTACCTGTCTCTGGTTCTCTAGTGCAGGGTAGGCCTACCTGTCTCTGGTTCTCTAGTGCGGGGTAGGACTACCTATCTCTGGTTCTAGTGCGGGGTAGGCCTACCTGTCTCTGGTTCTAGTGTGGGGTAGGCCTACCTGTCTCTGGTTCTAGTGCGGGGTAGGCCTACCTGTCTCTGTTTCTAGTGCGGGGTAGGCCTACCTGTCTCTGGTTCTCTAGTGCGGGGTAGGACTACCTGTCTCTGGTTCTAGTGCGGGGTAGGCCTACCTGTCTCTGGTTCTCTAGTGCAGGGTAGGCCTACCTGTCTCTGGTTCTCTAGTGCGGGGTAGGCCTACCTGTCTCTGGTTCTCTCGTGCGGGGTAGGACCACCTGTCTCTGGTTCTAGTGCGGGGTAGGCCTACCTGTCTCTGGTTCTCTAGTGCAGGGTAGGCCTACCTGTCTCTGGTTCTAGTGCGGGGTAGGCCTACCTGTCTCTGGTTCTAGTGCGGGGTAGGACTACCTGTCTCTGGTTCTAGTGCGGGGTAGGCCTACCTGTCTCTGGTTCTAGTGTGGGGTAGGCCTACCTGTCTCTGGTTCTAGTGCGGGGTAGGCCTACCTGTCTCTGTTTCTAGTGCGGGGTAGGACTACCTGTCTCTGGTTCTAGTGCGGGGTAGGCCTACCTGTCTCTGGTTCTCTAGTGCAGGGTAGGCCTACCTGTCTCTGGTTCTCTAGTGCGGGGTAGGCCTACCTGTCTCTGGTTCTCTCGTGCGGGGTAGGACCACCTGTCTCTGGTTCTAGTGCGGGGTAGGCCTACCTGTCTCTGGTTCTCTAGTGCAGGGTAGGCCTACCTGTCTCTGGTTCTAGTGCGGGGTAGGCCTACCTGTCTCTGGTTCTAGTGCGGGGTAGGCCTACCTGTCTCTGGTTCTCTAGTGCAGGGTAGGCCTACCTGTCTCTGGTTCTAGTGCGGGGTAGGACTACCTGTCTCTGGTTCTAGTGCGGGGTAGGACTACCTGTCTCTGTTTCTAGTGCAGGGTAGGCCTACCTGTCTCTGGTTCTAGTGTGGGGTAGGCCTACCTGTCTCTGGTTCTAGTGCGGGGTAGGCCTACCTGTCTCTGTTTCTAGTGCGGGGTAGGACTACCTGTCTCTGGTTCTAGTGCGGGGTAGGCCTACCTGTCTCTGGTTCTCTAGTGCAGGGTAGGCCTACCTGTCTCTGGTTCTCTAGTGCGGGGTAGGCCTACCTGTCTCTGGTTCTCTCGTGCGGGGTAGGACCACCTGTCTCTGGTTCTAGTGCGGGGTAGGCCTACCTGTCTCTGGTTCTCTAGTGCAGGGTAGGCCTACCTGTCTCTGGTTCTAGTGCGGGGTAGGCCTACCTGTCTCTGGTTCTAGTGCGGGGTAGGCCTACCTGTCTCTGGTTCTCTAGTGCAGGGTAGGCCTACCTGTCTCTGGTTCTAGTGCGGGGTAGGACTACCTGTCTCTGGTTCTAGTGCGGGGTAGGACTACCTGTCTCTGGTTCTAGTGCGGGGTAGGCCTACCTGTCTCTGGTTCTAGTGCGGGGTAGGCCTACCTGTCTCTGGTTCTCGGTCTCCAGGCGGAGTCGGGCCTCGATGCAGCGGCGGGTCTCCAGGAAGGCCTGGCGCTGGGCCCGGTCCGACAGGTAGCTGATGAACACGCCTGCTGTGTTCATACACAGGAACAGCACCGTCTGGGCCACCACCTGGGAGGGAGAGGAAGGGTTAAAAGAAGGAGTGTAAGAGAGGAAGGGGGAGAGAGCGAAGGATAGCGGAAGAATAGAGAGAGAGAGAGCAAATGGAGGGGAGAGAGTGAAAAAGACAGTGAGGAGTGAGAAGGGGGAGACAGAGAGAGAGATGGTGAGAAGGGGGAGACAGAGAGAGAGATGGTGAGAAGGGGGAGACAGAGAGAGACAGTGAGAAGCGGGAGACAGAGAGAGAGACAGTGAGAAGGGGGAGACAGAGAGAGACAGTGAGAAGGGGGAGACAGAGAGAGAGACAATGAGAAGGGGGAGACAGAGAGAGAAAGAGGTCAGTTTAGACACATTTTATACAGAGAGACAGACAGCCTGAGCAACAAAGAGTTGGATTTGATTTGCCTTGATGAAAGCAGCTCATTCCCAGAGAGCTGGCCTACATTGTGCAGGAACAGGACACGGCAGGTCAGAATCCTCCTCCAGACCCAGCCATGAAACCTCACAGAGAAGCTTTTCTTTCACATAAATATGTAAACACACATAAAATACATTCCTGAATGACTCAATAACACAGTGTGTCTTATTGTGAACCTTTGGCTGACTACTTGGTTATGAATATATATATATATATGAATATCTATATATATCTATATCTATAGTATATATGAATATCATTCATGATGACTATCAGAGGACAGACTTTCTCCAGACAGGCTCTACTAGTTGGTGAGCCGATGGGGGGTCCCTGGGCCGGCCGGCCCGTGGTGCTGGACCAGAACCACGGGGCCATCCATAATGGACCTGGTGCCCCGTGTTTGTTCCAGGAAACACTGGACAGCAGCGGGACAATAACTCAGCATCATTTATTTAGCGCTGGCTTCATGCAGCCACATGATTGAAGCCCCGATGACTCATGCATGCTATTATGAATGACATCATATCTCTGAAGTTATTATTCAATATGATTGATATTGGTTCTAAATGTGTTAGGATATACCAGCTTTACAGAGTTAACTCTAGTGATATCACTAATAGTGATATAGTGACAGTCATAGTATTCAGTCATATGTGTGTGTGTGCGTGTGTGTAGGGTTCTGTGTGTGTGTATGTGTGTGTGTAGTGTTGTGTGTGTGTGTGTACTGTTCTGTGTGTGTGTAGTGTTGTGTGTGTGTGTGTGTGTACTGTTCTTTGTGTTTGTAGTGTTGTGTGTGTGTGTGTGTGTGTGTGTGTGTGTGTGTGTAGTGTGTGACTGTCAGCTGGAGCTGATGGACCTGAGGTGATGAAACCTTTTGTAATCAAGCCTCTAAAACACGCTCGCTAAAGGCTACCATGACGCAACACACACACACACACACGCGCAAACACACACACACAAACACAGACAGACACACACACATACACACACACACATACGCACACACACAAACACACACACACACAAACATACACACACACATACGCACACACACAAACACACACACGCACACATACACACACACACGTACACACACAGACACACACACACGCACACACACATACTCACACACACACAAACATACACACACACATACGCACACACACAAACACACACACGCACACATACACACACAGACGCACACACACCCACACACACATACACACACACACACATACGCACACACACACACACACACACACACACACACACACACACACACCGTCACACACACACATACACACACACACACACACACATACACACACAAACACACACACACACACACACACACACACACCGTCACACACTCTCCCAGAGCATGTTATTCACAGTAAACATGTGAGAATAGCCTGCTCTGTGTTGGTGGAGGGGACGCTCGCTACACTGTAACTCTGACTGCAGCCATTAGGGCCTCTCCCAGGCCCTCTCTGAGATGGATCAGCTTAATTACCTCACCGTGCCACAAGTCTCAACAAGCCCTTCACACACCTGCTGCCCCCTCTGTCTGCCTCTCCTGCTGTCTCTCTCTCCTTACCGGTCTCTCTGTGTCTCTCTCTCAATCTCCCTCTCTCTTCCCCTGTCTCTCTCTCCTTATCGGTCTCTCTGTGTCTATCTCTCAATCTCTCTCCCTCCCTCTGTCTCTCTCACTCTGTCGCGCTCTCACTCGCTCTCTCTGTCTCTCTCACTCTGTCTCTCTCTCTCTCTCTTTCTCTCCTCTCTCTCCCTCTCTGTCTCTCACTCTGTCTCTCTCTCTGTCTCTCTCTCTCACTCTCTCTGTCTCTCTCACTCTGTCTCTCTCTCTCTCTCTCTCTCTCTCTCTCTCTCTCTCTGTCTCTCTCTCCTCTCTCTCTCTCTCTCTCTCTCTGTCTCTCTCTCCGTCTCTCTCTCTCTGTCTCTCTCTCTCTCCTCTCTCTCTGTCTCTCTGTCTCTATCTCCCTCCCACATCCTCCTGCCCCATCTTGTCAGAGTGTTTGACATCCTGAGTGTAGAGGAGCCAACAGAGTGTTTGTACAGCAGCTGTGTGGTCCAGAGTCCTCCAGCAGTGTTCTGGGAGCCCAGCGAGGACATGACTCACTGAGGCTGGCACCCCGAGTCAGGACTCACACCCCCTCACTGCTTCCATCCATGATACTGTGAGGACGTGTGGCCCAGGGCCGTCCTCAGCCCTGTGTGCTGTGTGCTATTCCAGACAGGACTATTCATCGTTAAATGGCCGCTGTATGTGCAGTAGCCTGATGCTATGTTAGCAGTGTTGCTGAGCAGGTTGACAGTTCGCGGTGGGCGAGGCGAGCCTCCATCTCGAACAGACACACACCACGGCCACCGCGGCTGTTCCCTGGCCCACGCAGCCGGCTTCGCCTCATCAGCGCCTCGTGGCGTGGCGCTGGCTGGGCCTGTGGACCGGCGCCTCCAGGCCCTGTTTTACAGAACCAGCGAGTCGACTCAAGGGACCGGGCGCCGCTGATTTCATTTCCCAGAACCCCCCGGGTGGCGGCCCCTCCCCCGCCACCGAGCTCCCCGTGGAGACGGAGATGAAAAACCAGCCCAAACCAGCCCAAACCAGCCCAAACCAGCCTGCCAGCTTGGAACGCCCAGCACTAGCCGGTTCTGGCCGGTCCTAACCGATCTTAACCGGTCCTAACCGGGTCTGTGAGTTCTGCTACCACAGAGGAAGCCGGACCTGTGATGTTCCAACTTTCTGTTTGGTTCTGGTGTCTGGAATGTTTCTGAACGCTGTCTGTTTTTATCTCATCAATGCTCTGTGTTCATCGGAACCAACACATCTTTGTTCTGCAAGCCATGACCTGGAGGATCTGAACCAGCGGTTCAACAGCAACAAACCATCACTCCAGCTTAGAACAACAACAACAACAACAACAACAGCAGCTGATGATCAGATTGAATCATGTTGATGCTGCAGGCTGGAGGAGTCAGCCGGCCCGGTCAGGGAGATGACGTCTTCCTGACTTATTGTTCATCAGTGCAGCCCCAGGAGGCTCATTGGCCCATTATTGGTATTTTCTGTTGTTAAGGATGCGTTAAAGTGCAGCACAATAAGCATACAAGTAGATAAGGGGGTAGGACTGTGTAGCCCACGGGCGTGAGAGAGGAGGCACGTGAGGAGGCGCTGCCTGGCTTCCCCAGTGTCACCGGCTGGCTCTGTTCCCAGCCTGCAAGTGTAAATTGGATTAGCAGCTAGCATGACACCTGAGAGGCTGTGGATGCTGGCCTGTGAAGGGCCATGAAAGCTGTCAATATCCAATATGCTGTGAATATGTTAGTGGCGTATGCTGGCGGGCTCGGCGGTGCCGTCACGAGCGGGAGCCCCTCTGCGGTTAGCTCCGCGGAGCTCCTCTGGACGTGGCGCTCTGCTGCAGCCTCGGCCACACCACGGCCACCAGGCAAGCCCCGGTCCCTGGGAGCGGAGGCTGACGGGCGCTGCAGCCGGCAGCATGCGAGGCCGTATCGCAGGGAACTGCTGGAATGAACCAAAGCCTGCGCGGGGGGAAATAAAGGCTCTGTGTTATCTGTGATCTGAGCTCATGTGTCATCACATGCTTTAGGTTCACATGTCTCCTGCCGTGCGTCTTTGACGGAGATGCTTGGCGTTTGATGAGAGGGAAAGTCAAACAGCCGTCCCTTTGTCCCCGACTGGTCCTGACTTGGAGCAATGCGGCCGGCGACCCCTGACCCCTGACCTCATGCTCTCTAGCATCACCAGAGATCGACGCGCTCTCACACGGGACGCCGTGGACGTTCAGCGAGCTCTGGGCTGCCTCGGGAAAAACCCATCCCACAGGACAGACCCCGAGCTGGGACGAGATAGAGGAATAAACCCTGGAGAAGGATAGAGAGAGGGGTCACTGGTAGGAGAGGGGTCACTGGTAGATGTTGTATATCTCCTGTAGATGGTGTTGGGTAATTCCTCCTTCCGCTGCGTGTTTCTTGTGAGGTTCTGTTGACTCTGATCCAGATGGATGTAAAAGGGAAGGGAGGTAAAACAGGGTCCTGCTCCTTTAAGGAAGAAGCAGTGTGACCACAATGTCCTTGATGGTTGTGATGCTGTCCCTGTATCATGTGTGTTGATGTGCACTGTGGTACTACAGTAGTACCATGGTAATACCGTAGGTCTCTTAGTAATGAGTGACAGCTCTTCCCCAGCCTCTCATTGGTCTGCTGGTGCTGCGGTCGTTAAAACAGACAGGAAGTCCCGCCTCAGACCAAGAGAAACACAAACCTTCCTTCTTCAGCAAGCTGAGGTAGAATGGAACTCTGACTCCTGACCTCCAAAGGATCCATTAATCCCCGGAGAAGATTTGTTCCCTGGTCTTTTCAGGAGAGTCTTCTCTGTCTCCATCAGCACTCAAGACAAAACGTTCAACCTTTCTTTGAAGCTGAAGCTGAAGCTCAACAGTGAGGACCCTAAAACTCCTCAAATTCATGTAGGTCATTGAGGGACCATCGTTCAGCTCCTGAAACAGGGGGGGGGGGGGGGTCGGGGGGAGGTCGGGGGGGACTATGGGGTGGTAGATTGGCGCCCCGCCACCCTAGATAGATTATCCAACGGAGCTAATCCCGTCTAAAATCATCTTCAATTTGAAGAGTAAGCTGAAAATCCCTCTCCCACTGTAAGCCTCGAGCCTCCCTCCGTACAGTCTACATCAGCCTGGTCCGGTCTACATCAGCCTGGTCCAGTCTACATCAGCCTGGTCCAGTCTACATCAGCCTGGTCCGGTCTACATCAGCCTGGTCCAGTCTACATAAGCCTGGTCCGGTCTACATCAGCCTGGTCCGGTCTACATCAGCCTGGTCCGGTCTACATCAGCCTGGTCCGGTCTACATCAGCCTGGTCCGGTCTACATCAGCCTGGTCCGGTCTACATCAGCCTGGTCCAGTCTAGATCAGCCTGGTCCAGTCTACATCAGCCTGGTCCGGTCTACATCAGCCTGGTCCGGTCTACATCAGCCTGGTCCAGTCTACATCAGCCTGGTCCGGTCTAGATCAGCCTGGTCCAGTCTAGATCAGCCTGGTCCGGTCTACATCAGCCTGGTCCAGTCTACATCAGCCTGGTCCAGTCTAGATCAGCCTGGTCCAGTCTAGATCAGCCTGGTCCGGTCTAGATCAGCCTGGTCCAGTCTACATCAGCCTGGTCCGGTCTACATCAGCCTGGTCCGGTCTAGATCAGCCTGGTCCGGTCTAGATCAGCCTGGTCCAGTCTACATCAGCCTGGTCCGGTCTACATCAGCCTGGTCCGGTCTACATCAGCCTGGTCCGGTCTACATCAGCCTGGTCCGGTCTACATCAGCCTGGTACGGTCTACATCAGCCTGGTCCAGTCTACATCAGCCTGGTCCGGTCTACATCAGCCTGGTCCGGTCTACATCAGCCTCATCCGGTCTACATCAGCCTGGTCCGGTCTACATCAGCCTGGTCCGGTCTACATCAGCCTGGTCCAGTCTAGATCAGCCTGGTCCGGTCTACATCAGCCTGGTCCGGTCTACATCAGCCTGGTCCGGTCTACATCAGCCTGGTCCAGTCTACATCAGCCTGGTCCGGTCTAGATCAGCCTGGTCCGGTCTAGATCAGCCTGGTCCAGTCTAGATCAGCCTGGTCCGGTCTACATCAGCCTGGTCCAGTCTACATCAGCCTGGTCCAGTCTAGATCAGCCTGGTCCAGTCTAGATCAGCCTGGTCCGGTCTAGATCAGCCTGGTCCAGTCTACATCAGCCTGGTCCGGTCTACATCAGCCTGGTCCGGTCTAGATCAGCCTGGTCCGGTCTAGATCAGCCTGGTCCAGTCTAGATCAGCCTGGTCCGGTCTAGATCAGCCTGGTCCAGTCTACATCAGCCTGGTCCGGTCTAGATCAGCCTGGTCCGGTCTACATCAGCCTGGTCCGGTCTAGATCAGCCTGGTCCAGTATAGATCAGCCTGGTCCGGTCTAGATCAGCCTGGTTCGGTCTAGATCAGCCTGGTCCAGTCTAGATCAGCCTGGTCCGGTCTAGATCAGCCTGGTCCAGTCTAGATCAGCCTGGTCCGGTCTAGATCAGCCTGGTCCAGTCTAGATCAGCCTGGTCCGGTCTACATCAGCCTGGTCCAGTCTACATCAGCCTGGTCCGGTCTAGATCAGCCTGGTCCGGTCTAGATCAGCCTGGTCCGGTCTAGATCAGCCTGGTCCGGTCTACATCAGCCTGGTCCAGTCTACATCAGCCTGGTCCAGTCTAGATCAGCCTGGTCCGGTCTAGATCAGCCTGGTCCAGTCTACATCAGCCTGGTCCGGTCTACATCAGCCTGGTCCGGTCTAGATCAGCCTGGTCCGGTCTAGATCAGCCTGGTCCAGTCTAGATCAGCCTGGTCCGGTCTAGATCAGCCTGGTCCAGTCTACATCAGCCTGGTCGGGTCTAGATCAGCCTGGTCCAGTCTAGATCAGCCTGGTCCGGTCTAGATCAGCCTGGTCCAGTCTACATCAGCCTGGTCCGGTCTAGATCAGCCTGGTCCAGTATAGATCAGCCTGGTCCGGTCTAGATCAGCCTGGTTCGGTCTAGATCAGCCTGCTCCAGTCTAGATCAGCCTGGTACGGTCTAGATCAGCCTGCTCCAGTCTAGATCAGCCTGGTACGGTCTAGATCAGCCTGGTCTGGTCTAGATCAGCCTGGTACGGTCTAGATCAGCCTGGTACGGTCTAGATCAGCCTGGTCTGGTCTAGATCAGCCTGGTCCGGTCTAGATCAGCCTGGTCCGGTCTAGATCAGCGTGGTACAGTCAGATCCCTGTCACTTGCTGTGAGAGCCAGCAGGGGATGGTTAATTGACAGGGTCATGTCAGAGAGGGAGGTGGCCCCAGTGCGGGATCCAGACCACCAAAGCCCCCACCCTCTCCAGGACCACTTCAACCCAGTGGTCAGAACCCTTAACACCTCGCTGGGCCGGGGGCTGGAGTAAAGTCAACTCAGGCCCCTCAGAGGGAGGGTCAATCGATATGTCTGCTCCCAGAAGACCACATCACACCGACCCAGGAGCCCCAGGGGGTAAGTGGTCTCCGTTAAACATTGACCAGGAGCAGTCCCAGACAGGTCAATAGGTCACCTCCTCTGACAAGGTTGTGCCGTTTAGTTTGAGTGAGTGAGTCCAGACAGCCTTCACCCAGGGACCCGGACATGCTGTGAGCTGAGATACAGGAGCATTCCTGAGCAGCTCTCTGACCAAATATGTTTGTTGGTTTCTTTTTTTTTCTTTCAGTGTATGTAGCAAAGACAAACATCATTTGTCTTCGCTAAACGTCCCAAAAAGCGACGCGTCCGATGTTGTTTTATTAGCGGTTTTGTGAGCATCAGTCCCTGGGATGGATCCGTGCTGTAGCGGCAGCTGAGCGGTCTGGGGGGGTGTTTTCAGCCTGCTAATAAAGATTAGGGCTTCAGGAATATCTGCTCAGACGGCGGCAGGAGAGAGGAGCTGAAGAATACTAACAGCTAACCTTGACGCACGCACTCAGAATGCCGAACGAGTCAAACGCAATCTGAGTTCACAGGTCAATGAGGGCGAACGCAGGCATGTTGTTTGGAGCAGAGAGGCGTGCTAGGCGTGGTTCTGCGTCCTGTCCGCGGTGGGACAGCATTAGGCTACACCACAGATTACATCACAGACGTGTCGTCCACAGCCACTTAGCACCAGCACATCTGGTGTCATGCTAATGACATGTGAATGCACATGCAGTCACACAGGCACACTCACACACACTCACACATACATACACAGGCAAACAGAGACACACACACATAGACACACACAGATACACACACGGATATACACACACACACAAACACTCACAAATAAGGAAATTATTCTATTGATTTGCTTTCTTCTGTGGTTCAGACACGACAGAGAGTGAGCCACGACAGAATAAGACCTCACTGTAAAATGATACCAGACAGATTTATATCAGGACATAAAACAAGCAAAACAACCAGAGAGAGATGGAGAGAGAGAGAGAGGGAGAGAGAGAGGGAGAGACATTAAACATGTACTGTAGCACAATCTGAGGTGAGGCTGTGAGACACTAGTAACATGGTTACATTGAGTCTCCCAAAGCTGTGGACAATCCAGCACACATCCAGACACACATCCACCACATTCCTCTCTACAGACACCTCCACCACATCCCTCTCTACAGACACCTCCACCACATCCGTCTCTACAGACACCACCCCATCCCTCCCTACAGACACCTCCACCACATCCCTCTCTACAGACACCTCCACCACATCCCTCTCTACAGATACCTCCACCACATCCTTCCCTACAGACACCTCCACCACATCCCTCTCTACAGACACACCTCCACCCCATCCCTCCCTACAGACACCTCTACCACATCCCTCTCTATAGACACACCCCATCACATCCCTCTCTACAGACACCTCCACCACATCCCTCCCTACAGACACCTCCACCACATCCCTCTCTACAGACACCTCCACCACATCCCTCCCTACAGACACCTCCACCACATCCCTCCCTACAGATACCTCCACCACATCCTTCCCTACAGACACCTCTACCACATCCCTCTCTACAGACACACCTCCACCCCATCCCTCCCTACAGAAACCTCTACCACATCCCTCTCTATAGACACACCCCACCACATCCCTCTCTATAGACACACCCCACCACATCCCTCTCTACAGACACCTCCACCACATCCCTCTCTACAGAAACCTCTACCACATCCCTCTCTACAGACACCTCCACCACATCCCTCTCTACAGACACCTCTACCACATCCCTCCCTACAGACACCTCCACCACATCCCACTCTACAGACACCTCCACCACATCCCTCCCTACAGACACCTCCACCACATCCCTCCCTACAGACACCTCCACCACATCCCTCGCTACAGACACCTCCACCACATCGCTCCCTACAGACACCTCCACCACATCGCTCCCTACAGACACCTCCACCACATCCCTCCCTACAGACACCTCCACCACATCCCTCCCTACAGACACCTCCACCACATCGCTCCCTACAGACACCTCCACCACATCGCTCCCTACAGACACCTCCACCACATCCCTCCCTACAGACACCTCCACCACATCGCTCCCTACAGACACCTCCACCACATTGCTCCCTACAGACACCTCCACCACATCGCTCTCTACAGACACCTCCACCACATCCCTCTCTACAGACACCTCCACCACATCGCTCCCTACAGACACCTCCACCACATCCCTCCCTACAGACACCACCACATCCCTCCCTACAGACACCTCCACCACATCCCTCCCTACAGACACCTCCACCACATCGCTCCCTACAGACACCTCCACCACATCCCTCCCTACAGACACCTCCACCACATCCCTCCCTACAGACACCTCCACCACATCCCTCTCTACAGAAACCTCCACCACATCCCTCTCTACAGACACCTCCACCACATCGCTCCCTACAGACACCTCCACCACATCCCTCTCTACAGACACCTCTACCACATCGCTCCCTACAGACACCTCCACCACATCGCTCCCTACAGACACCTCCACCACATCCCTCCCTACAGACACCTCCACCACATCGCTCCCTACAGACACCTCTACCACATCCCTCTCTACAGACACCTCCACCACATCCCTCTCTACAGACACCTCTACCACATCCCTCCCTACAGACACCTCCACCACATCCCTCTCTACAGACACCTCCACCACTCCCTCCCTACAGACACCTCAACCACATCTCTCTCTACAGAAACCTCCACCACATCCCTCTCTACAGACACCTCCACCACATCCCTCTCTACAGACACCTCCACCACATCGCTCCCTACAGACACCTCCACCACATCGCTCCCTACAGACACCTCCACCACATCGCTCCCTACAGACACCTCCACCACATCCCTCCCTACAGACACCTCCACCACATCGCTCCCTACAGACACCTCCACCACATCCCTCCCTACAGACACCTCCACCACATCGCTCCCTACAGACACCTCCACCACATCCCTCCCTACAGACACCTCCAGCACATCGCTCCCTACAGACACCTCCACCACATCGCTCCCTACAGACACCTCCACCACATCCCTCCCTACAGACACCTCCACCACATCGCTCCCTACAGACACCTCTACCACATCGCTCCCTACAGACACCTCCACCACATCGCTCCCTACAGACACCTCCACCACATCGCTCCCTACAGACACCTCCACCACATCCCTCCCTACAGACACCT
>JAXIVH010000007.1:12733271-12740771 GCA_036785325.1 Urophycis tenuis | reverse complement strand
CGATCTGCAGCCCCGAGGTGGTCAGTCCCGGCCAGGATGGCCCAGGTGAGCGGCAGCGGCAGCATGCTGTAGGTGGCGAACAGCGTGAAGAGGACGTAGCCCACCCCGTCGCCCCAGCAGCCCGTAGCCCCAGACCCGCCCGCCAGGATCTGCGTGGCCATGGCCACCCACGTGACCACGCCGCTGTACTGCAGGTAGCTGTGGGAGGTGGTGTCCTTCCGGACCACCACCAAGGCACAGACGACCACCTCGACGCCCGTGAAGAAGCCCAGCAGCATGCCCTTGACGGGGGGTCCATGGGGGGACGAGGGCGAGCGTGAGGTGCAGCACCAGCAGCGTCAGCTTGGTCACCACGTCCAGGATGTTCATCACCACCACGGACTTCCGCCTCTGGCCCAGAAAGTAGCGCTGGTACAGCCGCTCCAGGTCCCGCGACTTGAAGGAGTTGCGCAGCGTGGGGAAGATGACCCCCCGGGTACGTGTACCCCCAGTTCAGGAAGAAGTCCGAGTTGCTGGGCGCGCAGTCGATCTGCAGGAAGCCCAGGTCGCTGCTCGCCGCGCTCCGGGAACACCTTGGTGCCGCCGTTGTTGTGTCGGTCGCCCACAGACGTCCGACCCGCCGACTGCTTGCGCGCGCCGTGGTCGTCGTCCCGCGGCTCGGCGGCCCCCGGCGGGCTGCCGTCGGCGGCGCCTCTGCTCGGTGATGAAGCGCTGCTCGGTGATGTGACGCCACCGCGTTCTGCCACAGCAGCCGCTTGGGTCGCGTGCCGCCGCCGCCTGCCGCCGCTCGGCGTCTTGTTGACGGCGTACAACTCCTCGCTCGCGCTCGAGCACCGAACTTCCGATAATTCCATTGTTCTCCCGTTATCCTCCCCCCCCCCCCCCCCCCCCCCGTGGCCCCGCTCCTTGGTTCTGTCCCCCCACCACCCCCCCCCTCCCCCCCCACCCCCCCACCCACCCCCGGGTTCGAGTTATCTAGACGCGGTCGGCGATCCCGGAGCGATCATCCCCGCGTGCCTGCTCGAACGGAGGTCGCATGCTCGTCTCGGGGTGTGTCACGCACGGCCAGCGGTGCGCGCTCGGGGGGTCATCGTCACGCACAGTGAGTCGCACGGAAGCAACGCGCGCATTCTCCTCGCGACCATCAACCATGTCCCGCGTGGGCCGTGTGGCGCCCGTTTCTGTCCGCCGTCCCAGCTCCGCGCGGTGAATCAGCGCGTGACGCTGTGTCGAAGCACCGAGGGGTAGCACGTGCCCACCGTCCGGGGCGCCGAGGCGTCGGGGACGGACCCCGGTCCTCCGGTCCTCAGACCCGGGGAGTCGGTCTTCCCGTGACCCGGGCGGCCACGAGGACTGGCTGGCACCGGGGACGGACACCTGAGTGGACGCGCTTTTGTCGTAAACGCAGCCGAGTCCGTCAGCGCGCGTCCTGGTTTTCGTTGTATTGACTTCCACGAAGACGTGTCGGCTGGCGGAGTGGGTCGATACCGCTGTCGGCTGGCGGAGTGGGTCGGTACCTGGTGTCGGTCGGACTGTCCCCCCGTGTGGTCCTGAACAACAGCGCGCCCGGGGGTCCTGAAGAAATTCCACGAGACGTCAAACCCTGTGGTCGCGGGGCTCCGCCGTGCTCGCGCCGTCTCGGCATCACATCTCGAGGATCCTACGTCCAAGTGCGCGAGGCCCCTCGGCGTGCCCGCCGCCCCCCCTCGCGCCTCTCCATGACACGCCGCCTCGTGCTCGACCGCAGCCCCCCGCGCGCCGAATGTCTCCCGGAAACAGAAGCGCTCGTGTGCTGCGGTCCGCCTCGCGCCGGCCGGGTCCGTGTTGACGTGTGCAGCGCGTGGAGGCGATTGGCAGCGCGCGGTGCTGCTGGTCAACGGAGGAGAGAGTCAGACGCTCCGCTTGACGTCAGAGCAACCTCTGGGATGTGTGTGTGTGTGTGTGTGTGTGTGTGTGTGTGTGTGTGTGTGTGTGTTGTGTGTGTGTGTGTGTGTGTTTCTCTCTCCCCCTTATCTCGCTTTTTCTTTTTTGTCCCTCACTTTCTCCCGCTCGCTGCATACTGTCTCATGTAGCGTGCGTCTCTTTTCTCCTTTCCCTTTCTAACATCTATCCCCTCTCTCTCTTCCTTCCGCTCCCCCGCTCTCTCTCTCTCTCTCTCTCTCTTCTCTCTCTCTCTCTCTCTCTCTCTCTCTCTCTCTCTCTCTCTGTCATTTCCTATCTCTCTCTCCCCTCTCCTTTCCCCTTCTCTCCCTATCTCCCACGTTCTCTCCCCCTTTTCTCTCTGTCATTCTCCACCTCTTCTCTCTCTCTCTCTCTCTCTCTCTCGTCTCTCTCTCTCTCTCCTCTCTCTCTCTCTCTCTCTCTCTCTCTCTCTCTCCCTCTCTCTCTCTCTCTCTCCCCTCTCTCTCTCTCTCTTTTGTCTGCGGAGCAATAGACAGCGCGGTACGAGGCGAGCGGAGCGGATAGGATTAACGAGAGATAATAAGAGCAAAACGGGCCTGCGTGCGCGTGTGTACGTGTCTGTGTGTGTGTGTGCGTGTGTGTATGTGTGTGTGCGTGTGTGTTTATGTGTATGTGTGTGCGTGAGTGTATGTGTGCGTGCGTGGAAGAGGGAGGAGGGACGGGGTGGTAAAAATTAAAAGTGAGGCTAGAGCGACTATTTGGTGGGATAATTCAGCCGCAGTTCCCCGGTGTGTGGATATCAGAATGTATAAACCCTCATGCTGGGGGAGTGGTGTGTGTGTGTGTGTGTGTGTGTGTGTGTGTGTGTGTGTGTGTGTGTGTGTGTGTGTGTGTGTGTGTGTGTGTGTGTGGTGTGTTAGTGTGTGTGTGTGTGTGTGTGTGTGTGTGTGTGTGTGTGTGTGTGTGTGTGTGTGGGTGTGTTAGTGTGTGTGTGTGTGTGTGTGTGTGTGTTAGTTTGTGTGTGTGTGTGTGTGTGTGTTTGTGTGTGTGTGTGTGTGTGTGTGTGTGTGTGTGTGGTGTGTTAGTGTGTGTGTGTGTGTGTGTGTGTGTGTGTATGGTGTGTGTGTGTGTGTTAGTTTGTGTGTGTGTTAGTGTGTGTGTAGTGTCTGGAGTGCGTGTGTGTGTGTGGTATGTGTGTGTGTGTGTGTGTGTGTGTGTTTTAGTGTGTGTGTGTGTGGTGTGTGTGTGTTAGTTTGTGTGTGTGTGTGTGTGTGTCTGTTAGTGTGTGTTAGTGTGTGGTGTGCATGTGTGTGGTATGCGTGTGTGTGTGTGTGTGTGTGTGTGTGTGTGTGTGTGTGTGTGTGTGTGTGTGTGTGTGTGTGTGTGTGTGTGTGTGTGTGTGTGTGTGTGTGTGTGTGTGTGTGTGTGTGTGTGTGTGTGTGTGTTGAAGTGCCTGAGTGCTTTAGGCAAACAGCTTTCCTAAAGTGAGTCATCTCTAGACTCCCCCAATATCTCCCTCCCTCATCCTTCACTCTCTCTCTCTCTCTCTCTCTCTCTCTCTCTCTCTCTCTCTCTCCCTCTCTCTCTCTCTCTCTCTCTCTCTTCTCTCTCTCTCTCTCTCTCTCTCTCTCTCTCTCTCTCTCTCTCTCTCTCTCTCTCTCTCTCTCTCTCAGGGATATCATGATGGATGATGTACAGATGATGTACATATGATGGTTGGATGGATGAGAGACTGTTGGTGGGTGATAGATGACACTGGTGTTTGTAACTTTAAGCAGTGATGTGAGGAGGAAGGAGGAGAGGTTACTCCTGCTCCGTTCTCCCAGCGTGCAAACACCTGGGTCCACGTGGACATCTCTTCAGAACCCATCCCACCCTCAGCCTCCATCCTCCATCCTCAGCCTCCATCCTACAGCCTCCATCCTCCATCCTATAGCCTCCATCCTACAGCCTCCATCCTACAGTCTCCATCCTACAGCCTCCAACCTACAGCCTCCATCCTACAGCCCTCCATCCTACAGCCTCCATCCTCCATCCTACAGTCTCCATCCTACAGCCTCCATCCTACAGCCTCCATCCTACAGCCTCCAGCCTCAGCCTCGGTCTCCTCTGGGGTGTTTAACTTGTTTGTGAGTCACCCTCATAAGACCAAGAAGTGTGTCTTTAGAACAAACTCGGCCACGTGACGCAGACTCCGGGGCTCCACACCTGAGCATGTCCTGGGTGGATCTTCACATGCATGCAGAAGACCTCTCCAGTGCTGGAGCAGCTCAGCTGCACGGGGCTTCCTGGGTGTCAGCGATATCACCTTCTTAACACTATTTTCACATTTTTACTTCTTTCTCCCTCTCTAAAAAGGAAATTGTCATCAATTATAACGTTTTGACATGCAGCCTGACGGTAATTGGACGCCTTCATCGGAGGGCTGCCATGGGGGCTTCTCTCACACTAAACATGTCCCCACTTCAGCCACGCTCATGAAGACTTCATGAGGCTTCTGTCTTCACCACAGCATTCAGCCTGGTGCGGACCCCCGCCCCACCCCCCAGAGAGCCCCCTGGTCCCCGTGGCGCCCCGACCTCGCCACGCCGACCCCCGTCGGCCCCCCCGTGAGGGAGCAGGGTGGGCCTGAACGGTCAGGGGGGATAACTCCAACCACCGGGGTCTCGGGCGCTCCCCTGCATCAGAAGGGTCGGTGGGAGGGGTCCGGGGTCCGGGCCGTGGGAGGGTGGTCTCCAGGTGAGAGGAGAAGCTGGTGAAAAGCCCTGTTAGTGTCCTTCAGCTGAGGGAGCGTCGCTCACTGAGAGCCACTGAAGCCGTCCTCTGGTCTGAAGAGATGCATGGGTGTGGTGGTCCCGAGGTGGTCCCATGGGGTTCCAGCCCCATGCAGCATGTCTGCTACATCATGGAAGGACCACCCGCGCGTCACCACGGACCACCCAGACAGGAGTCCAACTCCTGGCTCCGCCCACAGCCCCAGCCTGTGGTGCCGGGCCCGGAGGCGCTCCTGGTGGGCGGGTTCTGTGTTGGGCCAGCGTGCTGTGAGACACTCAGGGTGGTTCTGTTTGGGGGCCTGGCGTGCTGTGAGACTCTCAGGGTGGTTCTGTTTGGGGCCGGCGTGCTGTGAGACACTCAGGGTGGTTCTGTTTGGGGCCGGCGTGCTGTGAGACACTCAGGGTGGTTCTGTTTGGGGCCGGCGTGCTGTGAGACACTCAGGGGTGGTTCTGTTTGGGGCCGGCGTGCTGTGCACATTGGCAGCCCGACGCGGCGAGCGGACGCTGCGGGAGACAACGCTCACAAACGCCACCCGCCTGAGCGCCTACCGGAGTCCAGACGACCCCAAAAAGCCGCGCCCTGGTTCTGAAAAGCTCAGTGAGCCGGGGCGCTGCTCAGACGGACCAGAGGGCTCCAGGGCGCCACATCCTGTCGTTCGGCGTTCGCAAAACAACCAATAAATTGCAGACTTGTACATTAGCTGATCAGCTGCCAGCGAGCTGCTCTCTGCCAGGAAGCTGCGACAAACGCCGGCAGCAGTCTCATCTGTCGCTCAGAGGAACATCTCAGTCAGGTACCAGCACAGATTAGGTTATGTAAAGTGAATGGGTGAATGCGTGTGAACAGGTGAATGTGAGTCAGTGATGTGCAAGTGGCCACAAAGGTTTCATGAGGACATGAGTGATGTGATGATGAGCATTCTGAAATAATTAATAATTGCAGTCTCCACAGAACTGTACTGCTTGCTGCTGGTCAGGATCTATACTGTAATCCTATTGGTCGGGGCTTTAATGGAGCATTCAAGGATGAAACGAGCGCGGGGATTGGACCAGAATCTAGAACTGCTCAATAGGAGCTGGCGTCACACCAGCCGACACACTCTGGAGAGCAGCTGTGTGTGTGTGTGTGTGTGTCTGTGTGTGTGTTTGTGTGTGTGTGTGTGTGTGTCTGTGTGTCTGTGTGTGTGTGTGTGTGTGTGTGTGTGCGTGTTTCTGTGTGTGCGCGTGTGCGTGTGCGTGTGTCTGTGTGTGTGTGTGTGTGTGCGTGTCTGTGTGTGTGCGTGTCTGTGTGTGTGTGCATGTGCGTGTGTGTGTGTGTGTGTGCTGTGTCTGTGTGTGTGTGTGCGTGTGCGTGTGTGTGTGCATGTGCGTGTGTGTGTGTGTGTGTGTGTGTGTATCTGCATGTTTAATCTTGACAGAGTACGTGGGGTGTTAGACATACGGTGGTGGTTTGGAGTCTGGACTCCCCGCTGAGCGCCCTGGCTCCCGGCCAGAGGCTGGGATGTTCTGATGAGTCACGCCGTCTGCAGCACGCCAAACACACCGGAACCTTCTGGAGTTCACGTGCCTCCTGGTCCACCAGAAGAAGACATTGTTCCCAGAGGGGGCTGGATCATTTCGTCAGCTCTGTGTGCTTCCTGCCAGCCAAGCCGCCCTCCGTTTGGACCGGTCCCGGGTTCTGGTCCCGGGTCCCGCGGTGGGCCCCAGGGGGCCAGTGGGAGGTGTTCTAAATCCCCCACCATGGGACAGGCAGCACTTTCCACACGCCGGACCCCAAACAGAACCTTCTCATCACCGACCAGAACCACAACAAGCTTCGTGGCAGCCAATCAGAGAGCCGGAGGGAGGGAGGGATCATCTTCGCCACCCCACAACCCCCTCTCCTGCTCTGCCTCTCCCCCCGCCGCCGCCTCTCTCATGCTGCACCTCCTCTCTCCTGGTGCCACCTCCTCATGTCCTGCTGTACCTCCTCATCTCCTGCTGTACCTCCTCTCTCCTGCTGTACCTCCTCTCTCCTGCTGTACCTCCTCATCTCCTGCTGCACCTCCTCTCTCATGCTGCACCTCCTCTCTCCTGGTGCACCTCCTCATGTCCTGCTGTACCTCCTCATCTCCTGCTGTACCTTCTCTCTCCTGCTGTACCTCCTCTCTCCTGCTGTACCTCCTCATCTCCTGCTGCACCTCCTCTCTCCTCCTGCACCTCCTCATCTCCTGCTGCAACTCCTCTCTCCTGGTGCACCTCCTCATCTCCTGCTGTACCTCCTCCTCTCCTGGTGCACCTCCTCATCTCCTGCTGCACCTCCTCATCTCCTGCTGTACCTCTTCTCTCCTGCTACCTACCTCATCTCCTGCTGTACCTCTTCTCTCCTGCTACCTTCCTCATCTCCTCTTCCCTCTTGGCCTCTCCCTCTGCTCTCCTGGGTTCTCCTCACCTCCTCCACAGACGGCACCAGACCTGGGAGGGGTCTGGTCAGGGCTCTCTTCTGTCCATCTGAACAGACCACCAGGTACCCCCCTGACCCCATGGGCCAGAGCCCATGTCCACCTGCTGAGATGCAACCTCTGACCTTTGAACCCAGAGACAGGAAAAGGGAAAGTGGTTGACTTCCTGCTGTGGAGAACAGAGAGCACAGAGCGTCATCTGGGTAAACTCATCACCTTTCACTGTAATTACTTTGATTGCATTTGGAAAATGTTCATAACAAATTAATATTTCATGCCAAGGAAAATAAGTAGATGGATGGAAACATTCTGTGCTATTTTATTAAATACTAGCAGATAAAGTGAAGTTTAATTTAGGTTGATAATTAAAGTACAAAGTTCTA